>JAUPFT010000002.1:23854196-24369196 GCA_036936625.1 Parnassius smintheus behrii | reverse complement strand
CCGCTCCGACAACCTTGCAACCTTGAGGTTAGCTACAACAGCACGATGTCTATTCGATTATAGGTCTAATTTAATTCTGCTCAATGGAATTCAACTGTGCGACCCAAGTTGCTAAGATGAGAATAAGATGACAAGGTTCGATAACATCGTATTAAGATATCGAAAACGAATACGTGCTGGTCAGCCAGCTACTATAGTTTAACTAAGATACAGTTACAATAGTAATCTTCGAATCATAAAATAAAATAGTAATTTATGTAACTGAGTACCTATATCGGCAATGTGGCACTTAACCTCAACATAAACGCAGTATGTTTGTGTACCCTGGTGAGAATTGTGGTTGGCCTCGCTTTAAAGTTTGCTAATATTTCGTTTCGTTGTATAAATGTACAGTATCGGTGCACTTGCATAAAACCGATGTTTTTTTGTATTAATATTGTTACGAGCTTGAGGTTCGTGACAATAAAAATTGCCGATAAAATTACCTAAATTAACACTTTAATTTACTTTACACAAATTAAAACTAAAAACACTAATAATTAAACACACTAATTCACTTAAATCCGCTCCGAAGCTTCGCTTGTGTCGCTGAGTTCAACTCTGTGCCCCCGATCGCATCTTGCAGCGCCTATTTACTTAAATTAGCAAAGAAACATCCCGAATCTTCAGGTAAATGCGCGCAAAGGGACGAGTTTGCGAGTATAGATTTTCTAGAAACTTAGTTCTTCGGATGGCGCTGTCGGTTGAGAGTGTGATGTCATTCTCTGCAGAGCTCCCCTCGCTCTCGTTGCTGACACTAGATGGCGCTAGTTGACTTATTCACACAACACTGCCCCCTCCTAAGACATGCTCGTCCCGAGCATTATCGGTCCCATAATAACGCGCCAAGCGATCCACATGGACGATCTTAGGAGTCCCTCTTGCGCCTTTCTGTATCCGGTAGGTCACATCGTTGATCCTGGTTACAATCCGGTACGGGCCGTCCCATTTAGCTTGAAGCTTAGGAGATTTCTCTTTGCTGCGGACTTGATTGTGCAACCACACTAATGAACTTTCGTGGAACCCTTTATTGTTCATTTTGCGGTCGTACCGGGTTTTCATTTTCTCAGACATTTGCTGGCCCGATTGTCTGACGTGCTCATAAATGTCATTCATTTTGTTTCGCAAGTCATTTGCATAATCGGTTATACTGCGTGGGGCATCAGGTGGTATCCCGGTGATCAGGTCTGCAGGCAGCCGTAATTCTCTTCCAAAGTTTGCGAAAGCTGGTGTCACTGCTGTACTTTCGTGAACAGAACTTCGATATGATAACAAAAACGGTTGTATGTGCTTGTCCCAATCTCGTTGCCGATTGTCTACAACTTTTGCTAGGTACCTCTCCAATGTCTGATTAAATCGTTCCACCATTCCATCAGATTGCGGGTGATAAGAAGTCGTTCTTGTTTTATGAGTACCCGTAACTCGGCAAGTTTCCTGGAATATTTGAGACTCAAAATTCCTTCCTTGATCGCTGCGAATCTCTAAAGGTACTCCAAAACGACAGAAGACTTCATGAACTAGTTTATCTGCAACTGACTTCATGAACTAGTTTATCTGCAACTGTTGAAGCTTCTTGATTTGGAACGGCGAAGACTTCTGGCCACTTAGTGAAGTAATCCATCACAACCATGAAATACTTGTTACCGCTTTCACTCTCCGGAAACGGCCTCACCACGTCAATGGCTATTCTCTCCCATGGTGCACCAACATTGTACAACTTCAATGCACCTCTACTACGAGTCTGAGGTCCCTTTACAGCCGCACAACTTGTACATTTGCGACACCAGTCCTCGACATCGTTTCGACAGTGGACCCAGTAAAACCGTTCTCGGATCTTCAGTAGAGTTCGTTTAACTCCCAGATGGCCTCCTGAACAATCATTATGGTACAGCTGTAGAACATCCGGTACTTTAGCTTTAGGGACAACCATTTGCAAATGACAGCTGTCTCCCCGAACGTTTTCCCATTTACGACACAGAACTCCATCCTGAAGCAGCAAGCTGTCCCACTGGGCCCAATAGCTTTTAGTGGTCGAACTCAGCGCTGAGACGTCACTCCACTTGGGCTTGGGAGCACTGGCCTTTATCCATTCCAGAATCGGCTTGATGTCCGGATCTTCCTGCTGTGCATGTAGTAAGCTGTCCTTCCACTCGTTGCTGAGGTGGTCTGCCCTGAGCATCCTCACGGATACCACTTCCTTACTCTCTTGCCTAGTACAATGTTTGCAATCCTCAGGACAAGGTCTTCTTGACAATGCATCTGCGTTGCCATGAGATTTCCCGCTGCGATGTTCGATCTCAAAGTCGTATTCCTGCAGTAGTTCGATCCACCTCGCAACTTGTCCTTCTGGGTTTTTAAACTGCAATAGCCATTTTAGTGCAGCATGGTCATTTCGTAAGTGAAACTTTCGCCCCAGAAGATATTTGCTAAAATGCTGCAACGACTTTACCACAGCGAGCAATTCGCGTCTTGTGACACAATAGTTCCTTTCCGGTTTTGACAACGACTTGCTGAAGTACGCTATCACGACCTCTTGGTCACCATTCCGTTTAGACAGCACACCGCCAAGTCCTATATCACTTGCGTCTGTGTCAACTATAAATTCTTTGCTTGCATCAGGGTATTCCAAAATAGGTGTTTTGCACAGACGGTCCTTGAGCCCCTGGAATGCGATATTGCAACTTTCATCCCAGCAGAAATGTCGCTTCTCCTCGGTTAGCTTGTGCAGAAGTTTGGCTATATCTGCAAAGTTCTTCACGAATCGCCGGTAATAGGAGCACAAACCCAAAAATGCTCTAACCTGCGTCTTGTCTTTTGGAACCGGCCAATCCTTGACAGCGGCGGTTTTCTCTGGATCTGTGCGGATACCTTCTTCCGATACTACAAACCCCAAAAAGTTAACTTGCCGTTGGAATAGTGAACATTTCTTCGGGCTCAACTTGAGGTTGGCACTCTGAATCTTCATAAGCACGCGTTCCAGGTTTTGAAGGTGTTCCTCAAACGTACGGCCCACGATGATGATGTCATCCAAGTAGACCAGACAGGCATCGCCAATTAGTCCGGTAAGTACAAGTTCCATCAGCCTTTCAAACGTTGCTGGAGCATTGCACAACCCAAACGGCATTACTTTGAATTGCCACAGACCCTTTCCCGTCGAGAACGCAGTTTTCTCCTTGTCCTTAGGGTCAATTTCAACTTGCCAGTAGCCACTTTTTAGATCCAGCGTGCTAAACCATTTTACTCCTGTAAGCATGTCCAGCGTGTCATCAATTCTTGGCAAGGGATAGCTGTCCTTCTTTGTAACGTCGTTCAGACGGCGGTAATCAACACAGAACCGCATGCTGCCATCTTTCTTTTTCACCAGCACCACTGGTGAACACCATGGACTAGAGGAAGGTTCAATAACACCATCCTTCACCATTCCTTCAATCATGGTTTCCACTTCCTTTTCACGTGCTACCGGCAATCTTCTTGGCCGCTGACGGATAGGCAATTCCTCACCTGTGTTTATTTTGTGTTGAACTAAACCAGTCTTTCCTATGTCAGCATCGTTTGATGAGAATACATCGGCGTACTTGAGTAACAACTTCTTCGCCTTGACCAATTCGTTTGGGGAGAGAACACTGCGACAGTCTTCCAAAAGTGTGGTCACTCTCGTTTCTGCATCCTTGCTGGGGGTCCCACTCGATATATATTGGCACCGACGTAACCAATCCACTTCCTCACAAGTACCAATTAGTGTGCCTTTTTCTATAATCTGGTCCCGGTCGCAAGGGTTCAGCACACGTACTCCTGAGATGTCAGTGGTCCTGACCAAGGTTCGAGCTACTTTCCATGGAAGGTCATTGTTTACCCTTTCCACAAGTACACAACGGTGAGCTTGCCCAGCGTTTCGGGGAAGACTAACCGGAACAATCGTTTCCGATCTTGGCGGAAGAATAATCTTCTTAATGCTGTACACGTTCCCTGGTAACGCACCTTCCATAAAAAGTTCTTCCTGTCCACATTTCAAAACACCTTGCTTAACGTCGATCTCACAACAATTATTCCTCATAAAGTCTAGGCCTAGGATGCAGTCGTCCATTATATCAGCCACGATGACATTATGCAGGTAGATCACGTTGCCTAGCTTCAACTCCATCTCCTTCTCTCCACGGACGGGTATACGCTGACCGGTGGCTGTTACCAAATTAATGCGTTCTCGGTTGTATGCGGAGTCCCCAAGGAACTGACTTATAAGTTGGGAACTAACAACCGTACGAGAGGCTCCAGTGTCTATGGTCAGTTTACACGGCATTCCGTTGACCTCGCCCTTGATGATTAGACTGTTCCCATCATGGGTTTGTGAGATCGAGATCCTTGGGGCTCTTTTAACATCAGCCAGCACCCGCCCCGCAGTTCTGGCTTTTACTCGTTTCCCTGCTGCTGCTGGGCGGTGCTGTTGGCCGCACTACCCTCCTGGGATCGTTCACCTTCCCTTTCTAGGGTTCGCTTAGGGCAGCTGGATCGAAGATGGCCCTTTTCCCCACAGCCATAGCACCTAGGGCTGTATCCCTTGTTGCGGTCGCGAACTATAGCTGCTGCAACCTCCCTGACGCGATGGGAACGGTGATCCTGCCGCACGGCTTCCACTTCCAGTGCATGGGCCAAGGCGTCCTTAAGCGTCTCGTGGTGCCCGAGCCTCACAGCAGCTCTGACTTCCAGGTCGCGGATGCCGTCTATGAATGTCTGCACCAGGTTCCCTTCAATGAGCGCAGGTACAGACCGGTATGCTTTTCGCACCAGCTTCTCCACTTCTAGAGCCCACTGCTGCAGGTTTTCGTGGATGCGCTGCACACGATGTTTAAGCTGCGAACGTAAGACGTGTTCCAGGTGAGCGTCGCCATATCTCGCCTCCAATGCCTCAAGGAGTTGCTCATAAGTCACTTCCTCACCGAGAGCTTCCAGAACTATTAAGGCCTGGTCGCGCAGGCCTAGTGTGAGAGCAGTCATGGCCTGACTTTTATTCCAGCCGTTCGCCTTCATAACAGCCTCGAACTGGATTTTGTAGGCTGACCAGGAAGAAGTACCGTCGAACGGTGGCACCTTGAACCCGCGTAGCGAAGGTGTTGTAGCTCTTACGGGAGCTGTAGCTCCATCTCCAAGTTTGAGTTCGTCCAGTGATTTCTTCATGTCAGCCATTACGATGTCAACCCGATTGTTTACTTGGTCGATTCGGGTTTCAGTTTTCTCGATTCGGTTTTCAGCTTCCGACAGGCGGTTGTCATGGTGAGCAACCCTATCCTTCACCTCCTTTATCTCCTTCCCGAAGGTAGCGTGAAGGTCCTTCATGAGGAGCATCTGTTCCTCCTGTCGGCGGGCCTGTTCCTCGTGTCGGCGGGCCTGTTCCTCCTGCTGCTCTTTCAACTGACGGGCCTGTTCCTCTTGTCCGCCCCGCAGTTGATCTTCCAAACGACGGACCTGTTCCTCCTGTCGACGAGTTTGTTCCTCCTGCTGCTCTTTCAACAGACGGGCCTGTTCCTCTCGTCCGCGCTGCAGCTGCTCCTGTAGCATGGCCATCAGAGCACCTAAGTCAGGTGCCACAGACGTAGAAGCTGCTGACGGACCGGCTTCCGTGGCCGGCGGCTGGCCCTCAGACATCTGCGGCGTTGCACCACCAAATCTCCTCTGGTCCGTCTCCTGCTGGCGTTGACTTCGGGTACGGACACCCTCCGTTTCCTCCTTGGGTAAAATCGGCATTATTTTATCCCACTTCTGACACCAATTGTTACGAGCTTGAGGTTCGTGACAATAAAAATTGCCGATAAAATTACTAAAATTAACTTTAATTTACTTTAAACAAATTAAAACTAAAAACACTAATAATTAAACACACTAATTCACTTAATTCCGCTCCGAAGCTTCGCTTGTGTCGCTGAGTTCAACTCTGTGCCCCCGATCGCATCTTGCAGCGCCTATTTACTTAAATTAGCAAAGAAACATCCCGAATCTTCAGGTAAATGCGCGCAAAGGGACGAGTTTGCGAGTATAGATTTTCTAGAAACTTAGTTCTTCGGATGGCGCTGTCGGTTGAGAGTGTGATGTCATTCTCTGCAGAGCTCCCCTCGCTCTCGTTCCTGACACTAGATGGCGCTAGTTGACTTATTCACACAACAATATAATATTTTAGTTTGCAAAATATTTCTTAATGAAAAATATAACCCAGTTATTGTACAATGCCCAGCGGCAAACGATTCCCTACAGAATTACACAATTCTGCTGGTCTATGGCTGCTAGGAAGAACGGTTGTGCGATTTATAAGGGGCATTAAAAAGACAGAGAACTGCAATCTTATGGATGAGAATGTCTATGTTAGGATGAAATGGAAACTCCGCTGCAAAATATAAAAGGGGAAGAACCAATAGGAGGATAAAGGCGTTCTTATGATAAAAAATGCATTATCTACGTACAGCTGATATACTGACATATTTCTATTACACCTATATTATGTCCAATGTGGCATACATTAAACATAATACATGTGGAAGAACTGTGGAACAACTACTTTCTTGTTAAAATACGATTTATTTTATGTTAGGGCATGTGACATATTTGAGACCTGAAAGATACAAATAAGCCTGTTTTGAAATTACGAAAACCATAACATTATTCCCACAGATCTTTCGTTTGAAGCTCGCACTTTAGTTTTTTTATAGAATAAGGTGACAAACGAGCACACATTCCACCTGATTGTAAGTGGATGCTGTGGCCCATATACATCTACATGTATCCTCGATTAAGAATCAAAATGCAGATGCGTTGTCATCCCTGAGGAATTAGGGTGGAACGTCTGTTTCCAGTAAAAAGGGTCGCCGAATCTCTATACTCACCATAACACAGGTCAGAATTAAGTAGCAATTTTACGCTAGTATTCTATGAGTGCATGGTCTTCCGATGGGGAAGAAAGGTTCTCGAGTGGCAGCCTCGTACCGGTAGGCGTAATGTAGGCCGCCCCCCCCCCCCACTAGATGGAGTGACGACCTGGTAAGATACGCAGGAAGTCGATGGATGCAGGTGGCTCCGGACCGTGCTTTGTGGCATTACTTGGGGGAGGCCTATGTTCAGCAGTGGACTTGTGAAGGGCTGTAGTGATTATGATGATGATGATGATGATGGTCTTACGCCGGTTGTGCCAACTTCTGCTCTCCTGTCCGGTGAGCAGTTTGGCGTATGGCTCTGGGGGAGAGCGCAGGTCGTGTTGAACCCCAGGGCAAGTCTGAGGAGTTCTCCGCTGCCGCCTGTTATTCGGTCTGGTTCAATAGGAAACAGACAGAACACTCGGACGATCCTCTTTTTTCTTTTCTTTTATCCCTCCCCCTTTTCCTATCCTAACCCAATCCGAGGTGTCAAGCGTACCGTGCCGATGGATGCGTGGCTGGAGGGAGTCCAGTCGCAAACGGTGCCTACCAGAGACCAGGGCGATTCGGGTAGTATTTTAGCCCTTCCCTCGGCATGCGGGGGTCTGCCAGGCGTGACCAAGTATTTCCCTAGCTACTCGTGGGAACAAAATGGATGAAAACCGACATTTTGTAAAAGACAGTGAGAAGTCTCCTTTAATGGAATTAGCTGCAGGTTTGGAAGAGGCTCTTTTAGCCTCACCAACACCCTGCAACAGTGCGACCCAACCTGGGACGAGCTATGAAGTGGAGGGCACGTTTGCAGCCGAACCACAATTGGAAAAGAACCAGGGAGGGGAAAAGAAAAAGTTCGCTAGGCCTTATAAGTTTAGTGGGGCAGCAAGGAAAAGGTACCGAAGGATGATAGCAGCTGAGATTGGAGCCGAAGAGGCCCTCTCTCTCTGCCAGAAGCCTTGGGACGAAATTCCTATGCCCAAGCCTCCCCCAGTTCCGAAGGCGAAAAAACGCAGTCGGTCTGAGGAAGAGTCCCCCAAAGACCAGCCCGGGAAGACTGTGAAGCTGGCAACGGAGGAGAAGAAGTTCAGCTTCAGTGCCGTAGCTGGCTCCGTGTGTATAGGAATTCGCAATTCGAATCCTATGAGTGTGGAGCAGATGCGGCTGGTCCACCGGGCACTAACACAGGCCATCGCTAAGACGGCCTGTGGGTCGTAACCGGGAATGGGGCCAAAATTTTCGGGTTTCACACACAAGCCAGGTTGGATTCTGGTAACGTGCCTGAATAGGGCAAGCCAGGACTGGATTGTGGGTGAAATTGGAAAACGAAAGCCCTGGCCGGAGGCAGAGCTCTCGGTAATTACCGAGGGCGAACTGCCTAAGCCTCAGCTGGGCATTACCTACTTGCCCCGCAGCGAAGCCGACTCTCCAGAGGAGGCGGCTGTGCTGTTGAGGGCACAAAATGAAGGGCTCCATACTGAGCTCTGGAGAATCCTACACCGTAGGAACGAGGAGAATGGGTTCCTAGTAACCTTTTCTCTGGACCACCCATCGGCGGAGGCTCTTCGGAAGGCAGGCGGCAGAGTCATCCTTGGCTTTAAGATGATAACTTTTAAAGTCAAGGGAGGCTCCGACGCGGCAATGGAGCCCGAACCGCCTAAACCCCAACCCCAATCCCCACAGCCCTCCACCTCTCGGGGTGAGGCTGGAACGCCACCGGTGAGAGTGACGAAGACCCAAGGCGCAGATTTCGGCCTCGGTCCGACGGCCTCCGCTGGTGACGTCCAGGTCGGGGGGAGGGGAGGTGGGAGCGGTTCGAAGAAAAGCAAGGCGGGGGTCAAGTTCGCAGGAAAAGGACGTCCTCGTCCTCAACAGGCGGAAAAGACAAGACAAAGAGAGATGGTTTGTGTATCTTCGGTAACCCATACAACCTCGGTGGTTTGGCACCGAAGATACACGAACCAAACGCTCCACTACGTCCCATAGTGAGCCAGATCGATTCACCAACTTATAAGCTGGCACAATACTTAGCAAAAATACTATCACCACTGAGAGGACATACCAGAACACACACAAAGGATTCGTACCATTTTTTGAGTGAGATAAAAGACCTACATCTCGCTATCAATGAAACTATGGTCAGTTTTGATGTTCAGTCACTATTTACATGCCTACCTATTGTGGACTGCATCTCAATTGTAACTAGGAAGCTAGAAGAAAATAACATGCCTCAAGAATATGCAATACTACTTGAACATTGCCTCACATCTGGCTATCTATTGTGGAAGGAGGAGTTCTACAAGCAAGTAGATGGTGTGGCGATGGGCTCACTTGTGTCTCCCATAGTCGCCGACATATTCATGGAGGACTTTGAGGAGAAAGCCCTTCTTACTGCTCCTGTAAATCCGAGGTTCTACAAGCGGTACGTAGACGACACTTTCACAATTTTACCATCTGACAAAGTAACTGCATTTTTAGACCACCTTAACTCCATAAACTCTAAAATACAATTCACAATGGAGTTAGAGGCAAATAATTCTTTAGCCTTCCTAGATGTTTTAGTCATCCGAAATCCTGATAACACTATTGGTCACACTGTGTATAGGAAAAAGACCCATACCAACCGATATCTAAATGGTGAATCTCACCATCATCCTTCACAGTTAGCTACCGTGGGTAAATCTTTGTTTCAGAGAGCACGAGGGATCTGTGACAGAAAACATCTGGCCGCGGAGCTTCAGCACGTCAAGCAAGTATTGCAAGACAACAAGCTTCGGGTCCCGCGTCTACGTCACAGTGAAGTTAAGTTTCCACGGAAGTTAAGTACTTGGGCGTAACAATCGACCAAAAACTAACGTGGAACTCTCACCTTAGCAACGTATGCCATAATGCAAAAATTGCTTTAAGTACGTGCAGTCGTATGGTCGGGAACAACTGCGGCTTGCGTCCCAGTATGGTCCTATGGCTGTACAACAGCATAGTGAGGCACCTACGCCTCTATTGTCTGGTGTAACAAGGTCAATCAAAAGACGACTGCGGACAGACTAAATAGTCTACAAAGGACTGCCTGCCTAATGGCAACTGGACTATGCGATCATCGCCTGGAGCGGCTCTTAATGCACTTCTATGCCTAACGCCCCTTGATCTCTATCTAGAAAGGGAGGCGAGGGCTAGGTTGAATAGGATTAACGCCCAGGGCGTTCTGAGCTTGCTCTCCTACAGATTGAGATCCAGGCTCGATTCAATTAAGGAATCACTGGTCTTATGCATGATCTCAGATATCATGCGTCCACTACACACTTTGATAAAAAGTATATAGTGGAATTACCCTCCAGAGAAGACTGGCTGAACGGCCAGGTTATCTATGAGGTCGGTAGCCTCATATGGTATACCGATAGGTCTAAAATGGGCTCGACGTAAGCTTTGGAATTTACGGGGAACGCCCCAAATTCAAACTTAGTATGAATTTGGGTCAGATAATTCTCTATCTTCCAGGCAGAAATTTTCGCCATACTTCGGTGTACGGAAATCAATCTGCAAAAACACTACGTCAACCATAAAATTTACATCAAATCTGATAGTCAAGCAGCACTGCTAGCGCTGAGATCAAACTTAGTGAACTCAAAGCTAGTTGGAGACTGCGTGAACCGTTTAAACGCCCTGGGTTGTAACAACAGGGTCCTTTTAAGATGGGTTCCGGGTCACGAGGGTATTGCAGGCAACGAATTTGCCGACAAGCTTGCACCGGAGGACTCAAAGTGCACACAATTTGGACCTGAGCCATTTTGTGGAATCTCAAGAAGCCTAGCCCGAATGACCCTTGAAACTCTTTATCACAATAAATCACTTAAGATCTGGTCTGACACACCAGGTTTAAAACATTCTAAAACCTTAATCCGGACTTTTGATCGTAAATTCACTTCAGAAGCCCTGGGATTAAGTAAAAATAAATTGCGCATTCTGACAAGAGCCCTAACTGGACACTGTTGTCTTAAAAAGCACATGTCCCTCCTGGGACTAAGCAACTCAAGGATGTGTCGGTTCTGTTCCATAACGGAAGAAACGCCTCTACACTATCCTAACCGATTGCGGACCCTTAATGCGCAAACGTAACACTCATCTGGGACACTATCTAGTCGGCCCAGAAAAAGTAAAATTGCTCACGGCTAAGCAACTCCTTCGATTCATTGAAGACATAGGGCTTAGCAGTGAACTATAGCCATAACAGCGATCACAATTGATCTTCTAGGTCGCAGTGATACTGGTCTCTTTACCTAGACCTGCATAGCCGCTCGCATATAATATATATATATATATATATATATATATATATATATATAACCATAGAATACTATAATACATACGTAAATTATAACAGTCATATAAACTATTTAGTAAACCATTTATCTACCAGTAACGATGGTTGAACTAATTTAACATCGTTACAATGAAGCTTCAGTAAGTGGCACTAAATAGTCAATCAAGCTCTAAGGGAAATCAATTTCGAGTTATGAGCGACTGAATGTGCTTTAAAATGGTCTCAATGAAAGCGTCAGCCGCAATCACACGATCTGGATAAGGGAAATTGTTTCATACAGAGAGGTAATTATTACTGATTTTAAAAAGAAGTACTGCAGAATTACTTACCTAGAATTACTTACCGTGTAGTGGCGGTTAAGAATATCCAATACCCCATATCTTCCTGCGGGTGTCGTATAAGGCGTCAGGGGGAAACAGGCAGGAGATGGGCAGTAGCACCTTCCTGATAACAGCAACTATACGACAAAAAGAACTGCGGTTCCAATGCGCTCACCAAGCGTGGCAACTATGGCAATATATACCCCCATGAACAATTACACAAATAGATGGCCCCCAGTCCCCGATGGCCCCGCTATTCCTGGTTACGGTGGCAACCATAGTAACGGTGGGGCAGGGAGTGCTAAGAATCTCCGGTGGAGGTTCGGTTGCCACCTACGACGACTCGACCTGGCAACATTTAAAGCACGCACTCTGAGGACTGACGAGAAGATCCTGGAGCTGGAAGAAGAGATAGGCAAGTTGCGCTGGAATATTATAGGATTATCCGAGGTCCGAAGAGAGGGGGAGAACACGGTGATTCTCGAATCCGGCAACTTGTTCTATCACCGGGAGGGCGACCATCTGTCACAAGGAGGTGTTGGATTTATCGTCCAAAAGTCTATCATTAACAACGTTTTAAAGATTGGGAGTGTATCGACGAGGGTTGCGAACCTTATACTCAGAATCACCAAACGGTATTCGCTGAAGGTCATACAGGGTTACGCACCCACGTCGGAACATCCCGGAGGTGGAGGAAATGTATGTGGACATTTCTAGAGCCATGCATTACTCCAAAACTCACTATATGGAGTTAATGGGATACTTCAACGCAAAACTGGGCACAAGAAAGAACGGTGAGCTGAAGGTGGGGAAATTTGGGATAGGGCAACGGAACCCAAGGGGCCAGCAGCTGGCCGACTTCATGGAGAAAGAGGAACTTTTTATGATGAACTCTTTCTTCCAGAAGCGGCCCCACAGGAAGTGGACCTGGTCGAGCCCCGACGGTTCGACAAAAAATGAGATTGACTTTATTATGACGACCAGACGCCAACTATTCAGTGATGTCTCAGTGATCGCAAGGGTGAAAACTGGCAGCGATTACCGAATGGTTAGAGGCACACTGAACCTAAACGTTAAGTTGGAGAGGTCTCGTCTAATGAAGTCAACACTCCGTCCCCCTCGTGCTCTAATCCAGAATCCCGAAACCTTTCAGCTCAAGTTACAAAACCGCTTTCAGTGCCTAGAGGATTGAAATGCAGTGGACGATATGAATGACAAGCTCGTGGAAACTGTCCATGCGGTCGGAGCTAAGTTCTGCAAGACCCGCCGCAGAAGAACACAAAAACTCTCCGATCACACTCTTAATTTAATGGCTGTTAGACGGGAGATGAGGCTGCAATCGTCAACAGATTTGACAGCACACAGGCAACTAAACAGACAAATCTCCAAATGCATGCGGCGAGACTTACGCAACTTTGAACTACAGACCGATTTCCCTTCTGAGCCGCGTCTACGTGCTGTTTTCGAGAGTCATTACGAATCGTCTCGCACGCAGACTCGACGACTTCCAGCCTCCCGAACAAGCCGGTTTCCGAAAAGGCTTCAGTACCTTAGACCACATACATACCCTGCGACATATTGTACAGAAGAGCGAAGAGTACAATCTTCCGCTTTGCCGTATGGCGAATGTGGACTATGAGAAAGCCTTTGATTCCGTCGAAATTTGGGCGGTGCTACAGTCCCTTCAGCGGTGCCAAGTTGACTGTCGGTATATCGAAGTGCTGAAGTGTTTCTACAGTAGGAATACAATTGCTATCCGAGTATAGAACCAGAGCTCGAAACCTATCCAACTGCAGAGAGTTTATCGGGGATATAACGTCACCCTGTAAGACAGGGTGACGTTATATCCCCGAAACTCTTCACCGCTGCATTGGAAGACGTTTTCAAGCTACTGGACTGGAAAGGATATGCTATTGACATCAATGGCGAGTACATCACTCACCTTCGATTTGTCGACGATATAGTCCTTATGGCAGAATCGCTGGAGGAACTAAGCACTATGCTCAATGACCTCAATGGTGTCTCCCAACGGATAGGTCATAAGATGAACATGGATAAAACAAAGTTCATGTTTAATGTCCATGTCACACCTATGCCGGTAATTGTTGGGAGCACTATGCTCAATGTTGTTGACGAGTACGTTTAACTGGGACAAATAGTCCGACTAGGTAAGTCCAACTTCGACCGAGAGGTCAATCGACGGATTCAACTCGGCTGGGCAGCGTTCGGGAAATTACGACATATCTTCTCGTCAGGTATACCTCAGTCTCTAAAATCTAGATTGTACAAGCAGTGCGTGTTGCCAGTGATGACTTACGGATCTGAGACGTGGTGTTTCACTGCTGGCCGTATGAGGACGCTCAAGGTCGCTCAGCGAGCTATGGAGAGGGCTATGCTTGGAGTTTCTCTGCGTGATAGACTCAGAAATGAGGATATCCGCAGTAAAACCAGAGTGACCGACATAGCCCAACGGATTAGTAAGCTGAAGTGGCAATGGGCCGGCCATATAGCTCGAAGAAACGATAACCGATGGGGAAGAATGGTTCCAGAGTGGCAGCCTCGTACCGGTAGGCGTAGTGTAGGGCAACCCCCCACTAGATGGAGTGACGACCTGGTAAGATATGCAGGAAGTCGATGGATGCAGGTGGCTCAGGACCGTGCTTTGTGGCATTACTTGGGGGAGGCTTATGTTCAGAAGTGGACTTGTGAAGGTCTGTAATGATGATGATGATGACTGCAGAATTACGTCTACATAAAACCAAAAATGTAGTAATTTCAAATTTAGTTAGTATATTTATATACTAACTAAATTTTAAATCTTTTAATTTTTAAAATTATATTATTTGGTTGTTTTTGTTTTACGGAAGAGAAGGCAAATGTGCATGCGGCTCATCTGATGGAAAGTTATCACCGTCGTCCATGAACATCCGCAACACTAGGGAAAGTTCGGATGCGTTGCCGACCTTTTAGGAAGGAATATGCTCTTTTCTTGTAGGCCGTATCGGTACCGAAAAATTGCTGGAAACAGTATATACAACAATTTGGTTGTGCTCCATTGTCGACGATTCGGGCCGCTATCTGTTGAATACGGTCAAGTGGAAGGAGCTGATACTGGGGTGCTCAGAGACTATCACAGTATTCCATATGTGGCTGAATCTGCGCTTTATAAGAGCTATAAGCGGTAGGTCGATATTCTTTGATGCCAGTTTAGCCTTCCTTTCCAAGTGACTGAGGAACTGTACGTCTCTCGAAACGTCGACACCAAGGATTCCGATGCTAATTATTGTTTTATAGTATAGGCAGCAAACGAGCATACGGCTGGATCAGGTGGATGATAAGTGACTACCGTCGCCTACGAACAACTGTAACACCAGAGGAATTGCAGGTACGTTGCTGGCCTTTTAGAAAAGGGTAAGGTCTGTTCTTAAAGGTCCCTAAGTTGTGTCGGTCCGGAAACACGCCAGTGGTAAACAACTCCACAAAGAGATTTTGCGAGGAAGAAAACTCCTAATGAAACGCACAGTGGTAGACCGCCAAGCATCCAGATGGTGTGGTTGGTATCATTAATTTTATCGCGTTGTGCTTTTATGAAATTTGACGGCTGTAAACACCATTGCTCTTAAAAAGAAGTATAATTCCGCATCCAGGTCTTTCAAAAGAGTCACTGCCTAGGCAGGGTCCGAGCACATCGGCAAAATTGGCAGGAAGCTAGTTCGCCTTCCTTCGGGAACACGTGCATTCTTTTCTCTCACCAAGGAACTTCCAAAAAACTTCCAAAGAACTTCTGTCGGTCATTTTTTCATTTCTGCACAGAGAGGACGACTCACTGGCCCATGCCGCAAAGGAGAAAGCCGATCTGTTAGCCTCTCCTTTTGCGACCAACTCGACCCTCGATAACGAAGATACGACAAAATGGTTAACGCGCAAACTTTACACAAGTTTGCGGGTTAACCGCAAAAAAGAACCCTTTTGTCGTATCTTCTCAGTTTGAAGGCACTCCCCTTGCTGCCTCAGCTAGCATAGAAATCCTCGGCGTCGACATATGAAATAGTTTCGTGGTCACTTGGAGGGGAAGTCCGAATTGGCCTCTAAACAGCTTGGCGTGCTAGCTGAGCGAGACAGTATTTCATGCTGGCACATCGCTTGCAACTTTACAAAGTGCAAGTTCGGCCTCACATGGAGTATTGTCCTCATCTCTAGGCCGGTAGCAACCCCAGCTCCTTCCACTTGACCGCATCCTGCGCAGAGCGATTCGAATTGGCAACGACCGAGTTCTTTCTGATCGGCCCGATTCACTGGCCCTGCGTAGGGATGTTGCATCCCTATGAGTTTTCTGTCTTATCTACCATAGGGAGTGTTTTGAGGAATTGTTTGGATCAGTTCCAGCTACCAAATTTCACGAACGCACATCGCGTCAAAATTCCCGATACCATCCTCCCCATCTGAACGCTTAGCGGTCCACCACTGTGCGTTTTACTAGGAGCTTTCTTCCTCCTACAACTTCTCTGTGGAATTGTTTTCCACCGGCGACTTTTCCGGGCCGATACGACTTAGAGACCTTCAAGAAAAGAGCTTACTCCTTTCTAAAAGGCCGGCAACGCACCTACAGTTCCCCTGGTGTTGCGGTTGTTCATGAGCAGCGGTAGTCTGTTTATTTCCAAATTACCACAGAGAGCGAATATTGTATAATTAATTAGTAGCTAGTGACCTACCCAGGCTTCGCACGATGGTAGTACCTTGGGGACGTAGGTGTAGGGCTAATTTTATTTACCGGCTGGCTGCATAAAACTGCTAAATTCATTTCAGATTCAAATCTTTTTGACACATATTCTTCACTGGGCACTAAGCAAGGTTTAGACGAAGCTAGCGCTGGCTTGTTATTGGCCTCGTATAAACTGTTTTTAAGACAAGCCAGCGCTGGCTACCAGCACTGGCGGGAATTGAGTGCCTGCCTACTTTTCAAGCCAGTAACCTCCACCTGCTTGCCCCGCAAACCCCGCGCCAGAATAAATTATTTGTAATATAAAAAATTTACTAGTGATATTGTACAAATTCCTATATTTAATGTATGTAGGTTTATGATAAATATTATTTTTCAATTAGTTTAAAAAATCATTAATTTAAAACAACTATTTACATGAATAATCTAGGAATGAAATGAATCTATTTGGCCTCATCTAAACAACACGGGCCAGACCAGCGCTGGCTTGTCTGAGGACTGGCGCCAGCGTAAGTAGCTTCGTCTAACCCTTACTTACTTACCTATTACTTACTACGTTAAAAATAATTTAACGTTAACCTATAATACAAAAGATATGGTATTTCCTACTTCTATCTCGCTGATATTAACATCTTGAACATTGAGCTTGAGTAGTATATTGTCCCCGTGGGAGACCCCCAAAGCCAAAGTAATTTCTTGGACAGCACTGATGTGATGACAGCCCCAAGACTCTTTCGTGATAAGAAAAACGAACAAGGAGTTATCTTTACGCAATTCAATTTTTAGGATCCAAGAAGATAACTTATAATTCGTTCTGATACACTAAAAAACAATACAAATAGCAAAAAATATAAAATAAAACTACCTATCGGAATTTTTCGAGTACAAAACTATCGGTATCGAAATAAAGTTACTCGATTCCAAAAGGTTATTGTTATTGAAACTGCAATAGACAATAGTGGAGTAATGAGTAATGCCATGACATCGACATCGACAGTTGACAGTTCGTAACAAACAAATGGTGACGGTATACAGTAAAGACGGCTCATCGCGTATATTATATTATTTAAAAAGAAGTTTTCTTCATATTGATAACAATAATCATCATTATTACAAAATTTCAATCTAAAAATGTGGGATCCTACTCACGTACAAGTTACAGTTCAAAGAGCCCGAGGATTAATAATCAAAGGTAAAAACGGAACAAATAACTGTTTTGTTACAATTGCCCTCGGCAAAGAAAAATTTCAAACTTCCGTGAAACATAAAGCTACTGAGAATGTCGAATGGTTAGAAGAATGTGAATTGCGTATTCCGTCTCACGGCAACACTGCAGAAATAGTTTTAAAAGTTTATGATGAGGATTTTGTTAAAGACCACTTATTAGGTCAAGTATCGATTCCGTTAAAAGACCTCGATGTTTACGAACGTCCACGAAATCGTTGGTATGCGTTACAAGGAAAGACTGGTAAAGAAAATGACAAGAAAAGAGGTGAACTTGAAGTTAAAATTGGTTTTACTGTAAAAGAAGGAAGCCTCACTGATCTTAGTAAAAAAGATAAACATAAATCGTCCTTATCTAGTTTAGCTCATAATGTTGGTGGAAGCCTTATGAGTATCGGAAGCATTGAAAAGCGCAAGGGTATCAAAAAGTTTGCTAAGAACCTTGGTTCAAAAATGAATTTAACTAAGAAAGATAAAAAAAGTGATTCATCATCTCTTGGTGGAAGTGTTGGAAATCTAAAAACTTCAACACTTTTAACACCAGATCATTCTACCCCAAAACGATTACCAGGAGAAGCAGACCCAGGAGTTATTAGTGAGGATGATGATGAATTTGCTTTTGATGATCTGTCACACAAAAGTTCGGGAAGTTCGCTTAATGCCCACACACTCCCTAGAGGCCATAAATACACTCCTTCTCCCATTAATGCCTCTCTTGAAAACCTTGGGGGTGGTGAATTTTTGAGAAGATCCACAAGCAGTAACTTAGCAAATCCAGATAAATCAGCCCCTCAAAAACCAGTTCGTTTAAGCTTAGACACATTTACAGCACCACAGCTACCAGCACAAGTTTTAGATAAAAATGATGAATGGTCCCAAAAACTTTATTCTCGTCCAAAATCCAATAGCCAGACAACTATTGATAAAGAAAAATCATCAAGTCTTGAAAGAAATAAAAAACTTGACAGTCCAAGTTCTTTGAAAGAAAAGCCAAGCCCAAAATTCTTTAAAAAGTTTGGCAATAATAACAAACCAAAGAAATTGTTGGAAGAGCGAATAATAGTTGGAGAAGAAAATATTGTTGAAGAGGATTCTGTTAACCCTGCCTTTAATAACATACCAAAAACAGTTTTACAACAGTTTGACGGTAAGTCCCGTGAAGATTTAATTGTGATGATTTATAGCCTACAGAAGGATGCAGAAACGGAAAAGAAAAAAAATAAAGACTTAGAAAACTATTTAGATGAGCTGTTACTTCGTGTAATGGAAACTACACCAAGAATTTTACAAAATCCATATGTAAGAAATAACAGCATGCATATCAGAAACAAATAAGTTTACTTAAAACGAGAAACATGTTATATTTAAATGTTAAACTTCATGAGTGAATTATTTTGTTTACATTTCGAAATGTTTTAAACTCCCTCCATTAAAAGTTATATCCAAAAGGTATTAGTTGTGTCATAGTGTTTATATTTAAACATACTATGAAAAATAAAAATAACTTATACTTAACATCTCAACCACACTGTGACACAGTAGGTAAAAGGTAAGTTCTTATCTTTTTAGTTATGTTATGAGATTTCTAGTTTAAGACTAATATATTGTCATTTCATTCTCACATTTTGTAATCAATATGGTAACAATGCATAGAAGATATTAGTTTTTTATTATTTTCAATCACTTATGGAACAGTTTATTACGTAACACCTAGTGCCTTATATTAGACTAAATCTGTGATATTGCAGAATTGATTTGTTATGAAAACTTCATAATTCTCAAAATGCCTTAAATAAGTAATTTGTTAGTCATATTCATCACATACTTCAATTAATTAATATTTAAAATACATTTTCATTTCTTTTTAACTTAGTGCCAAATTTTATTCTATATTTATCCTGTCTGCATCTAGTTGTTCAATTAACCAATTATATAATAAACAAATTTTTCAAAGGAATAATTAATAAAATGTCTTTTTCATATTATCAAGATACAAAGCTAACAAAAACATGCAGTTTATAAAGAAAATAATTGAATTGCAATATTCATTTAAAATATCTTAAATTAGTTACGTTGGTCATGATGTTTTGTTAATAAAACCTATGTAGGTTAGTACTATTTTTGTGTCATATTTAATTAATTGAACACTTAAGGATGCATAAATTTAAGACAAAATAAAGTTTAGGTTACTTATCATAATCATAAATAAGTTTTTAAATCAAGAATGGTAATTTGTTTTTAATTTTCTTAAAAACTGCATTTCAGAGTCCTTAAACTTTGTATGCTTAAATTTAAAAAGTAAGTCTTTCAAACAGTAGTAATTTGAAAGTGCTAACTTTGGGTATTTAAATCCTAAAAGTGAGCCTAGAATCATTCCTAAAAATCATATTTGTAAGCAAATTCTAAACTTGTTATAGAGATGTATCATTTCACTACCTTTCATCTTTATTCTTTTTTGTCAGCCTTATGAATCTACTCATGGATGTTAGGCCTTAAGAGTGCCCCAAATATTGTAAGCTTTGAATGTTTTAACAATACTAACCATCCTCGGCAAACCTTTAAAATGGAGCAGACTAATAATCCGCACCCCCCCCCCCCTCCCTTCACGCGGTTTATTTCTGGATCTCAACAACAGCGCAGCCTCCTGAGTCTAATTGTGAATGCAAACCATCCAGGCACACACCCAAACACACAAAAAAATTGTTAAAATCAGTCCAGCTGTGCTCAAGTGATGACCTTTCATACATGTGGCAATTGATTTTTATTTATATAATTCTCTACTATAATATGCATGTCTATTACATATAAGCCTTTCTCTTGAATCATCTTGTCTATTGATGAAATCTGTATCAAAATCCATTTTGTAGTTTAAAATATCTAAGCATACAGATGGTGGGAAGCGACTTTGTTTTATACTATGTGGAGATAGAGATTGAAACCACTACAGAGCAATTCCCCATGTGCAATATTAATTAGTTAATAAGTAAATATATACGCCCTTCCAATAGTTGTAATAAATGGTGTAATGTTTTGTGTGGATATATAAATAGGTAACAATATAGGTATGAAAATAATTGTAATTAATTTTGTTATTCAAATTTTGAACATAGAACATTCAATATTACTGAACAAATCTTTATTATCCACCACAGACTGAGGTGAAACTTTGATTTATGAAATTGTTGTGTAATGTTTCTTTTACTAGGTTTAATTATTATCTGCTTTATTAAAATTCATAAGAAATTAAGAAACAATACAAAACTTTAGTACTCTCTTTTTATTTTAACTGAATATTTACTGAATTTAGTCAAATATTGTATTAATTATAAATAACTTGTGTTTACTTAATAAACTACTTACTCTTTTGATTATTTAGTATGTCTATCTAAATGTTAAGAGTACAGTATGTTTATAAAATATCTTAGATGATTGTCATTAATAAAAGTAAATAAATTAAGTTGATTTACTCAGATACACATTTGTTTCCTTAAACATACCTATTATTATATTTATAAAGATGAGTGTGTTATATACATTATTTATTGTGTTATATATACATTGAAATGTAATTAAGCCGAAATAAGCAGTAAGTTTTTCAGTTACCAACTTTTCAAAAACAACCTTCCTAGACCACCAACCAGTAAAAGTCCTACCGTAAATATGATTTTACAATGCAATGGCATCTCGTATCTTCGATGTTACACCCTGTTAACCGACCTTGGGATTTTACATCAAGCGTAAGAGGTTATATCTTCATTTTTGGATTTGAAAGTATACCTGCATTTCTCAAGCTTGGTTCTTACGACATTTAAGAGACCAAACGGCAAATAAATTCACTTAGCCGGCTCCATATAGTTGACTAAAGAAGTGATATTTAACACAACCAAAGCTTTTCGACACTACTTAATAGTGCATTTAACTAAAATCCGTAATAAAACCCAACCTAAATATATTTGATGTCGTCTTGGCTGATCTGCCTGTATCTTCAGAACACAGGACCGATAAGATCCATTTAGAGAAAAACAGACAATCACACTACTAAATATCACAAAAATTATGTCTGTGAAGTTAAATACAAACAAAAAGTAATGAATACCTTTATAACTAGAATTAAAAAAAATAAAGTCTCCTGAAACAAAAAAAACTGATAATCTTCAAACGCCTGAAAGATTTTACTTAGCTTAGAAACTATGATTCAAGAAGATCTTTCAACCGATTCAGTTCACCTTCCAACCAAAAACAAATTAGACACAGATACACACGTTAAACTTATTCTCTTTTCGTCGGTGGTTTAAATAGATATTTTTGGACGTACCTACGTATTTTGAAATAAATTGTAAAATAGAAGCCAAACAATTTCTCGGTAAGGTGGTATCACGGGTACAAAACACATTTGAACATTTTATTTTATCGAATCAGAGTTCCATGCGAGAAACACACTAATCTAAAAAAATCTTATCTCCCCGTCATCTCTTAACAATTCACTGCTGAAGTCCATCTACTACTATCATTAATATGTACTTAATTATACATAACGTTCATGTTACATTTTGTGTAGGTAACATACGACTGCTTTCACAATACGTACAGGTCAAGTTTTTTTTAAATATTTTTACCCGATTACCACAGAAAGAGGCTTTTTCGAAAGTATGTATGTATGTCTATTTCCTTGGCACGCTCTGTGGCTTAAACGGCCTGATGGATTTTAACATACGACGTATGGTTAGATTGTCTTAATTGTTGAAGTAAAATAAGCTACATCAAAATATTTATTGTATCTGAAATTGCATCTACAAATAGAAAAAAAAGGCAAGGACGGTTTTTTTCACTAAACTTTAACGCAGCCGGGTTTTTATAAGTATCGTTTTAACCATTAAGCTTATTAAAAGAAAATAAAATGTACTGTTAACAAGACACATTGGGTGTGAAAGTTGCAAAAACTATACACACAACAAGGGGGTTAAGTGGTGGCATCCTACCGGTTCGTGTAAGCCGGTTCGTAATTGTTGCATCGATTGTAGTTTTAGCGAAAGCGAAAACAAAAAAACCTCTCGTGTAATAGTGTCTTATATTTTAAGTAATATACGCGCATTCTTGACCATCCTCATTCCGAAACTGTGGCGTCAAAATTGGAAATCATCATCACTATTATGGCCCATCACAAGCCCACGGTTGTACCTAAGCCCTAGGAAAACCACAAAGCACGATTCTAATCCATCTGTATCCACCGACTTCCTACATCTTAGCATGTCGTCACTCCATTTAAGTAGTGGCCGAAAGATTTTGCCAGTTGCCACGCTTATACAGCCAGTGCGTATTGCTAATGATGACCTATGGATCTGAGACGTGGTCCTTCACAGCTGGCCGTATTAGGAAGCTCAAGTTCGCTGAGCGAGCTATGGAGAAGACTATGGTTGGAGTTTCTCTGCTTTGATAAACTTAGGAATGAGGATATCCACAGTAGAACCAGAATGATGAAGATAGCCCAACGGATTAGTAAGCTGAAGTGGCAATGAGCCGGCCATGTACTTAGCTCGAAGAACCGATGATCGATGGGGATAAAAGGTTCTGGAATGGCAGCCACGTACCGGCTGGCGAAGTATAGGGTGTTCCCCCACCAGATGGATTGACGACCTGGTAGACATGCAGGAAGTCGATGGATGCAAGTGGCTCAGGACTGTGCTTTGTGGCTTTCCTTTGGGGAGGCCTATGTTTAGCAGTGGACTTGTGAAGGGCTGTGATGATGATGATGATGATGATGCCACGCTTTGCAAGCGGCTGGCAACCGCAGTTCTTTATTATATTGAGTTGCTATCGGAAAGTTCATCTGTTTTAGTTTCCTTCTATTTATTAAAAGATATTTCACGGACAGGCTTTTTTTAATAAAAGAAGCTCCATAATGCGTCAGTGAATTTAAAATCTTCTGGAAATAGTACTTACTTTAATGGCCAAGAGAGCGTTGAGACCATAAAAGTTCACTGTTGATCCTATGTTCAACAGTGGACTTTTATAGGCTCAACGCCTACTCCATAGATTGCCTCATAGAGGGGATTTTGCCATAGTTACCACACTTGGCATGCGGGTTGACAAACGCAGTTTCATTTTATTTTGAGTTATTGGGTGCGTTTGGCAGAAAAAAGCGCTAGCAAGCGCTTATAAGCGCTAAAATAGTTTTCGGCCAGGACACGATTACTACTTCAGTAGCGCTGACACAATACGCCATTTTGCTTATTTATTTTTGTTTGTTTTGAAGTAGAGTTTATAAGTTGTTTTGTGCAATATTAGTTTTAAGTAATATAATGACATGAATAAACATATACATGCTATTAAAAATCATGATTGGTAAGTTTTTAATACGAATACTTTACAAACATATATTTAAATTAGGTTAGGTTCCCCGGTTAAAACTAACATCGTGTCCTGAAGGAAAATAGCTCCGATAGGAGTAATAGTATTCTGTGGAAAATAGCTACTTACGATTTGACAGCGCTTACCGCTTACGATCGCCATTTTGCTTACAAGCGCTTGCTAGCGCTTTTTTCTGCCAAACGCACCCATTATCAGGAAGATCCCGCTGCCAATCACCTGTTTTACTTTTCTTTTGTTGCCTCTTACACCCACGGGACGATATGGGGGATATAATACATAGCTGTTTATAAATAAAATGAAATGTTTTTTTTCTGTAAAGCAAATCAATGAAACTGGTCAGTTTTCTTCATTATGAGACCGTGAAGTCCGCTGCTAGACGGACGTCTGCATTGTAGGAGGGGGAAGAGCTTTGTTATGCTTGGCAACTTGGCAGTCGGTTAGACGATCGCAACAGCACCGACATCTTGCAGCTGTCCTTCGCAGTCCCAGGCGCTAGGGTTTTTTACGCCTGACTTAAAGAGTTATGTTTATACCACAAGATCTTTTCGATAATTCTCATTGTCGGCTCTTGCCGCACGCGACTAGCATGTGACATGATCGTTTTTTATAAGTGTTGAAGTTAAAAAGTTAAAGTTACACCCTATATATGTCCCATTGCTTGCTGGGCACAGGCCTCCTCTTATTTCTGAGAGTTTTATGGCAAGGAAATGCCTGTTGCACGCTGCCCCAATTCGTTTTGGCGAACTTCATATTTCTCAGACATGCAGATTTCCTCACGATGTTTTCATTCACCGCCGAGCACGTGGTAAACGGTAAATCAGCACTTAAAGTTGCAATTAACTATTACATTGGTGCCGGCGGGGATCGAACCCGGGTAGCTCGCGTAATGTGAAATTTACAGCGAGCGCTTAGTCCCTGAGCTACCACCACCTTTGTACTGTACGTTACGCGATAATTTCGTCACTTGTGAACCGAAATCTTAATACCTATATATAAAGTACATGTCACGTTGTTTGTCCGCGATGGACTCCTAAACTACTTAACCGATTTTAATGAAATTTACACGGTGCAGTTTGGTCCAACTTGAGAGATAGGATAGTTTATTTGCCTGGGAGTGACTTACATTTTATTTGCGATTTTAAGGATTTTTAATAGGACATGACAAAAAGGGCAGAACAACGTCTGCCTGGCAAGCTAGTTAATATATATAAATTACGTGTCACGTTGTTTGCCCGCGATGGACTCCTTAACTACTAAACTGATTTTAATCAATTTGCACACCGTGTGCAGTTTGGTCCAACTTGAGAGATAGGATAGTTTTTTGCCCATGAGTGACCCAGAATTTTTTTTGCGAATTTGAGGATTTTGAATAGGACATGACAAAGGGTCGTCGAAAATGGCAGAACAACGTCTGCCTGGCAAGCTAGTAGTAGGTTATAAGTTATCACTTACTTATAAGTTATAACATATAAATTTAGAGAAAAAATTCCCTGACTAAAGATAGCAAAATATGGAAAGTAACAAGGTAATTGGACGATATTGTAGGTAATTGATATATCAGTTACCTAAAAATTTACTTTTAATAAAAAATGGAGTAAGTATAATTACAATAAAATGAAACGCATCCTGTTTCTGTTTATTATTTAGTGCACGTAACAAAACGATGACAATGATTGATTGAACGGATCTGGTTTATATGAAATGAAAACACGTATTATGAAAGAATAACTTTAATAAATCATAATATTATGTATAAAACTTAACAATTATGTATTTATTTATGTCTGCGAGATTTTACAGGAACGGCAGCAGGAACAGCAGCAACATATGTTTTCTGTGACAGTTTGTTCATGTAGTAGATAGTTATAAGAGAAAATATCAAACTGAAAAAAGAGAAATTATATTGTTATTTTAAACTTGATTTATCATCGTATACAAGTAAATATAAAGTTTCCATATTAAGCATATTATATTAAAATTGTCACACTCAGCACATAGAGGATTTATTATTTAGTTTGTTAGAAATATAAATGTATCAGGGCGCAGACCGCGAACTCAAAAAGGTCGTGGGTTCGAATCCGCCATTCGACTACTGGTGTGAACCACTCGTAACACAAGCAATTTAAGCTTACCACGAGTGGTTAAGGGGAATATTAGTAATGTTTATATCATTGTTAATATTCTTTTTTAATAAAAAGAATAATGATGTTGTCCATTTTTTCTTAAATAACTAATGCTAAATATGTTAGTGTAACATACAAGCGGTATTTGTACCCACTCCCTATAATCGAAAGAAGCCAGTGGCGTTAGTCTGACACACAGGACACGGGGTATATATATAGTGGACCCCTGGTAATCCGGCCACTGTCTATTCCGGCACCCCTTGTAATCCGACATGATCTATTATTTATTATTCAATACATACATTTATTCGTACACAATTATTTTCTAAATTAATATCATTGCATATTTTTTGTAAGTTCTATAGCATTAAGAGCGCATATTCAAATATGTCCAAGTCGAAATCTACGCGATCGCTTTGGAACGGCGTAATATTGACGCACACTACAATGTTATCTCTGTGTGCGTGTCAGGGCGAGCGCGATGCTATAGTTGCCTAACGACGACTACGAATCACTTTGATCTTTGATTATATACCTGTCTTTGATACTATTGGAACTAAAATAATAAAAAAATAATTTCCATATAATGGCTTATATAGGGGAAGTTCGGGTAGCCCCAGACACTAAAATCAATTGCAAATAAAAATATTAATAAACAAAATTTCTGTCTTTATTTTACACTTAAAGTAAAGCTAGGAACTTCTATAATCATAATAAGTAAAATTATTAATCATATAATTTTTTTTTAAAGAAATATATTGAAAATACTTTGGTCTTATTTTTTTGACGATACAAAAGACGGCGGGTAGCCCCGGACATAATAATCAATACTGGCCTAATCGTTTTTTGGCCTTACAAACATCACAATTAAAATAAACATCCGAAGAATCTATGTAAACACAGTCTTCATGGGCCCAGTTTTTGCATTCCTGGCACTGAATCCAGTCCTCTTCAAATGTTTCTCCACATATGATGCATTCGGTCTCTTCCTCTCCATTTTCTTTGGAAAGACTTTGAATATTTTTAGTTGTTTTTAACATCTTTTTAGTGCCTTTACTTTTTTGTTTTTTCGCTTTTCTGTCTCTACTTTTCTGTCTTTCCTCTACATCTTTTTTGTAAGGTGATGATGTTATAATCTCGCTCCTTTGAGTTTTTCGAGCCCGCTTTAACGACCGTTTTTTCGATGCATCAGGAAATGGTGATAGCTGTTTCAATATATCTGTTGAGCTGGTTGAAGGCTCCGGTTCATTTGCAGGTAATGCATGACTAGTGGAGGGCACTGGCGAAGAATGTGCTACTGAGAACTGATTGGCCATATTTTCTTTGGAAGAAACTTCATGCATCACATCTGTCATCATTGATGGTAAAAAATCAATGTCAGTAAAGATTTCAGGGTTAAATGGATAAATTCCTGTGCACTTGAATCCATTTTGTGCTATATCCAACCTTGCTGCTCTGCTAAAGGCTTCGTCCACAAGTGCAGCAATATCATAGTCAGTGATTCTAGCTGCAGGATTTCGCCTCATCCATGCTGAACTTGCAGTTGCAAATGCAGACTTAAAAGGTTTAAAAAATGTCCTGTCCAACGGCTGTAATTTATGAGTTGTATGAGGTGGTGTGCTCAGCATATGAATGTGATGATTACGTGCATATTTTATAACTGCCAGCTCCTTATGACTAGCGTGGCCATCCAAAATTAAGAGGACAGGATTTGTTTCTGTTGGCTGAACATGTTGTTTAAAATGTTGCAACCATTGGAAGAACACCTCACCGTTCATCCATCCGCTCTCTTGAGGAATAGCAATACTATCTGGTGGAGCTCCTATCATCAAGCGACCGTTCTTATCCATTTTCTTCCGAGGAAAAATGAAAAGGGGTGGTATGAAATGACCAGTGACATTCATTGCAAAAGTTAATGTGATGTTTCGACCTCTTTCTGCAGATGTTAATTTACCAACCTGTTTTTTTCCTTTTATCGAAATGACTTTATCATTTTTATGCACATGTGATACCCCTGTTTCATCGGCGTTGTAAATTCTAGAAGGAGGGAATTTATATTTCTCTTGAAGGTGATTAAGCTGGCCAAAGAAACGGCTAACTTGTGGTTTGTTAAACCCAACAGCCCGCGCAATGCTAGTCGATTCGGGAGTTCTTAAAACAATATTAGGATATTTTTTTCTAAAACTGTAAAAAAAGTCCTTTCCTGCGACTCCCTTCTCTTTATTAAATCTATGAGGGATTTTGAGGTTTTCTGCCAAATCAAACGCTAATTTTAAAAACTCCTTCCTACTCAATGGCATAAGACGATTGTCCAGTTCTTTAACGTGCTCATATAGTTGCATAGAAAAGTTTTCAGAAAATGTGGATTCAAATCGCCCCAACTTCGGGTAAAAAGCAACCTCTTTGCCACTTTTCAAAACTTTCAGGCGATCGTGAAGTGAGCTTCTTGGGACATCAAACCTGTCTGCCGCTTGTCTTACAGATAACTTGCCTTCCATCACATTTTTAACAGCTTCTTTCATTTTATTTTCGTCCCATTTTCCTCTATCGCTAATTTTTCCCTTAAATTTCGGCATATTTTAGATCTTTCTGCAACAATAGTAAAAACATTTTAAAATACTTTCCATAAAAAAGCAAACTGACAAAACAATTGTAATTTGTTGACACAATATTGCGAAATTCAAAACTTAAACCACTGTCCGGAGGTACCCGACATTATCGTGTCCGGGGGTACCCGATCGTTATCATTTAACATTTTTAAACACAGCTCTTAAATAGTTAAAAAATGTTTAAAATCCTGTTACAAACTTCAAATGTATAAAATAGGCTACAACATAAGTAATAGACAAGTATACACACTTACGTATTGTACTTAGTAACCTTCAATGAAGTTTGACAGGAGCGACGAAGTTTTTTTGGCGGGAACAAAACACACACTCACGGGTAACTAGCTTGGCGGCCACACCGCAACTGAGTTGGATATGCTTTTACTCCAGAGGGCGCACATTTATAGTAAAGTTTTACCTACGCAATGTGTTTAGTTTCTTTGATATTTAAATGTCCGGCGTTACCCGCCGTCCGGGGCTACCCGACTTTCCCCTAGTGTATAGAAATCGGAGGCTAATATGTGAAAATTGTTTTATTCTTTTAGTAAATTGAAGTCGGCTTTACATTTTCACCCTATTGAGTATATTATAATATGTGTATATGTTCTAATTGAAAAATATGTATTGTATAAAATATATATCATTTGATAAACTTTTATTCTGTTTCATAAAGTAAACATAATTCATCAACCTAACAATTTCATTAGTGTCGGCGGGATTAGTGTTGCCAGGTCTAGCAAGTAAAATTTCGGGACGGAAGGTAAAAATAATCGAGGATTTGGTTTTCATATCCGGACAACTAGAATGACTACAAAATATAGGTTTCTTTGTAGCCTTTTGTGCTTTATTGAGAGCCGTGGTAGCTCAGATGGTCAACGCTAACTGTAAATATCACAGTATGCGAGTAATGCGAGAAATTGTGACTGTAACTTTATTTTTGTGTTTTATAATTATTATTCGGGTCTGATCTCATGAATGAATTACTTTCATCCAAACAACGTAAAAACTGATTTTTTTCATTTTAGGCAAATTATAAAAAAAAACATTTAGATTAAAATTAAAAAAAAAAACATTTTTGAACTATTTGTTATTTTTTTGCAGCCCCTGAATTTTTCAAATCACTCATTTTAATATAATTCTGTTTAAAACTTTTGTGGTTTTTTTTTCGACTGGTGAGACAATGTCGTAGTAAAAATATTTTAATGTGGTAGTACCTAGCAGATATAATTATTTTTGCTGTCAAAATTATGGATTAAGTATAGAATAACAAGGTTAGTAAAAATCGGGACATTTGGCGTCCCGATCAAGGGTGAATCGGTACGTGTCACTAGACCCTTGAAAATCGGGACGTCCGCGCAAATCGGGACACCTGGCAACACTAGCGGGGATCGAGCCCGGATTGTTCGCGTTTACGGCGAGCACTACGCCCTTGAGCTACTCAACTCAAGCACGGCTCATATGTTTTATATCTGGGGGCACGGTAGTGCCCCCGCCATGTCGACCAAAACAGCGGCACGGCCGTATCATCATTGCGAGACTTGGTTATTTTACAAGTTATGTTTTTGATGGCATGTCTTTGTTTAATCATAACGTTATCTCCACACTAGGAATTTTTCCTAAGTACATCGTTGGGGCAGTTTAAATACATTAATTTTACAAGGACAAACATCCAGACCTGGAACAATTATTTGTAGGTAATACAAATTTTTGTTCCATGTGGGATTCGAACCTGCGGCGCTCAGCGCTTCAACTCATTACCAAGTCACTCCGGCACGGAGCCAAAGGTGAAAGCCAACGATTTTGTATTTTTACTTGATCCGAATTGCTTACGTTCATTACTCATTTCTAAAAAAATATATATGAAATGAAAATTTGCCACCATTACATCATTTAATATTTAAATATTACAATCATATACATATTTCAAAATTACTTACTACCAAAAATATCGCTTATAAAAGTCTGAATCGTTTAAAATGCTCGATGGTGCTATAGGTATCTAGTTATAGTATGGTGTAGTATAGCCCTTTTTTTTTTTTTTTTTTTACATGGGCCTACTACTAAATGCCTACGCATACCCGCCTCGCGGGGGCAAGGACGGGTTATGTCGGACTCGCACCGACTAAAACCCCATGTTGTTCCACCTTTGCCGCATATTGGTAGGGCTACGGGAACGCTTTCGCACACATCCGCGGCCCTACTAGCGCCTGCCGCCCCACGGCAGCACCTCCTCGGGAGAGGAAAATTCCTCCCCGTTCTCCTTCCCAGGTAAGGCGCACCAGAACACATGGCGCGCCTTCCTCCACGGCCTCCAATTACGTCTGTGCAACAGACAACCCCGCGTCCGATGCACAAAGGCCATGGGGCCAGGAAAAACGAGCACTTAGAAGTACTAGCCTTCCCGACCCCAGCGGCGGATCTGGTCTATGGCTCCGCCGCCAACCAAGATTCGGCTGCGGAGGGTAGGGAGAGCGGCGCCTCGCAATACCGACAATCCTCTCCCCCCGCAGCCCCACCACCACCGCATCAACGGTGCGGCCCCGTTTGAGTCGCGAAGGATAGGGCGAGTGGCGCATCGCCATACCAACACTCCTCTTCCTCCGCGACTCCACCTCGGCTGCAGCGGTAGAGGGTGCGCGAGTCCCCACTCGCTGCAGTCCACCAGAACACATCCGGAGTGGGCTCCCCAAGCCCACTCGGAGTGGCCACCTCAGGCCGGCCCTTCACCTCGGGCCAGCCACGTGGGTTCCTCTTTGTTCACCGTGGACCGACCAAGCCACGGCTACTAAGCCCCCCCGCCACGACAAGGCGGGAACCCGTTCGGGGGGGAATGGTGTAGTATAGCCCTATCGGTGTATCAACGCGATCGCGCGGTGTCGGTGAGAAAAAGTAATACGTCCTGTCGTTGGGATTACCCGGAGCGTACTGAATCGATCGGCGTCTGCACATGATGTTTTATAGTATTTTTAAAATAATTATATAAAATAATTGACAAAATAAAACGAGCTAAAAATTTTATTGGATATTTAACATAACATGTATTTTGATAAAATAATTAAAATAGATATGTTTATAAGCAAATACATGGAAAAAAATACATTGAAGTAGACAGTTTTGGTGATTTTATAATATTATTTTATAATATTAAATCGAAATATTTTCGTAATTTAGGTTTTGCTATACACTAAAAGACTATATATTCCATTATAATAACGCTTAAAATAAAGTATTTTAGCTTATAATAACAGTTGTATTCAACGTGAAAGATAACTCTGATGCATATTTTCGTAAAACACTGTGAAGGGATTGTCTTCGCCCTAAAAAACCGTCATTAAAAACTATGATTTTGCATTGCTATGTACTAAATAAAGACTTCATCTTTCTAAAGCCTTAATTTTCAGCAAATAATCTCCTCACGTCGTTACGATATCGCCTTTGGAAAAACCATAAAACATGTAGTTTTCGACGCGAAACGCATATGCCCTCTTAATGACGTTAATTTTATAATAAAACGTAAGCGCTCTATTGTGTTGTTTATTTTTTTAAATTTTACATACATAATGAAGTATGATTTGTACTTCAGAGTACATTATATATATATATATATATATATATATATATATATATATATATATATATATATATATATATATATATATATATATATATATATATATATATATATATAGCATATAGAATCTTTTCAATGGATTTGTAATTTGTCGGATTACAAGGTACTCTTTTATAAAAAATTACGGACTACACGGGGTCTTAGGCAGTACTCTATAATCCGACAAATTCGGATGGGGATCTTGTGCTTGACTGAAAGGTGAGACAGTCAGCTGAGAATGTATATGAGTGCCATTTTTTCCTTCCTAACATAGCACCCGACGACACAATTTAACACAATTTTTCGCACCTAAAATTAGGTATAGTGAACGAATTCCCTCAAATAAAGTATTTTGCCTACCATAGCGAGAGGTTTATAAGCAATTAGGCTAAACGAAGAAAGTATGTAATTCAGTTAAAACCCTTAACTGATTTTTTAACACTGAATTATTTTAATTTTTTTTTTGTGTGGCAATCTTTGGGGGAGGCCTATGTTAAGCAGTGGACTGTTGATGAGCTGTAATGATGATGATGAATGACAATTATTATGGAAGTATGAACAGTAGTATTTCTGGGCCACGCTTAAGTAAACTGAGTTTAATTAAGATTACGAACAATATAATTCTTAAACTAATACGGAGGTTACACATTCAGTATTTCATCAGTTCAGTCCGACAGTCTGATCCAACTTCGACTAACACAAGAATGATATTCGGCGGTTACACGATCAGTCTCGCATCAGTATTTCATCATTCATAATGGACTGACGAAAATTATCTAAAATATTTAATTTTTATCAGTCCGTCTGTCCGTGGGTTATAAATGTGCAGTCATTCTGACCAAACTGACAGTCGAGCTGCGAACGCACCTTGGTACGTCCGTAATGCCGACCTTCATCGGGACCTAGAGCTCCCTACAATTCAACAATTTCTTAAAAAACTCTCTGAGAACTTCTTCAAAGCCTCAGAGTCGCACTCCAATCATCTTATTCGTGAGGCAGCTACTTATGCAGCCCCACCCCCCTCTCGCTATCGAGTCCGTAGGCCGAGAAACTCTCACTCGGACCCGCCTAATAAACTGTCAAACGACCTGAACTGCCTCCTGGCGGCTCAGGCAAACTCCAATTAAATTAAATTATTCATAATTAATTTGCCTTCGTAGGCACTCCCACAGCGGCTCGTAGCCGCCTGCGCCCTCTTTTCCCAAAAGAGGGTCGCTCCCGATACGGCATAAGAAGCTTAAACAGCCAGTTGCCAGTCCCCAAAGGTGGTTTTTAGAGGGTATCACTTAGGTTCCCCCGGTAGGCAGTGAGTCCCTCTTAACCACGATAGACCGGCTATCATGGTATGCGTAATGCATTTTCCGCCTCCCTACATAAAGGGTAGCCCTTTCCAATTGCTTCGGGCACAAAAAAAACCAAACTGACAGACTGAACTGATGAAATACTGTACGTGTAACCGCCGTATAAAGGTCTGAATACTATAATTCAAAAAAATAAAGAATATGAAACTACTATATGTGTCTTTAAAGGCTGAACATGGAAACTGTTAATAAAGGCTCAAAGCAGCAAAAAAGATACCCACAAGAGAGCTGAAGGGTTGTATTTAAAATTGTTTGACAGGAATTTGGGGGAGTAAGGTGTTGTATTTGATAGAGGTTTGGTAATTGATTATAACAATACCACTTGTATTAAAAACTATGCACCAAAAATAAAAAATACTATTCCCTCATGCTGAAGATGATAAATGTTATCATTTTAGGTATATGGGATTTCCTTTTTGTTTTTTTTTAAGAATGGTGTATTAACTTTCGATGGGAGTAGTGTTGGGGGTTAGGGAACACTCCCCTCTCCCCACTATTTTCTGCGAAACGATTCTAAATTTTTCCCGAAATGTCTTGGATTACAAGTTGCGCTCAGTACTAGAGAACATGGTGTTGTTGAAAACGTCACTCTAACATTCAATGCCTCATGAAATCTTAAGAGATAGCAGACACTCAATTTTCCGTGAAGTACTGAACCGAACTCATTTAAAATGTATTTAATTAATTGCTTAGAATTTGACAAATTGAACACATAAACTTCTCTCTATTACACTGTTTCTTTGAAAAATAAATTATTTGTATACGAGGGGTGATCTAAAAGTAATGATAATCGGTTACTTCAGGTCCGCATAAAATCCAAAAAAATATTTTTTGCTTGCTTATATACTCACTACGTCAGCCTAAAATAATCATATAAATAGATCACGATTTCCGGGAGATACATTCATTTGAATACGAACTGTTAAAGAGATAACATCAACATGGAGAAAAACGAAATTAGAGGTGTCATCAAGTACCTCTGTTTGAAAAAAATGTCTTCAAAAGACATACACAGTGACTTAGTGGAAACATTGGGGGACTCTGCTCCTCCATATTCTACAGTTGCACGCTGGTCCAAGGAGTTTAAACTGGGCAGAACATCCACTGAAGATGAACATCGCGAAGGACGCCCATCCACTTCCCTCACTGAAGACAACGTGAAAAAAGTCGAAGATGTTGTGTTGGCAGATCGAAGAGTGACCATCAGGCATGTAGCTGAGGTTACAGGGATCTCATATGGCAGCGTTCAAAGAATCCTTGCGAACGAGTTGCATATGAAAAAGGTCTCTGCGCGTTGGGTACCCAGAATGTTAACCGACGAGCAAAAGAAAAATCGAGTTGACATTTCGAGGGTCAATCTCGAAAAGATCCAAGCAGATCAAGAAAATTTTTTGTTCCGTTTTGTGACTATGTACGAGACCTGGATCCACCATTTTGATCCTGAAACGAAACAACAATCGATGACTTGGAAGCGAGCCTCCTCACCGACGCCAAAGAAATTCAAAGTTTCAAGTTCGGCGGGAAAGGTTATCGCATCTGTTTTTTGGGACGCTCAAGGCATAATTATGGTGGAATATTTGGAAAAAGGAGCCACTATTACGGGCTCTTACTACTCAGACCAAATAAGAAGGTTACGAGAGGCCATTAAGGAAAAAAGACGCGGCAAACTGCGAGCTGGAGTGCTGTTTTACCAAGACAACGCACCGGCTCACAAAGCCGCAGTTGCGATGGATGCCATTCAAGAAACGGGATTCTAACTGCTCGAACACCCTCCCTATTCGCCAGATCTAGCTCCGTGACTTCTACCTCTTTTCTCGGCTCAAGGAACGCCTCGAGGCAAGAAATTAGAAGACGATAGCGAAGTAATGGCCGCTGTTGAAGCATTTTGGGAGGGTCAAGACAAAGAATTTTTTTCAAAGGGAATCCTGGGTTTAGAAATAAGATGGACTAAATGTATTGATTTGTTAGGAGACTATGTAGAAAAATAAAATATTATTTTAACTTTAATTACCGTGTTTTATTTTCATTATCATTACTTTTGGATCACCCCTCGTATATGTATACACCCATATTGCATAATATGTAACATTTTTTTTCAAATTAATATACTTACCATGTTGTAAAACAAATCCTATGAACCATACCGGCTGCAATGAGTGATATTGCCATTGATAAAACAATTTCTGGAAGTTTCAGTTGAAAATTCTTACCAAACAAAGTAGCTTCTAGGTTTCCAACTGCCTGAACATCTTTATAAGGAACGGTTTATTGTAATTTATCAATGAACATTTTATCAACTTACTTAAATAAATATCAAATAAGTGTATACTCATTATATTATATGTACTACTGAAATGCTTTAAAATGATGTAAGGTTACAAAGTCCAATATTTATAATTTTGCTTATTCAATCTCAAACATAATGTTGACTAACAGGAAAAAGAATTGAATAACATTAACCACTATTTCCATTTTTTACATAATATACTCCCATCATCTGTTTAAATCTTGTTACTACATTACCCACATTTCTAAATGTAGTTTTTTTATTTACAGTACCCCGGATGACCGAGCTTTGCTTGGTTTTTTTTAAGAAAAACATAACATACATAAACACTCACGCCTGTCACCCAGAGGGGTAGGCAGAGACTACGGACTTCCATTTGGCACGATCCTGACACACCTCTTTCGCCTCCTTCACATCCATATATCTACGCATACATGCTCGTCGGTTAAGGGTACTTCTAACGTGGCCCATTTTCAAAATATCGCCAATTTGGTCGATAAACTTTTTCCTAGGGCGTCCCTTCCCGACTCGGCCGTTCAAATCTGCCATATAAATTTGCTTTGTCACTCTTTCCTCATTCATTCTTTCCACATGACCAAACCACCGAAGCATTCCTTTCTTAATCCTGGTCACAACATCATCTTGCATACCACATTTATCCCTTATCACGCAATTTCTCACCATGTCATTCAGATTCAACCCTAGCATATTCCTTAAAGACCGCATTTCTACAGCATTTATTCTACTTTCGTGCTTCTTCTGCCACACCCAGCTTTCACTACCATACATTAAAGTAGGGACTAACACAGAATTATGAATCACCATACGTGCCTGTTTTGACACATTCTGGTTCTCCATAATAGAGTGTAGTGCCCCATTCACTCTATTCCCTGCATTTACTCGTCGTTCTATATCCCTATCATATCTACCATCCCTGCTAAATACACATCCCAAATACACAAACTCATCCACTTGCTCAATTAACTCTCCTTCTATTCTTATTTCACATACCGTTTTGCTTTCTTCTCTTTCAAAAACCATCACTTTCGTCTTACATGTGTTCACTTTCATTCCCCTTTCTTTTAATTCCCAGTTCATTAATGTAACCATCATTTGCAATTCAGACGCCGATGGCGCAAATATGACTTGATCATCGGCATACAAAAGGCATTTGACGGTTAACTCGCCCATTCTTAAACCACATTCTTCATCTTTCAAAGTTTGCAAACACCGGTCCATAAATAGGTTGAACAGCCAAGGGGAAGCTGCACAGCCCTGTCTGACACCTTTTTGGATGCCAAACCAGTCCGAGTAGACCCCATTGATCCTGACACAAGCACTAGAGTCCCTATAAAGAGACCTTAATGCCTGTATCAAACCAGCGCTCAACCCATATGAGTTCAGTGTTTGCCATAACACATTCCTGTCCACTCTGTCATAAGCCTTTTCCAAGTCCATGAATGCACAAAAAACTTTCTGGTTTTTGGCCAAAAACTTCTCCGCAATCATGCGCATGGAAAAGACCTGATCTGTACACCCCATTCCCTTTCTAAAACCCGCTTGCACATCCCAAATTTTTCCATCAGTTTCTTTCATAACTCTTTCAATTAACACCTTAGCATACAGTTTACCCACAATACTAAGCAAGCTGATACCGCGGTAGTTTTTGCAGTCCTGCTGTGACCCTTTTCCTTTATATATTGGTACTATTACTGCTTTGCACCAGTCATCCGGTACCCGTTTTAATTCCCAACATAAATTAAACAAGGTGTACAGCAGGCCTGCCACCACTCTCTCTCCAGCCCTTAGCATCTCGAGTGATACTCTATCATATCCAGCTGCCTTACCTGCTTTCATGCTTTTCATTGCTTTCATTATTTCATCTACACTTATCTCCATACCCCTTTCCACTTCTTTCGGAATTTCTAGTTCATTTAAATCAGACGACTCTTCACTCATAAATACGCCTTCAAAGTATTCCTTCCATCTGTTTAAATTCGAAACTTCATCATTCAGAATACATCCATTCTCGTCTCTTATAGCATTTATTATAGGCTGTTTTGTATTTCCCCTGGCAGTTCTTACGAGTTTCCAGAACATTTTTATGTTAGCCTGGAAATTATCAGATATCCTTCTATCATTCTTATCCGTTCTTTCTTTCTTTTTCCTTTCAACAACTTCTTTTACTCTCTTATTTAGACGTCTAAATTCTGCCTTTTTTCTTTCAATCTCATCATTCATACCAGAAGAATTACCAGCTTTGGTTGCTAGTAAATCTAACCATGCTTTTTTGGTTTTTTTTAAGTTGCATTTATATACAAATTACATGAATAATAGTTTTTGATGTTATTGACATAATAGAAAAAACTGAACTGGTTATTTGAATAAAAAATCATGATTGCAATTAGATTAATTAAAATTTTCGTATTTTTAAAAAATACTAAAAAAAAGGGCTCGATATAATAGATTTTCTCACAAAAGAAGGGAACTTGAAAAAAAAAGGAAAAAAGTCGGACTCAAGACGGGACGCGAACCATGTAACACCGATATCACGCCCGAACAACATCCCATCTGAGCTATTACGATCGTTGGTAACCTGTCAAATTTTACCTTCTTATATTGTAGCAGTTTTTTTATTGCCTGAAAACACGGACAAAGGGACATTTTCTAAAAATAAATACTAGCTAGATCGATTTATTGCCCCCGAAACTCCCTGGACACTAAATTTTATGAAAATCGTTGGAGCCGTTTCCGAGATCCCAATTTAAAGGTATAGGATATTTTATCCTTTAAGTGGAAATATAACCTCAAATGGCTTAGCAAGATCCTCCGATATGCCGAAAATATTGCAGCAATAATTTTTAAATAAATATATGGTAAAGTTGAGGATTAATGTTAAGGACTATGTTAGACGAAAACACGATTCCGTAAAATTTTCTCAATAGAAAAAAAATCCAAAGTTACCTCCAAAATAAACAATAAACCGCTGTTATTCATAAAATACTTTAAATAAGATCATGAAACTTTGCATACTACTTGCGCCCTCCTTTCTGCCAAGGAGGGTCGCGTTCGTATACGGCTTAGAGACCTCTAGTTAGACCGTTAAGCCAGTCCCTAAAAGGTGGGGTTTAGTGGGTAAAAGTCTCCACATAACCATGCAGCCGGCTGCGTGGTATACTATGAGCATTCCCCACCTCCCTCCCCCGCTTTCCGGAGGGTTGCCCATATTTGCTTCGGGCGCAAAAAAAATTGCATACTAACTGAACTAACTATAAAACAGTGCTTATGTTATTTACTTTTTTTAAATACCATTATTTTTACTGTAAAAAGAAATTAACTAAACTATCGGCGTCTTGAAGCTTGATTCCGGTCGCCCCGTTAGCCGTTAGTATCGCTTACGATCAGAATACACATAACGCAACAGGACGATGTAAAATTAAAATGGGAAATAACCGTAATAAAAATAAGAAGCGACTATGTTGGCGTTAAGAAACAGGCATAAATATGATTAACCTAATGAAATAAGTATCTAACGACCTTTCTACTTACAGTATTAGTGATTACAACCATGTCGGTACATAGCATAAGACGCGCGGGGAAGTGGGGGCCAAATTAGAATTTGAGCCGACTTACTATATCCTCTTAATAGACATTCTTTGCATATTTGTGAATGACCAGTACAAGTACAGATACATAATTAATTTGATTGTTTTTTTACAAAAACTAAAACATTCCTCACCCCTCTGTCCAGAAATCTTTTAACCATCCCCCACGACCTCCAAATACAATATACTATTGTTCATTCTCGCAGAATTTTTCTAATAGCTTTTATAAATCAGTGTTACATAGATTACTTCCATAATTATATTGTTTGTAGGTAGTACAGAAGAGTACAATCTGTCACTTATTTAATGTATGGAGACTATAAGAAAGCCTTTGGTTCCATAAAAATTAGGGCAATGCTACAGTCCCTTAAGTGGTGCCAAGTCGACATTCAGTATATTGAATTGCTGAAGTGTTTGTCCAGTAGGGCTACAATGGCTATCTGAGTACAGAACCAGAATACGAAACTTATCCAACTGCAGAGAGGTGTAGGACAGGGTGATGTAATATCCCCCAAACTCTTCACCGCTGCATTGGAAGACATTTTCAAGTTACTGGACTTGACTTTGGTATAAACATTAACGGCGAATACATCACTCACCTGTGAATTTGCCAATGACATAATCCTTGTGACAGAATTGCTAGAGGACCTAAGCGCTATGGTCAATGACCTCAATAGTTTAGTGTCCCAAGAGTTTAGTGTATATCTCAAAATGAACATGACAATCAATGTAACATCAAGATAATATGTTTACATAGGAGAAATAGTCTGATTAGGTAAGTTCAACTTCAACCAAGAGATCAATCAACTGATTCAACTCAGCAACTCTGGCAGCATTGGGGAGATTATGATACATCTCATCAGGTATACCTAAGGTGACCATATATTTTTTGATTCAAAACGGGACATTTGTTTTTTTAGATCAATTAACAGGTAGTCAATGAAAAAAAACTTTTAGTTATTCTGAAAAAGCCAGTTAGCTTAAAAGTTACGTATTAAAAACATATATACCAGAAATGTTTAGTTATATTTAAATTTATTAACACATTGACTGCCGTAGTGTAAATGAGAAAAATCACTAAAAAACTTTTTGATGAAAATAGGTGGGCAATATCAATACTTTAAAATGTATCTAATTTAGGGTTCAATCAGAAGCCGCGTTTAATAATTATTTCGAAAAAACTACATGAGGCCACCGGTGACCTACGTGGCGCCTTGATAGTAAAAATGTGAATTTCCGTTACGGTGCGCCGGGCCTGGCACTTCTCCGGTCACCCAATCGGTCCAAATGAACCATATTTTTGTTTAATGTGTTTCAATAAGTTCCATCGCTTTGTTTAATTTGTATTTTAGAATAATTTGTTACTTGTTTTTTACTTATATTTCACACATTGATAAAAATAAATCCTTGATTTTTGTGACAGTTATGTTTTTTCACTTACTTTCTTCATTTTTGTCCCACAAATCTCACAATTTCATAGACACGCCGAAACCACGCTGAAGTAACAATCTAGAGCGCCGCTCCGGTCACTTGCATATACTAAATGTACGATAAACATGGCCACCAGCGTAATAATTGTGCCCAAAAACAGGTGTGTCTCGAGGTCACCGGTGACCAACACGGCGCGTAGATACAAGACGGGGTCCGGTCACCGGTGACCGGGCTGGCAGTCAACGTGTTAAAAGAACAAATTTGCTTTAATATAGCTGGTGATGATTTTAAGTAAGAATGAAACTCTTGGCATGTTTTATTTATATTCACCTTAATTATCAACATTGCCTTTAGAACTGAAACTTGTAACTGAGTTTTCTCAGATGTCCATAATTTGTTCATCATAGAAAATACTCATTCTACTGGAGCATTTGTAGCAGGCAAACATAAAATATATTCAATTAAAATAGAAAAGTTTTTATGCTGAAGATTGTTGGCTTGAAAGTGTTTGAATACCTACTTCTTCTACCCAACAAGTTTCCGTAGAAATATTTTGATTATTCCATTGGGTTACTTTCTGCGATGTAATTGCAAATTAATGTAAATTCGTCAAAAACTTCTGCATCTTTATTACAGTCGATATATTCCTTTTCAATTAATACATCCAGAGATTTTTGAACGTCTTCCCATGCGGGGACTATTTTTAATTCTTCCCAATAAAATATCTCCATTTCTCTGGTAAGAAAGCAAGTATACTGCTTTTTTACGGCTTCTTTTATAAAATTCTGTAACCACACTTTTCAAAAACTCTTTATCTATGTCAGTAATATTATCTTTAGATTTCACTATTATTTGACGGACAGTAAATGGAAGAAAGTGATTAGTGTGTTTCTGAGTCAAATTGTCTTTTAGTTGATTGATTTCTTTTGCAGCTTCAATTGCCAATACGGTCTGACTTTCGATTTTCAATACAGCTTGATAAAAACTTGCTGACTGAGCGTGTAAAAAATAAAGGCACAATTTGGATGTAGAACCTTCAAAAAAGTTTTTTAATAACAGGGGACATTTTAAAACCCTTTCCAAGGCGGGCATAAGAGTAAGCCATCTGGTTTTGCTATGAGTGTGAGGTTTATGTTCAACAGTGGACTTGTGAAGGGCTTAGATGATGATGACAGGTAGTAGTAGTAGTAGTAGAAACCTATAGCTACTGTTAATTGTATAATACACTGTGATGCACACCACTTACAGCAGCGTCATGTCTGTTATTCATCTATGGCTACACTAGGAATAAGTATATGAGAGTGACTCTTAAGCTCTGTAAAAAAAGCTAAAACAAAAATTGTCATCTGGCTCGCTTCCTTAAATTATGACTCAACAGAATAAATATTCTTACACCTAGCATAAGGGCTCATATTATTAAGAAATACAACATTCTAATCTATCTCTTAATGTTTGTTATTTTGTATGCTAGTTTATAAAGTTTGTTTGTATTTTGTGTTTAAGTTAACCAAGCGAAAACCAAACAAATTGTTAATGCTAAATGAATGCCCACGATACAGGATTACCCAGTGGTACCAACGGATAATCAATGAGTTGTAATTTTCTTTTATATTCATTACTTGTTCTCCTATTGGTACTAAAAATCTTCATATTTTTTATAAAGGATACTGTCACAATAAACATAAACATAAGTGATCCAAGGTAGCCTCCAAATATGATTGTTACTGGTGATTTTATCAGAATTGGCTTATACATTTGCATTCCAGAAAATATCAAAAGGGTAAGAATGCTGGATAATACGAAGGACGTGGCACTATTTACCGCTGAAACAAAATTAAGAATTTATATTTTGTACTGGTAAATGATGGATTTTATCTCAATATAAGATAATAGAAAAGAAATACCCATTTCTAAATTATTAATTATGAACAATTGTTAAATTGAAACTTTATGAAACAATGCAATTGCAAACCGGCAAAAAATAACCACAAATCCACATTCCACAAATTAAAATATATTTTTTATTAACTGCCTTTACGGCTCTGGGTTCTAGCCCTTCTGAGCCTATCATTTCTCTCAGAATCTTCATTTATATATTCTTTTTCTTCACAATATGCTGATGCGTCACACTGCGAAGCCCTTGGGAGATTTTGAAGACTCAACTCAGCGGACAGTTGATGACGACAGCCACTCAAGTTCATGAGGCGCCCAAACGATCAAAATAACTTGAAGTTTATTAGGATGTTTTTTAATTTCAATAGCCTCACGTATCATACTTGAAAGTCTGCAGTTTGTGGTCATATCCTAGATGACCTCAACCATTACATCAGATTTGATAGACCACAAATCCTCCTGAAAGAACATTGATTCCTACCAAGGATGGTACGTGAAGCTATTGAAATTAAATAACACCCTAATTTCAATACAGAAGGAGGTTGGGTACTACCACCTGCTTGGGACCCTATAATCAATAAAATTAATCACAATCATCAATAAAATTAAAACTAAACCCAAGCAAACCACTGCAAGACTTCAAGACACAGTCAGTTCATTTTGCATAGATCGGACCATAAACAATAATTAAAAAAGCTGAAGGTACTCCGAATTTAACAATGACATCGGGACGTCAGTCATCTCAGTCCCCCGTATATATATATATATATATATATATATATATATATATATATATATATATATATATATACATATATATATATATATATATATATATATATATATATATATATATATAGATTAGAGAACAGGAGAACGATCACCGTAGAAAATAGTGTCTAGAAATACGGACCATAAGTGAGGCGCTGCGATCGCTCGAGGTTTGGTCAATAAAAGGTAATTTTGAGTCTATTTTTCCGATCAGATGCTAAACCACTTGCACATCCACGCACAATAAAATATTTCTCCATTTTTAATGTTTGTTTTTGTCAAAAATTACAAAATTACTGAGAATGTTCTCATTATAAATGGAACGAAAATTTGTACATTATTCAACTAACTTCATCTACTTGTATTCATAAATAGCTAACTTCGCAATTACTACCCACCGACGTCATCGCCGCTATACATTTTACAATTTTCAAGGACAGGCGGGCTATGCTTTAGTACGTAGTGATCGTTCTCATGTTCTCTAACTTTCATGGTCCCCCGTAACCATGGGTGCTAGAAAGCACCCGAAATGTCGGGAATTAAAAATAGTTAAAATAAAACGCGATAAAATTCGTAAAATTAGTTTTAATCAATGTGTAGTGTTCGCGTAAATATAAGAAATCATTATGTAAACTTCTTCCTTTTTTAATTATTTTCTTTTATAGCATTAATAATACACCATTAAGAACATGTATGTGTTTTAGTCATCTAATTGTAACCTATTAACTTTGAGTATTAAACCAAAGGAAACGGAATCGCAACGTATACCCCCCTGTAAAAGGTACGAGAGTCCGACTCACAGCCGTTATATAAAACTATTTGATCCACGTAGTGCGCAATTACGCAAGTGATCGTACCAGTCAATTGAGCTCCGACAAAAATGCCGAATCGCAGTGTATTTTCATGCAAAAGACAATCAAAACCGTCAAATCTACAAAAGGACAACGTGACTTTTCATCTCTAAATACTTTTAACACAATTTTATCAGTAAAACTCGTATTTTCTGAATATTTTCGTAAAATACTAAGTGCAGGCAGCATAGTTCATGAAGTGAAAAATAAGCGATTTTAAAATAAATATAATTTCATACACTAAATAAATATATTAACGAAAATTTATTTCATATTAACTAAATCAGTTTGTGACGAATAATAATCATTATATTAGGATGTGTAGTAGATTTTGTCAAATGATTTAAATATTCAGCTCAATCCCAATACGATGAAAATATTATAATTTAATATAATCGGTACTATTTTATATTATTATATTTTACTATAATATTTTGATAAAGACTATCAAAATATTATACAAAATAAAGGCCAAATAAGTCGAATCGAAACTTGACACTTCGTAACAAAGTTAGTTATATAAAATACCGTTATATAAAACTAGTCGCACCTCGTGGTGCGCCATTACTTAAGTGAATTGTGCTCTGACGAAAATGCAGAATTGCGGTTTATTTTCATGCGAAAAAAATTGCTGATCCTGCAGGCCATCCCTGGAACTTCCCGCTAATTTCAAATGCGAAGCGCTCCAAATTTCATCAAGTTATGTTGCGAAATTTCTAAGTTATATTTAAAAAAAAACGTTTTTGTCAAATTCTTTCTCCTTCGATATCTCACGAATGAATGAACAGATGTTTATTTTCCAAACGGCATTAGACGTCATTTTTTGAGTTCAAGAGTTGATTAATTTTTGAAATTGATCGGTAAAGCCGTTTAAAAGTTATTCCAGGAAATCAGTTTTTCGAAATTTTTATTTTTGAGATTTCTCAAAATCTACTCGTCCGAATCAGTTCATATTATCACCAAATCTATTCCACATTGAAGTCATCATAACGCGTTCAAGGCGTTCCAACAGTTATGAAAGGTTTACATACTTACACACACACACACACACACACACACACACACACACACACACAAACACACACACATACACACACACGCGCGCGCGCACACTCATACATACATACATACATACATCCGTGCGGACGTCCACGTAAAATTAGTCAGAATAGCTTCCTGGGATCTCAAAACGTCGAGATCTGATGAAAACTCGATTTTCACTGACAACTTTTCATCTGTGAATACTTTTAACATAATATCGTTAAAACAAAATATTCAGCTCAATCCCAACACGATTCTGAATATATTACAATTTAATATAATCGATAACTAGTCTTTATAAAATATTATACAAAATGAAGGTCAAATATGTCAATATATCGAATCGAAACATGCCACTTCGTAGCAAATGTATAATGTATAATTTTTGTAAAATTTACTGGTATCACTGCAACCGCAAGTAGTGCAATGTAGTGATGTGTGCCACAACTTTAGCTGTCGATAAGTTAATTAAAACATTCCGATTTGTCTGGCGAACAGGTTTTTATTTTTTGTTTAGATTTTTAATAAAGTATTACAAATATTTAGTAGTATTTTTTCTATTATTGGTTTAATAATAATAAATAGAAATAGTCTATTCAGTAAATGATCATACATAAATTATAACCGGCAATGAGGTCTCCTATTAAGTATAAAAACTTGTGTTAGGAGACTCCACTCTTCCATAGCACTTATATTACTATTCGCATGATCTTTATATAATAACTAACTATAAAATTAAAATGAAAAAATTATAATATTCACGCCAAAGGTATAAATACGCGTGCGCGCGCGTGTGTGTTTGTGCTCCTCTCGGTGTTACTCACTTTCCCGATAACACCGATCACTCTCCCGATGTGTTAGATTTTGCGTTACTCCAAGGAGTTTCTCTCAACCTCGGAGCAATCGAGACACTAGACGATCTAGGATCAGATCACCGACCGGTCTCCCTCATTCTTGGCCATCAGCCACCTCCCCCAATACACACAAAAACCTTCACTAATTGGAAGGGATTCAAGGAGTCCCTAGCTAAAGCTCTGGACTCACAGGATTCTACCATCTCCATACCGTCGGACTTAGACAGTCCCGAAAAAATCGACACCGCGGTCGACTCACTCTCCACCCTTATTAAATCCTCCCTTAAGGAGAACGAAAGGGTCGTCCCGGTTGCTAACAATAGTGGGCTTCCCCTACACATTAGCAACCTATTAAAAGCCAAAAAAGCTGCTTTCCGGAGAGCAGCAAAATATCCCACCCCCGAATATAGGCGCGCGGCCAATCGTCTTCAACGAAAACTCCGCTTCCGCCTCTCTGAATTTCAAGATCTCGAAAAGAGTAAGCTCATGGAGAATATCTCTCCATCTCACACAGCGTACTATCAGATGGCTAGAGCCCTCCGCATAGACGCTATCACCCACACTCCCCCTCTCTCCCGTCCCGACGGCACGGTTGCCTTCGAGGACGAGGAGAAGGCTGAGTGCTTTGCGGATAGCATTGCCGATCAATGCTCCCCTAGCTCTCAGCCTGTCGACCCCTCACACGTCCAGGCAGTAGAGGATGAGGTCCGCCGCCGGAACTCACCCCCTACCGCCTCCGAACCTATCTCTGTGTCCAATGATGAGATTTCATCTCTCATCAAAGGACTTAAGCCTAAAAAGGCTCCGGGCGCGGATGGCATCTCCAACCAAGCCCTTAAACACTTTCCCGAGCAGGTGTTAACCTTTTTATCTATTATCTTCAACGCCTGCTTCAACCTTAGTTATTTTCCCACTACGTGGAAAGAGGCAACTGTGATTGGAATTCCCAAGCCAGGCAAGCCTCTCAACCTCCCCTCCAGCCATCGCCCCATTAGCCTCCTCAAGGCAATGGGCAAGCTCTCCGAAAGAGTCATCCAAACACGGATGAGGCGCTATCTGTTTCCCACAGACGGTGACCCTCTCATCATTCCCCACCAATTCGGCTTCCGAGCCAAACACTCATGTCCCCAACAAGTTCACCGCATTGTGGAATATATCCTCAGCGGTTTCTATCCTCGACGTCATAAAACCATCGCGGTCTTCTTCGATATAGCCAAAGCTTTTGATAGAGTCTGGCACACAGGCCTCATCTACAAGCTCTACAAAATAGGTCTCCCCGATCGTCTAGTTCGTCTCGTGGCCTCCTATTTGAAGCATCGTACCTTTCGTTTTAGACACGAAGGCACGCTATCTTCACAGCGAACTATCAAGGCTGGTGTCCCTCAGGGCTCAGTACTTGCTCCTTTGCTGTACATCCTGTTCACCAACGACATTCCCATCCCGTCGAAAGGTGTTCAACTCTCCCTCTTCGCAGACGACACTGCCATCTACTGCAAAGGTGTCTCACTACCCTTCATACGGAACAAGATCCAAAAGTCAGTTGATGACCTAGGAGATTGGTTCAAAAAATGGCGCATCGATGTGAACCCGGAGAAGAGCTCCGCCGTTCACTTCGATTATAAACGACGCCGTCTTAAAAACACTCCTCCAATACGTATGCTAGGGACCCCTGTCCCCTGGCATACGACAGCTAAATATTTAGGTGTCACTCTAGACACAGGGCTCACTTTTAGGCCCCACGTCAAACGAGTCACCCGTCACGCACGGTTTTACCTGAGTAGGCTCAACAGTATGTTGGGCAGACACAGTAAAATGTCCCTTCGGAACAAGCGAACCCTTTATAAGGTCTGTATACGACCCGTCATGTCCTACGCGGGCCCCGTCTTTGCCCACGCAAACCCTAACATTTTAAATGAACTCCAAATAGTTCAGAACCTCTTCTGTCGTCGAGCTGCGAACGCACCTTGGTACGTCCGTAATGCCGACCTTCATCAGGACTTAGAGCTCCCAACAATTCAACAGTTCCTTAAAAAACTCTCTGAGAACTTCTTCAAAGCCTCAGAGTCGCACCCAAACAATTTAATTCGTGAGGCGGCTTCTTATGCAGCCCCACCCCCCTCTCGCTATCGTGTCCGCAGGCCGAGAAACTCTCTCTCGGACCCGCCAAATAAACTGTCAAACGACCTGAACTGCCTCCTGGCGGCTCAGGCCAGTTCTAATTAAATTAATTATTATTATATCAACTAATATTATTTTGCCTTCGTAGGCACTCCCTCAGCGGCTCTTAGCCGCCTGCACCCTCTTTTCCCAAAAGAGGGTCGCTCATGATAAGGCACAATAGAGCTTAATCAGCCAGCTGCCTGTCCCCAAAGGCGGTTTTTAGGGGGTATCACTTAGGGTCCCCGGTAGGACAGTGAGTCCCCCATAACCACGATAGACCGGCTATCGTGGTATGCGTAATGCATTTTCCGCCTCCCTACGTACAGGGTAGCCCTTTAATTGCTTCGGGCGCAAAAAAAAAAAAAAAGTGTGTGTTTGTGAGCGAGTGGGTGTGTGAAAGTGTGTGTGTGTGTATGTGTGTGTGTGTGTGTGTGTGTGTGTGTGTATGTGTTTGTGTGTGTGTGTGTGTGTGTGTGTGTGTGTGTGTGTGTGTTATAAATAAATGACATTATTACATATTACTTAAAATAACCTCAGTAACATCATATCTCTTATGAAATAGCCATTTGGTTAGAACATATTTGCAATTATAGTAGTTAAGGTGATGAATTTTTATGGTTTTATTAATGGAGTTGTATAGAGTCGCTGACTGTTTTACATATTCCCTCCTAGCTTAAACAGTTTTAACAGCGACAGCTGTAGCCACGACGTTTTTCCTTCTTTTGGCAATACAACGGTGGTTTACAATACAACGGTTAAACTTTATATCTTTATGTAGTCTTAGAAATGAATATTAGATGTACGGTTTCCTAACAGTAAGTACATTACTTATGGAATAATGATCTCCTGTATGGCATCTTTTAAAATTTTGGTTTAAAATGCGTAATTTTTAATAAATTTCTCTGTGCTCTTTCAACTTCTAGAAAATTGGTTTTTGTAGCTCCACCTCATACAGAAATAGATTATACTAAGATGTATTGAACCAAAGCAGTATAATATTTGGTAAACTAACTTTTCGTCTTAGTTTTTTAAATGGCCATGTATGTTTCCTAACTGTATTCATGATTAATTCACTGTATATATGCCATGACAAATGTTGGTCAACTATGACTCCTAAATATTTGGCCTCAGAGACCTTACTAATTAATGAACAGCTGCAGCTAGTACTTAAGGGATTGTAGCATGTGTGAAGTTTAATTTGGAAATTAATATTAGGCTGAGTTCAAATATAATTTCATTAACATATATAACTAGTTTTCAAAGTATTTAAAGTAAATAGGTTAGCGTTAAGCCACTTAGTGATCCTAGCAAGACTTTCTTCAACAGAACAGTATCCCAGGAGTAATCAGTAAATATTACTGCAGTATCATCTGCATAGGAGATTTTTATAAATCATATTTCATACCCCATTAAATCAATAAAAGAAGGTAAGCCGATACTGCTATACCAACCCTGAACTTGTTATATCAATAGATTAAATAGTTTTATTATTACCCTCGACACCAATATTATTCTGCTTGAAAATATTTTAGAATTTCGACAAGTTTACAATTATGACTTCTTATATTTACGCGAAAACTACACATTAAATGAAACTAATTTTACGGATTTATCGCGTTAAATTTTGACTTATGATTCCCGACGTTTAGGGTACTTTACAGTACCAATTTTAATGTCACAACTTTTAAATAAAAAACAATAGCATAAAAAGGCTTCAATAGCACTAACGGAATTTAAAGAAAAAGTCAAAAGTTTGCAATAAATACCAGATTCGCTGACAGATTCATCTTTGATAAATAAAGAAAACAAACAGTTACTAGACAAGATAGGAACTGAAGAAAGCGAACTTTTAAAGAGACAATTACTTAAAAGTACGTCCGAAAACTGCCCAGAACTAAATACTTCAAAGACTTAAGATGTTTCGCCCTAACACTTGATTATTAACGATAATCTTACAATATCATCAATGGCCGACCAGGGTTTACTCTAGGAGCGTTGACAGTCAGATCATTTCTTCCTTTCTCTTCTGCATGTCTCCCCAGGTCGTCACTCCATCAATGGGGGGAAGGTCGCCCTATACTTCCCCTACCAGTACGAGGCTGCCACTCGAGAACCTTTTTTCCCCAACGGTTGTGAGTTCTTCAGGCTATATGTCCGGCTCATTACCACTTCAGCTCACTAATTCGTTGGGCTATGTCGGTCACTCTGGTTCTACTGAGGATATCCTCATTTCTAAGTTTATCACGCAGAGAAACTTCGGACTTCTGTACAATTTGCTGAAGGGTATGTATGTGGTCTGTGGTACTAAAGCCTTTTTGAAAACCGGGAGGCTGGAAGTCGTCTAGTCTGCATGCGAGATGATTCATAATGACTCTCGAAAACAGCACGTAGATGCGGCTCAAGGGATATCGGTCTGTAGTTCTTCAAGAGGACGTTATCACCTTTCTTGAAGAACAAGACCACCGCACTTCTGTTTCACGCCTCGGGAGTAGTGCGTCCATTGAGGACGAAATTGAAGAGCTTCTGAAGGACTTCAAGTACCGGTTTTCCACCCGCTTTCAGAAGCTCCGCTGTGATTCCATCCTCGCCCGGGGACTTGCCGTTTTTAAGGTGCTGGAGAGCCGTTCTAATCTCGCTCAGACTGACGTCCGGGATATCATCGGAATAGATAGCTATTATATTCTCCTCTAGCTCATCGTTAAGACGTGATTTATGAAATCAAATATTAATAAAGAGTTTATAGACATTCGATCATCATAGTATTTAAAAAAAATTCTGGATAGGCTCGTAATTTGGCTCTTTTTACATACTCGTAATACTGGCTATCTCGTAATCTAAGGGTGTTAAGGGAATGCACCAGTAATAGTGGCAATATGTTTTCTTCTTGGCTAGATACAGCAACAATGGAATCACAGCAATATCGTCGTCCACGTTCTGGCACGCTGGCTGAATATCTGTACTCAATAGCTGGTATCACTCAACTGAGTCAAGTTATTCCAAACGAAAAAAAACGTATGTGTATGATGTATGTACGGAATTCCGAATCGTATGTAATGTATGTGACCGGCCCATATCAGGTATTCAGACATGCCAACGTAACCAAACGTCACTTTTAGTCAAGCCACGCTGGCAGTAGGGATGAGCAAATGAAAAATGATACCGAAATTTATCCTATCGATTGCCACAAACTAATAAGAGTTCGATTGCTGCTTAATGTTTTGTCTATTAAATTATAAAATAAATATAACATTTTAAAACATATCGAAATTGATACGAATTCGATACTCTAAAATAAATATCGAATATTGCTACACCACATGGAACTAGAAAAAAAACCTTTTTTTCTAGGTTCATGGTATACCGCGATAAAAAATACACTATAAATATCGATAGTTTTTGATAAAATATCTAAATTTTGATATACAGATATTTTTAGCAAGCCTAGTTGGCAGCACTGACATTCTTTGAAGTGATAACTGATAAGTTATGGGCAAATAAGCATTTGAAAACATTATCTGTTTCAGATCAGAGATGGGCTGAGTGATGATTTTTGTGTATCAATGACTGCTGACAATGACAAAAAAATATCGGTGACGGGAACAATGACAAAATCATCAATGATTTTTATCTGAGTGTTAGATCTCGTCACTTCAATTGTGACTAGATACTGAAATGATCGCGGAACGGCTTAGTTATCATTAGTTATTTATGGTCGCGTAAATACGCACCTCCAATCTTACCTTCATGCTTTTTCCAGGCTTAGAACTGCAAAAGACTGGCAAAGTAATAGTACTTAGTAGGTACATACCTAATAAAAAAACTATCATTCTGCTTTTCTTTGGCGCATTTAAAAGATTGGTATATTTACAATGATCAATTATCAATAATATTTGTTATTTAATTTTTTTTTTGTTTTTGTATTTTTGTTGTTTATTTTCTGTAGAAATATTTACATTTTCTTGCCCGTTGTACCGAATTATTGGCTACAATGGACGTTTAAAACATTATTTGTTTAACTTTTGCAATTCCTAGACGAGTGCGTCTTTCAGTTACCATGGTACCAGCTCGTGAAAATACCCTTTTACATGGCACTGATGTTTCTATCACACAGCATTTATTCAGAACTAATTTTGCCTTTAACGCTAAATGTGTAAACTTGGTTTTAAAATCAATGATATAGGTAACTTCACTAAACTAAATTCACTACAACGTATCAAAAAGCCAATTATAGCGAGAATACATTACACAACGTATTTCGTACGTGTGGTTGGTCGTCTTCGTCTAACCAAAACAATGATTCACGCGATACTAAATGCTAGATAAAATAGCATTCGTAATTTGCCGTGCATTTCGCGCGTAAACGTAAACAACGCAAGTAAAAGCATTGTTTGTTGCCGTTCCGTGCAGTGTGCTGTGCACCCCCGCGCCGGTCATTTTATCGAAACTTGTAAGTTCTGTGACTTCAGCCAGTAAGTACCCAACTACCCATCGCCGATCGAGAAGTCTCGCAACGTCGCACGTCACACCGCAGCGCCCGAGGCGGCCCGACTCGGGCGCTGCGACCCGAGACCGCCCGATCCGAATCACCGAAGCTCGCGTTCATTCAGGAAATGATTTAAAATAAAAGCATTGATGATTTTGTCGTTGTCATTTCATGATGACATGATTTTAAAATATCGATGATTTTTACCTGTGACATGATATCGGACTCATCTCTATTTCAGATAAAACTATGTATATGTAAAAACTTTTGCATAAAATGTAAAAATTTACGCTTTATTTACATTTTGTTTTGTTTGAATGTTCTAATAGATTCATTTATGTTTATTTTATTTCGTTAATATTAATAGTTTATTAGGTAGGTACATACTAGTAACTGGGGTGACATTATGTGTTTATTGAGAAGAATAGTTAAAATAAAATTGCAAAATGTGTACAATTTAACAAGGACACTGGTGAGTATAATTAAGTTATAGTAGTGAGTATATATAAATATATATATATATATATATATATATATATATATATATATATATATATATATATATATATATACATTTCTGATTTGTACTTTACAAACATTTGTACAGATTTGTACATTATCTTCAATTTTTATAACAGAGTACTTTACCCGAAATAAGAATTTATGAAGTAGGACCAAGAGATGGTTTGCAAAATGAATCTAAATTTGTTCCAACAAACATAAAGATCGAGCTAATTCATAAACTTGCTGCAGCTGGAATCAGAAACATCGAATCTGCAAGGTTTGTTTATTTTCTTAATTAAAAAAACAATTTATTTGTTTTGCAAGTGCAATTTAATTCCAAAATTAAATTACTTGTAGTTTTGTTAGTCCAAAATGGGTAAAGCAAATGAGTGATGGCATGGAAGTTATGAAGAATATTATAAGGACCCCGGGAGTCAACTATCCTGTTCTTATACCAAATTTGAAGGGCTATGAAACAGCTGTAAGTATAAATTTTTTTTATAGGTTTATGGTGACAAACTAACACACAGTTTACCTGATGGTAAATAGTTGCTGTGCCCCATATACATCTACATCTATGCTCAAATTGCAGATGCTCTGTCACCCGTGAAGACTAAGATGGAATGCTTCGTTTCCAGTTTGAAGGATCTCTGGTTCTCTACATTCACCATGTGGAACACAGCAGTGTTAAGCTGCTATTTTACGCTGGTATTCTGTGAGAGTGTTGTGGTTCCCTGGTAGAGATGACCTATTCGTGTTCCAACTATACTACTAATATAGCTGCCGCATGACTCTACCTCATATTAATTTGTGTGATGATACTAATCTTACTATATTCTTATATAAGTGGTAATATTAATTTATTTACCTACAATTGTGAAGAAAGAACATATACTCAAGCTTGAGTCTTCTCATCATTTATCATTCTTGTGAGAAACATAATAACCATGACAAATATGATATTTATTTATTTTTTATTTAATATTCTTTATTGGACACCATATTAAAATTTACTGATTATACAAAAGAAGTAATTATGATGATAAATTAATTATAATTCACTATGTAATTTTTTTAATATATACCTACTATTATGATGTCACGATCCTACAAGATAGTAAAGTTTTGTAAAGAACACTTATTTATTATAACAATGCAAATTTTGTAGATTAAATGCAATATTGAAGAAATTGCTATATTTCCTGCTGGCTCTGAAGGGTTTTCTCAGAAAAATTTAAACTGTTCTGTTGAAGAAGGCTTAAAAAGATTCAAAGAAGTAGCAGTCCAAGCTTTAAAGGATGGCTTAAGAGTAAGGGGTTATATATCTTGTGTGGTAGGATGTCCATATGATGGCCCTGTCAACCCTAAATCCATTGCCAAGGTATAAAATATTTTTTATGTAATTTGTATATTATGTTTGAGAGCTATAAAATATTCGTAAAATGGTTTTGAAAAATGAAAGTGGTTGAGGTTGCTGGTATAAATAAATTCAGTAAGTTGTTAGTTTGAATCTGCTGTTCCAATACCATTGTGAGCTACTTCTAACATTAGCAGTGTTAAGCTTACTTGGAGTTGTAAGCGAGGTTATTCATAATGTTAATATCATTAATAGTATTCTTTTTAGAATAAAATAAATAAAGAATAAGGTTCTCTTAAAATGTGTAAAAATTAAGAATTATTTTTAAGTAAACTATAACAGCATTTTGACAATAATCTCTTAATAAAATTTAATTTTCAATTGTAAATTGAAGGTTTAAGAAAAGAAAGCTAAAAATTCAACATTTATATTTAAATTTTCTTAAAATAAACTTTTAGATAACCGAAGAGCTGCTTGAAATAGGTTGCTATGAAGTTTCTCTCGGTGATACCATAGGAGTTGGCACTGCAGGATCAGTGCGACGACTTCTTCGTGAAGTACTTATGGTTGCCAAACCAGAAAATCTAGCATTGCATTTCCATGATACATATGGACAGGGTCTGTCAAATTTGCTTGCAGGTTTAGAGGTAATTTAATTATTTATCTTTTTGTTCATCTGATCATAGTGACGGCTTTACACGCATTCTGAGGAATGGGGGTTAATTTCTTGATAAGAATACCCAACAACGGATTTTGTCCTGATCAGGGATTGGGATCCTCAGGATCAGCAATCACATTTACGACTACCAGACCAATGAGGCAGTCGAGGGACATAGTAAATAGTGGAGTATCTTTTATAAGTTGCTGTTTAAAATAGTCTATGTACTTTTATAACAATACCACAACAAGTTAAGAATCATTGCAATAATAAAATCCTTATACTACTTGTCCCAGTAAAATGTATATTTATGAACTATTATAAGCCAGTGCTTGCAGTCCTACCTGTTGGTAAGTGTTGATAATGATTAAGAACCGAAGAACCAAAGATTGTAAAATAAACTGCCTTATGTATATTATATTGAACACATGCGCAGCCCCACCATTGGCAATCGCCCCATGGCTGGCCTTTTCGGGAGAGGACAACTCCTCCTCTTTGGAAGGCTTGTCTCCTGTAAGGTGGCCTAACTCCGTGGCTTTTAACTTCACCCGCGAAGCAGCCCAGAGCGCGGTACGTGGAGACCATGCCCCCCCCCCCCGCTAGCCATAGTCCACCAACGCGTTTCCAAAGAGGTCTAGGCAAGCCCACTTTGAGCGGCCACCTCGGGGCGGCCCTACGGCTTCAGCCCAGCCAAGTCCGCTTACGAAAAGTGTGATCGGTCGAGGCGAACGGGAGTTGAGTGGGGAATATAAGCAAAAAAGAGCAGTGCGCGCGCACATTTTCTTTCTCTCTTTCTCATAGCCAGTTACGTTCGGTATTTTATGAATTAATATTTTGGTCAGTGCATTAAATATTCTACGTTTAAAGTAAATAAAATTATAAATTCATTTATATACATAGCATACGGCTCGCCTGATGGTAAGTAATTACTGCCGCCCATGAACAACTGCAACACTAGGAAAATTGCAGATGCGTTGCCGGCCTTTTAAAAAGGAGTAAACTCTTTAACCCTCGCGATAAAATGCGCAAAGAGATGTAACATCTCTTCGAAGTTGCTGCTGCTGCCAGCTGCTTGGGATCCTATAATTAACAAAATTAAACCCAAACCCAAGCATGCCACTGCAAGACTTCATGATACTATAAGCTCGTTTTGCGTAAATCGGACCAAAAATTAATATTCAAAAACTGAAGGTAGCCGGACTAACTATGACATTAGGATGTCAAACATTTCACTCCCCCCCGTGAACATGGGTGCTGTAAAGCATCCGTAACATCGGGATAAAAGTAATTAAACGTGATAAAATCCGTAAATAATAGTTTTATTCAATGTGTAGTGTTCGCGTAAATTTAAGAAATCATTATCTCTTCGAAGTGCCAGTGAGTCAAGCAGAACGGAAAGAGCTCGGTCATCGACGATTCGAACAGCTCTGCGCTGGATGCGAATAAATGGAAGGAGCTGCCACTGGGGAGCCCCTGCTCAAAGATGGGAAGTATTCATGTACGGCCGAACCTGCGCCTTGTAAAGTTGCAGGCGGTGAGCCGCCATGAAATACTGTCCCGCTCCGCTGAGCACGCCAAGCTTATTAAAGGCCAATTTGGCCTTCTCTTCCAAGTGACCATGAAACTATCACCAGTGCTGTCGTCTGTATAGCAATGAATGCTACCGGTTTGCAACATATGATATATATGATATATGAATATATTATAATATATATGATATTCAGAAAAAACAGTGTTGGTGATAGCATGCAGCCTTGTGGAGGAACACCAGCGTTAATAGGCTTGTAATCGGAGCACGCATCGTCTAGTAGACCTTGATGTTCCGATCAGCAAGAAAACTGGTTACCCAAATGCACAATTTCTTAGGAAGCCCATAGGAAGGAAGCTCGTAAGAAGCGCTTTGTACCAAACCCGATCGAAGGCCTTCGCTATGACCAAACTAACGATCAACGCGTCCCGCTTGGACTCTACTGCCTTCCCCCATTTATGAATTAGGTCACCCAGAAGATCACCAGCCGAGCGACCGCGACGGAAACCGTACTGGCGGTCACTAATCCGCTGGTGATCCTCAAGGTACCGCATGAGCTGGCTGCTAATAATGGATTCCATTATTTTAGAGAACAAGAAGGTGATGGCGATGGGCCTATAGTTGGACGGATTAGAGCGGTTACCTATTTTAGGGATCGGGTGCACGAAGGCTGCCATGATTTCGGGACTACGCCTAGGGAGTAGGAGTACAGGAAAACACGCGTTAAAACCGGTGCTGACTCCGGAGCACACGTCTTCAGCACAATTGGAGAGACGCCATCAGGCCTACTCTACTTGTTGACGTCCAGGGACAGGAGTGCTCTGCGCACCGAGCGTTGGGTAAACAGCACATCCTGCATGGAGCACTCACACCGCGGGATGGTCGGCGGTGTGTTCCCCCGTCATCAAGAGTCGAATTGGACGCAAAGAGAGAGCCCAGTAGATCGGCTTTGTCCTTTGTGGCGTGAACTAGTGAGTCGTCCTCCCTGTGCAGAGATGGAAGAGATGGCTGACAGAAGTTCCCTTGGACAGCCTTGGCGAGATACGGGAATGCACGTGTTCCCAATGGAAGACAAAATAATTTCTCGCCAATTTTGCCGATGTGCTCGGACTTTGCCTTGACAATGACATTTTTGAAGGATCTGGAGGCAGAATCATACTTCGTTTTTCAGACCGCGATGGGATCGTCAGTGGCACCGTTCTCCGGATCAGACAATGGTCCGAGTAGCCAAGAGGGGCATCGACGGAGAACTGATATCCGTCCGGATGAGAGGTCAGCAGAAGGTCCAACAGGGAAACTACATGATCTTCCACTTCTGGGGTCCGCGTAGGTGAGGTAACCAGTTGTATCAAACCATATGCCAAAGCAAAAAGCAAAGTTATAAACAGATCTACCCGCATGATCGGTTAAACGAGAACCAAGCCATTCAGGGTGGTGGGCGCTAAAATCACCTAGCATCACGATCTCTGCGGGTGGGACCTGTTGTAGCACAGAGTCTGCAGCCATCTGGACGTGGTCGATGAGTCGATCTGTGTCGGCATTACCGCTATGGGACCTATAGAGGCACCCGTAGACGCGAGGATGGTCGTCGCTGTCTACACGCAGCCATAAGATGGACAGGTGCCTTCAAGGCTGCCGAGGCGTCGAAAACAGATGTCACAATGGAGTGTTTTGATTTGTATGCCGGGTAGGAGAAATACGAAGTATCAGCCGGAGAGGATACCTGTGTCTCGGTTAGAAAGTGCAAGGCCGGCTTCGCCGTTTCCAGATAATAGACGGCGTTAAGGTTTGAATGAAGTCTCCTGATGTTGCAGAAATTCACGGATAGCGTGGCAGGGGGGGGGGGGGCACCCCCCCTGCCACGCTATCCGTATCCACGCTTTGACTTATTGCTCCGTTTGCTCCGAGCGGAATTTTGCCCCCCCCCCCTTCCCCCAGAATATGCGGGGCAGTTTCATCACCCACGCTTAGGAGTGGAGTAGCTTGGTCGTGGATGCTTCACCGGGGATGCTGGTACTCCTCCTGGGGTATTGTTATATTTAACTCCGCTACCATGTTAAGGGGGAGGGGGGGAATTGGGTCTCCAGCCACCTGCACTCACCAGACGAAACGCAGAAGCAGAGCCTGTGTTTACGCTGGTTTTCTGTGAGATCGTGGTACCACCCCAGTTGGAGCCGGCCCATAAATGCAACAGCAAAGGCTGCTGTGTGGCTCTACCACTGTTAAAGCCAGTTACCAGTTCTCACGTAAGCTGTACCTACGTATGAAGTTCGTCGGTTTTTTCGAATAAGTTTTTCGATTACTGGAACATTTTTGAGTGACCAGGGACTGTTAGTCGACCAGCCTTCGCTTCTTATTCAAAGCTTCCCCATCTTCTTTTATTTCAATTTTACCACTCACCAAAAATTCATATTATTCTTGTGGCTTTAAACTTTTATATATTCATGTGAATCATAAAGCGAAAATCACGTTGAATGAGTTTCATTACTGTGAAACGATTCCCGCCTTACTTTTCAAGTTCCATTTTCAAATTTATCAGTAAATATCCAACCTTACAACTTGCCAGTTTCAACATACGTGAGTAAATAGTATCTAACTTCATTTGGTCCATATACTTACAATTTTGCTAAAAATGTGGGCTCAAGTGGAGTATCTGTAGGGAGACGGATTTTCATCAAGCAATGTATCAGACAACTAATAATGTATTTTCTTTTTATAAAGAGGGGGCAAGCGAGCATGCGTCTAACCTGATAGTAAGTAGCTACCGTCGCCCATGAACAACTGCACTAAGTATTGTACCGGGTGGCCCATAAGTCCCTTGAAATGTAAAAAAATAATTAAAAAAAAACTAATGACATTATGAAAAAGGTTTTTATTTTGTCATAATCCTTATAAAATGGGAATTATTTTTTGAAAATTACATCATCTAAATGTAATCCGTTACGATCGCGGCGCTCCTGTAAGCGACGTTTAAAATTATCCATCTCTGCGCGGCAAGTAAGCTCTGTAATGTTTGCCATTTCTCTTTGGATATTTTCTTTCAGGACCTCAATTGTCCGCGGGTTGGTTTCGTACACTTTAGTCGTAAGATAACCCCATAAGAAAAAGTTCATTGGGGTCAGATCTGGACTACGTGGTGGCCAAGGAATATCTCCTCTTCGAGAGATCACTTTATTAGGGAAAAGTTGACGGACGACCGGCATAGCGACGTTAGAGGTATGGGCAGTTGCTCCATCTTGTTGAAACCAGGTCCGCGTATTGAAGACTGGAAAATTCTGCAACTCTGATGTAAAAAAGTCCTGGATCATAGCTACATACCGTTGTGAAGTAACAGTAAGCGCGCGGCCTCTGCCGTCCTCAAAAAAGTAAGGGCCTATAATGCCATGCGCTGACATAGCAGCCCAAACTGTCACTAGGGCTATGTAAGGGCTTCTGATGTTTGTGATTTGGATTTTCGCAACTCCAGTAGCGACAATTTTGCTTATTGACATGGCCGTTGATGTGAAAGTGAGCCTCATCAGAGAATAACACGTTATTAAACGAAGTAAAGCGGTTCAACATTTCATTTGCGAAATTTAGTCTGTGGATAGTGTCAGTATCTTTTAATTCCTGTACTATCTGAATCTTGTACGGGTGAAGATGTAAATCTTTCTTTAAAATTTGCTGTAACGATGTTCTGGGTAAGTTTAATGCACTGGAACGCTTACGAGTAGACTGGGTAGGATTTTCACGAATTGAGTGTTTCACTACATCGATATTTTCTTCCGTCCGTGATGTCCTTGGTCGACCTGACCGTTGTTTATCCAACGTCGAACCACTCTCTTCAAACTTAATAACCCAGTTCTTAATCGTTTGAACACTTGGAATGTCTTTAAAGTTGCGTAAATTCTGATATTCTCGAAATTTACGCCGCGCACACAAAATGCACGGTCCGCACCGGTGAAACGCTCCATGGCGACTGAATTCCCAGAAACCGTCGGTACTCCCCCCGCACCGCGCGCGCCACTCATGCGCGCCTTTTGTATTTTATTCGAAATTTACATTTCTAACGACTTATGGGCCACCTTGTATTTATTCGAAGATCAATCATTTGTAACAAGTTCCTACTTCCGTATAATTATTGAACAAAATACTACAGTTAAAATATTTTATTTTTTATTTTTCAGTTTGGTATCAAGACCGTGGATTCGTCTATATCTGGTCTCGGTGGATGTCCATACGCACGTGGTGCTACTGGAAACCTCGCTACAGAAGATCTGGTCTACTTTTTATATGGCCTAGGAGTTAATACAAATATTGATCTAGTCAAATTAATCGAAACAGGTCGCTTCATATCAAATTTTCTTGGAAAAACGACAGAGTCAAGAGTAAATAGAGCCATAAGTGATAGATTTAAAAATCATTCTGATATTGTAAAAATAGCAGCTTGTACAGTCAATAAGTGATGATAAAGGTGTTTTGTTGGAGGAATAATAATTGTGTACATAATTGTGTAATAAATCATTCCATTTTTAAAAGGTTTTGTCTTATTTTAATAATGTATTTATCATTTACGGAGGTTCTTCCGCAAGAGAACAGAATATGAGATAAATAATATTATTTAAAGACAAGTTTTTATAGTTAAGTTTCCATTTACTATTGAATTAAAATTTGGTTATATCAATTTAAATACATTTTATGCAAAAAAACTACTAGTATAAAATATCATATCTGAAAGTAAGATGTAGGTTTTTGTACAAAAAAAATATATACATAAATATGAAGAATTTACTTTCTGCTTATTTAGACTTCCGTCCACAGACTAAGAAGAGTACTTGCGTACTTCTATAGTTCATACTTTATTCAAAATAGGCGCGTTATCGTTTAGATATTACTTTGACCTTTAATAAAAGGTCAACAAAGTTCTGATATTCAAGTGTAACATTGTTGTTCAGGACATATTCCTGATCCCTATAAGATTGCAAAAATGAATGCAGTTATTAAAACGGAAAAGTTAAATATTGGTGGTAGTTATCCGTGTTTTATAATAGCTGAAATTGGCCAGAATCATCAAGGCGATATCGAGATCGCAAAAAAGCTTATAAGAGCGGCTAAAGTAAGTTTTATTGTAGCAATGTTTATTTACACCTTTGTTCGTTAAGAATTAAGAGGAAGTTGTATCACTTCAGTGCATTAAGGAAATAGTCTAAATTTTATAGTGTTTTTGCTAATTTCCTTTTTCATATAAGATATCTAATAGATTGAAAATAAATATGCCATATACTATAGATTATAATTAAATTTGGTGAAGTACTGAAGAAATGGAGCCAAGCTACGGGGCCATGCCATGGTACTATTAATCACAGTACCTTTAAAAATATCACTTATTTTGGCAGGAGAATATCCAAGATGGAGGAATCGTAAAGAAAAACATCTTAACTACAATAATCTATACATTTTGCAGATCTGTTTTAAATGTATAAAATAGTTCAATTAAAGAAGTCTGGAAGGTCTATTGACTGTTCTATATTATTATGATTATTACAGGATTCTGGCGCTGATTGTGTAAAGTTTCAAAAAAGTTGTCTGAAAGAAAAATTTACTAAAAAATGCTTAGATCGATGTTATGATAACTGTAATTCCTGGGGCAAAACGTATGGTGAACATAAGAGACATTTAGAGTTTTCAGAAGCCCAATATGAAGCTCTATTCAAGTATGCAAAAGACATTGACATCCTTTTCACTGCCTCCGCTATGGATATGGTAATACATACATCACTACATAATATGACGAAAAAATATTGTCTGTAATTATAATATTTCAAGGACATCGTCATTGATATTTTCCCTTGCAGCCTATAAAAGAACTCCGCTGAACATAGATCTCCCCATAGATTGCCTTATAGGGGATCCGCAATACTTGCCATGTTTGGCAGACGGTTTGGCAACCGCAATTTTTTTATTATGTTGAGTTGTTATCAGGAAGAAGCTGCTGTGTATCTCCTGTTTCAGTTTCCCCAGAGTTGGGCTCTTAGTCTTACTTCTTACGGGACGATTAGTGGATATTCTTAAACCGCCACTACGGGGTACATATTGTTTACATTAATTTTTATTTTATGTAGTTAAGTTAGTCAAGCTATCGTTAAATAATTTGAAGCAACGTAAGTACGAAATTTTCGATTTAGCAGTTCAGCACTCAACCCGCCTGCGCTTCTGAGTTGAGTATGAACTTCTTAAGAAGTACATCTTAGTTGACTCATTTTTAGAAAGAGCTGGCAATAAAAATAATGAACAAAGAGACGTGATTACCTTTGCAAAGGTGTTTAGAAGATAAATTGTATGCAATATGAACTTTTATATTGAATGTCAGATAAATGTCGGATAATTTAGATAACAATTTTCTCGTGATGCATTACCGAATTAAAGAAATAAGTAGCCGGTGTAATGTGAAATTTGTAGATTTTTGCTTTTAGCTTTTACTAGCTGAATCTGCAGAAGTTGTTCTGCCCTGCCCTGCCCTACCTGTAATTAATTTTCCTAGAATTCGCACCGGACTTTTTATAGTGTAAATATAACATTTATTGATTACTCGACCACAGCGCCACCAATCGGTCCCAGATTATGCGATTTTTTTGGCCCTGAATTAACTTATTAACTATTTATTATATTATACTAACTTATTATATTATTTTATAGTGAATATTGGTTCATAAAAATATTTGTTAATAACTTGACAGTAGCGCCACCTATCGGACGATAGCATAGCTATGAGAAAAACAAGTTGCTTAGAAGTTACTCGATCATTAACAGACGCATCAATAATACACTAAATCATCATTGTCACTACAACCCTTCATAAGTTCACATGAAATTAAAAAATATCGTGAAAATGGGCTTTCCTAGCGCTCTATAACACTACGACCTTACAGATGGGCAGATTTTTCGTTTTAAAGTAAAGTAAAAAGTAATAACACAATCCTTTGATTATGTATTCCAACTCTTCACCGTCATCATCATTTAATGTGTATTTTCAGATTTCGTTTGAGTTTTTACTAAACTTGGGTGTTCCGTTCATTAAAATTGGCTCTGGTGATTCGAACAATCTTGTTTATATCAAGTATGCTACATCCAAAGGGATACCCCTAGTAGTTTCGACTGGAATGGTGGATAAGTCTACTGTGAACTGTATCTACGATATTATATCAGCTCAGCATAAACAATTTTGCTTGCTGCATTGCGTGTCTGCGTACCCAACACCATACGAAGACTGTAATTTAATGGTGCTGCAAGATTACGGTAACAGTTTTGATGTCTGTGTGGGCTACTCTGGTCATGAACTCGGTACAGCTGTGGCCGTAGCTGCTGTCGCTTTAGGAGCAAAGGTAAGACGATACCAATAACCTAAATAATATATTTATACAGTAGGTAATGACGTTGACGGGCTCTTGACCGAATTTTGACTACGGCATCAATTCCCGAAGAATAAGCTACCATCAACTGCTCAGGAGATTGTGTGCCACAAGCATACACGCAACCACATACACTAATTCATCCCTCTTCTACTTTATCAACCAATAAGAGTTCCTGTAATAGGGAGTAAGTTGGATTTGTCTTGATTGGTGATACTGCCATCGTCAGTCTTCCTGAGATTTAGGATCGGATTAACATACGTCTCGCCGTCACCGGTCTATCTATCGGAAGCCATATTAAGATTTCTTTACATTTCCCATAACCGCCTTTTCCGAAAACCACGGGACAAAATGGGGTAATGGGTTCTCTTACGTCGCCATTACCACACGGCAAACCTAGACATCCTATTTCATTTCGTACTCAATTAATTTCAGACATCACAACTGAACTCGACAACCAACAATTTGAGTTATGCACAAATATTTGCTCTGGCACGAACTCGACCCAGAACTGCTTCACATACCACATCCCTTTAGAGAAAACATATCTGAATACTGAGATAAAACAACTCGAATTCAAATATCAACATAAGTCGTTGTTTGTGTAGGGATTATAATGTGACCTGCCTCTGTCCCCGATTCTGACCTACAAGTCGGCCTGACGCCTCATAACAGTTTTTCTTTTGTAGTCAGTCTTCATGCAAAAATAGAGGCATACATTTTTTTGCGCCCGAAGCAAATATGGGCAACCCTCCGGAAACCGGGGGAGGGAGGCGGTGAATGCTCATAGTATACAGCGCAGCCAGCTGCGTGGTTATGTAGAGACTTTTACCCACTAAACACCGCCTTTATGGATTGGCTTACCGATCTGACGAGAGATCTCTAAACCTTATACGAACGCGACCCTCCTTGGCAGAAAGGAGGGCGCAAGAGGCATACATTCATCCTCCCTTACACGTGTCTGATCGTTTAGAAAAGTAGAATAAAAACTGGCTAAGTGCGTGTCGGGCCACGCACAATATAGAGGTAGGGTTCCGTAGTTGCCTATCACAATACGTCCTCTACCCTGCCTATACCGCAAATGAAAAAGTAAAGCTATACCTACCTAGTAGTAATTCATATAAGTCGTTTCCTACATAAAATGTTAGTTTATATAGAGTTTACAATAACATTCAAAGCTATAATGCCGCTACAATACAGATACTTACATAATATGTAAAATTCCAATACAAATGTTTCATATGCAAGTGCAAAAATTGTAATGAACAATATCTCGTTAAAATATTTAAGTTCTGACAATCATTAAAATTTCGACATATAGGTAATAAAAAAATCGGGTTGTTCCGTTTAAGGTAAAATTAGCTACAGCTACCGCCACCCTTAGGTAAAATAAGTCAAATATATTCTGTATTGTTAGTGCAATAAGTCAGTATAGTATACATCTCAGATGGATCTCCAAACGCCACAAGATTTTTTTCTTTCCTTTTCAAACTATTTTCATGCACTAATCGATACAGGCTTTTTAAGAACGTGTAAAGTGACATGCATAACTTTCGTGCGTGTATCCCAATGGAAAGGTGTTATAATAAACACGTGCAAGACGAAAATCTTGAGTCACACCTATGCCAGTAATTATTGGGAACACTGCGCTCAAAACTATTGACGAGTATGTTCACAAAGGACAATTTATCCGACTAACACTAGGAGTTGCCTAAACCGACTTCGACGAAGAGGATCAGCAATCGCAAACGCAATTCATCTGGGCAGCGTTTGGGTGATCACTACACATTTTAATTGGAGTATTCCTCAGTATAAAAACAGTGCATGTAGCCAGTGATGACACATGGAACTGAGACATGTTTATTTTTTACTGCTAGCCGTATGAGGAAACCTAGGGTTGCTTAGCGAGCTATGGGCAGCTATGCTTGGAGTTTCTCTGCATTATAAAATTCTTAAAAAAGATATCCGCAGTAGAACCGAAATAACTGACTGCCCAACGGACCTGTTTTCAGTAAAATATAAAGTGACATTAGACCAGCCATATAATTTAACGGACCGACAACCGATGGAAAAGAAGTTTCTAGAACGGCAGCCACGTACCGGGAAGCGGAGTGTTGGACGGCACAAACCTGCTAAATGGAGTGAATTTCTTGGGAGACATTTATATAGATATAATAAAATTTACATTCCCCTTATGTTGCTCCTTGCTAAAAGCTGATGTTGCACAAGAGAGACAAGCATTGATAATAAATACCTTTTAACCACAGGCTATTATTATAGGAGGGTACTTGCAATAATATTCAAAACGTAATTCATCAATGATTTATTTAATGTTGTTTATCAATACAGGTAATAGAAAAGCACATAACTTTAGACAAAACCATGAAAGGCACTGATCATCAGTGTTCACTGACGCCGGACGAACTCAAGCAGCTAGTGAGAGATGTGCGTATTGTGGAGGCATCACTGGGATCATCTATTAAAATGGTTCTTCCATCCCGTATGTATTTTGATAAAAATATTTTAATGTATAATATACATAATTCAGTAATCCAAATGTCCACATAGTTTATATTAATAACTAACTAGCTGATAGTTACGGAAATATCGTTAGAAATCTGGAAAAGTTATACTGTTTTAGTAGAACCACAAGAAATAAATGTATCAAATAGTTTTAATATCTTTAAAAGCAAACTGAAATAACATAAAATGAATAAATTATAAATCCGACCCTGTCAATATGCCGACCGCTAATCAGCATTAATCGGTAACGATAACTTTTCTTCTTTCTTTCTTCTTATTTACTTACTACTCACTTTATTAACTTGTATTCTAAAAGATTGGTAACTTGTTCATCAATACACAAAAAGGTAATATCAGAAGTATTAAGTTGTATACCTAAACTAGTAAGAAGTTGTATGTTACGAAACTCTTTCCTTCCTTTTTAATGTTTATATATGATGCTGACAGTTAGGGTATAAATAAGCAGGCTATGTAAATACATTGAGTGCTGACGCTGTGTGCACCACACTAGCAAAATCTGTCGAGCGCAAAATTGTTAGCCTTCACTGGCGAAGATATCGCATAGCGTCCTTAAAAATAAATAAAAGGAACATACAGTCTAATTGTGAACCTCCTCCTTTTTGGAAGTCTGCTAATTAGAAACATCTATGTCCTACACTTTAACCGAGTAGTGGGGGTTTAAGAATATCCACTATCCCACATCGTCCCGTTGGTGTCGTAAGAAGTGACAGAGGGAAAATGAAACAGGAGATGGGCAGTAGCATCTTCCTGATTACAACTCAAAATGATATAAAACTACGGTGGCCAACCCGCTTGCCAAGCGTGGCAACTATGGCAAAATCCCTCCAAAGTCAATCTACGAAGGAGGCCTATCTTCAGCAGTGGTCTTTTATAGGCTGTAATGGATGTCCTACAGTGTAATGTACCTAAGTCACACGCAGTAGTTACTATAGCTTTGTTAAGTATTGTATAAATCATAAAATGTTCTTTCATAAATAAAAATTTTGATGTAATAAAGTCATTACACGTAATTACTTTATAAGTCGGTGGCTTCAAGCGAAAGTTTGGAACGATATTGTTGGCTTATGTGCAATTACTTGGCAATAAAGGCTTTACACGGAAAATGTTTCACAATAAGATTAGCAATTAGATGCGGATACAATGTATATTTTCCATGAAGCAAAAAATTATTTATTCAATATTACTTATTCAATATGGGACATGAGAGAACAAATTGTTATTATTATTTCACCAATAATATAAAACGTTATTTTTCATGTTTTTTACAACTGAAGGGTGAACTCCTATATATGTATAATGTATATGTATGTTTGTCGCATAATGTCTGCCAAATTTTCCAAAACACAAGCGATTTGGAAAAATTTGGCAGCGATTATACGACATTACGAATTTCTATTTATGTCCCAATGGACAAAGAATCCCTGTTTTCCACAGCTCCCTGAATTAAACGAACTTCACGAGAATAGATTCGCGCTAGCACTTACTCGGACAAATTTTTAAACCTGTGCATAGGTTAAAATAATAAAGCGTTTAGTTAGCGTAAAATGTACCTGGACATTTTAAAAACTAGACTTTTTCTATACCAATTGGACTGCCTGGGACAAAATACTCGGAACATTTGTCCGCAGAAGACTATCTAATTATTAAAAAAAGGTAAAGCCAATAAAAGATACCTACGGGCTACATTAAAGGTGTACCTACGAAACTCATTGGACTATGAAAATCATAGGGCACTCTGAAAGTTCTGCGCTCCTGGCCGCTCAGTAAATGTTCGAATTTCGTATTTCGTATTTTTTTAAAACATAATAAACTATTTTTAACCGACTTTAAAAATAAGGAGGTACTTAATTTGACTGTATTTTTTTATTTGTAATGGGTAAACCGATTTTGATGATTCTTTTTTTATTTGAAAGCTGATGGTTCTCATGTGGTCCCATATAAATTTAATCAAGATATAGTCACTAGTTTTTTAGTTATCCTTAATAATGCGTATTTAATTGACTTCGGCTACATTGATGATGTTCTCATTTTATTTATATTGATGTCGGTTGTACCATTTTTTAAATTTTTTTTTTAATTTTACCGCTTGTATTTTATATAAAAGGGGCAAACGAGCACACAGTCCATCTTATGGTAAGTGGATGCTGTGGCTCAAATACATCTGCATATGTCTTCGATTATAAATCACAATGCAGATTCCTTGTCACCCCCTGAAGACCAAGGTGGAATGCCTCGGTTCCAGTAAAAGGATCTCCGGTTAGTTTTAATAACAAGTGTTAATTAACAAAGAAAACTGTAAATTTCAGCAGTTATGTTTATGATATTATGTTATTTTAGTCGAATTACTTAATATATGTAAACAGGAGAGTTAATAGTTGATAAAGAAAAATTCTTTATACTCACTATAGGTAACACATTAGCATTAGGCTCTTTTATACGCTGGTGAGAGAGTTTTACCCAGTCGAGCCGACCCATTCGTGCTGAATTTCATTTTTCATTTCCATTCGTGCAAAAATGTTAAATTTCCAATTAAATTATAAATTTCGAATTCAGTTTTAAAAAATGTACATCAATATTTAAAAGTGGAAACCTGAAGAAAAAGTTTAGACTTTGTTACGGATCACTCATGAACTCACCCCAGAACAAAAACGGACTCGAATTGATTGGTGTAAAACAGTTTTGTTAAAGTATGATCACAGACGTTCAAATGAAAAGCGACAGCAAACCAACAAACTGAAGCAGGCAAAAAGCTTGGGAAAAAAATGATTATGTTTTTTATCTTCAAGACGGACCTTGTCTGGACAATCCCAATAGGGATTGTGCAGACAAGGTTCATTATCTATTACTGATCTAGTGATCAGCAAAAGATAATAAATACTCATTGTACACTACAATTATTTTGCCCAGTGTCTACAAAAAAGTTAGGGAAAAACGACAAAAAGTCGCATTCTACAGCACCATGACAATGCTTCGGCGCACACCGCAAACCGGACAAAGTAATTTTTGATTTCTGAAAATAGCTCGCGATCCATTCCGTACAAAGTCCAGACGTCGCACTATACGATTTCCTTAAAGTTAAAAAATGTTAAAGTTACAGCCTATATACGTCCCAATGATGGGCACAGGCCTTCCCTCATTTATGAAAGAGTTTTAGGACAAGGAAGTGTCTGCAGCGCTGCCCCAATGCGTGTTAGCGAACTTCACATGTCTTCAAGATATCTTTTTCTTATTTTTCAGACATGCAGATTTTCTCATGATGTTTTCCTTCACCGCAGAGCACGTGGTAAATCAGCTTAAAATTGCAATTAACAATTTCATTGGTGCCGGCTGGGATAGAACCCGGTTTGTTCGTGTACTATGAAATTGACAGCGAGCGCTAACCATCTGAGCTACCATGGTTCTGCGATTTCCTTATTTACATAAATCAAAGATTTGATACAACGTTTGACATTGACTGAACCAAAAAGGGTCGTGGTACGATAGCTTTTAACCAGCACGCAAAAACATGCCCGCAGAGCAACGGTCCGTATGTTTTCAGAAATGGTTTGAACGAATGAAAAAGTGTTTAAAATGTAATGGAGAACACTGTGACTGTAAATGACTGTGAAAAGCAGTAAATATATAAGTTTACCTTATGAGTTACGCAAAACTCTCAGTGTATCCTAACTAGAGAGGGCACTTGTGTTTGCGCACACATTTTTGCACTATAATCCTGTCCTGCGGAGATGGCATGTTCCTTAGCTGACACGCTGCGAATTCAGCGTCACCATCAGCTGCAAGATTTCGGCTATTATAATAAAAATATAAGAGGAAAAATTCTGATTTATATCCTATCAATTCACCGACGAAACAACAAAAGTAGTTTTGGGAGATGTAGTGGCAAGCGATAAACCTTGGATTCTGTCCCGAAGCAATAAACGATAAACTTTTTGAATGACTGTCCAGAAGAAATAGTCGTCAACGCAGTCAAAACACAGATCCACTCTGATAAGTCCGTTGTGCTTTTGGTGGGATCACAAGAAATGCTTTGATGTGGTTTTTGGAAAAACTAATTCGCCCTGCGGTTCATCTTACACATACATTACAAGCCCAGACCCTATGTCACTACAATGTCTAAGATTTGAAATATTGGAGGAAAGGTGTTGATGATCGAAAGAATGGAAATAGTTTTAAAAAATAATGTATTTTTTTTATTATTTAGTGCAGGACTTTTTAGTCGACTAAAACAAATTTTTCATTGAGAAAAATGTTATCCAACATACTGTAATTGCTACAGTACACTTATTGTTTTTTTTTTTATTTCAACAAAGTAACAGTTTTAATTACAAAAACAATTTCTTTGTGCCATTAAACATCTTTTGTTTGTCTTGGCACTGCACAGTTTGCTCTTATACATTATTTTACTTAAGCTTATTATTTACATGACATAAAGTAATATGTATCCATTATGTATCTAACAATTGTGGAACAAAATATCAAACATTTTTGACAATCAAATTTTATATATAAAAATATAATAAAAAAATAAATGTATACTTAATAGTTATTTCTTAAACTATAGGTACTTAAAAAAGTACAACCACCACAAAAGTGGGGAAGGTAGTTTTTGGTATTGTTTACCTGGAATAGTGGAGTAAAAATGTGATTGTTGTCTTCGATTGTTCGTCTATACGATATACTGTATCATCCACAGAAATCGTAATCATGTATGTATCATCTTATTTACGCGCGTAGGTACACATGGAGTGTATTTTGAAGGATTGATTTTTTATTGTATTTTATTTGGTTACAGGTTTTGTTTATTTGTCCATTTTAACAATTATTGACATAGATAAATATAACACGTTATCTATCACTACTATCATTGAAATAATATATCGTTTTTTTAAAATTCTTATTATACGAAAAAAATATTTAAGTTTTGTGCTGTTAGCTGGCTGCTTATCTCCGTAGGTATAGAATTTAATATGTTATAACTATTTATAGTTCGTAAAAATATTCAGTGTACAGTTTAATATGCTAAACACTGTTCTAGTAGGCTATATATCTACTGGCGATGCGCCCCGGCTTCGCACTGGTGATATCTGGATCGCGACAACAGCGACACCCACCGAGTCCAATTGTCAATGTATACCATTCTCAAATCAACTTAATCTCACACACACATAATAAATAGCACTCGCCCGTTTGTATTTTGACTTCTGACGCAATCAAGATATTTTTATCATAACTAGTTCTCCAGTATCATTATTTTTCTGTGTGAACTAATAACTGTCCTGTTAACACATATGAACATATGAAGTAATTCAACTAAAATAATATTATAAAACATAACTGCTGGAAATTTACAGTTTTCTTTGTTCCTTCCTTTGTTGATAATTTGTAATAGATAGTTATTTTTAAAAATGAGCTAATAAATGACAATCGTTATTAAAACCAAACGTATGTATTGTTTGTTTTTAATTACAATTCAAATACAATAACAAAACAAACAGCATTTAGGAGTAATCCAACAGGAATGACGAATGTTTGTGGCCAATACAATGTTTTGAGTGTTTTATCACGTTTTACCTATCGCCGGGCCTTGTGACAGCGTGGTCATGATCGCCGTCGCCGAACATACTGGTTTTTATCAATTATCATGCGAAGCGGGTACCGAGGCGAGGCGCGCGCGCACTAGTGTGGCGACCGTGCAACGTGCAGCTCGCTTTTATATTGAATTGACCTTATTTACACAATCCGATCCAAACCTGAACAAGAGGTCGATAAACCTTACGTCCATATCCATTTACTGAGTTTCTACGATTAGTGCGCGTCAAAAACCGGTACCGTCTTATTTATTTTTATGGAACGCATTCAACAGCTGTGAAGATGGTCGAAGTGAAGATAACCGAAGATATTAAAGTTGGTGGCAGCAATCCCTGTTTTATCATAGCTGAAGTCGGGCAGAACCATCAAGGTGACATTGAAATTGCGAAAAAGTTGATAAAAGCAGCCAAGGTTAGTGACATTTATACATTTCGAACATACAGATTTACTGTAGAAACTATGTCATTTAGACTAAACAACGCTTTGTGTTATTGTTTTAAACAACAGTCAACAAAGGGCTATCAAGCTAGTATTTTGCCGTACCTCACAGCGTGACAACCAGTTTTCAATGTTATGATATGTACCCGCTGATACATTTACTTACATGGATTTAACTACATAGTATGTTTACAGATTGTTTGTTAAATAAATGAAAATAATAATTTTAAAAAAAACATTGAATTTGCTACGATACAATCAGTTGTTAATCGACTCCTGATACTTAAACAAATTTTATTTCAATCAGTTTATTATCCTTCTCTTTGAAATATGACTTTAATCGTATGCCTACTGTAACACCTTTATTATCTCTATACGTATGTGAAAACATAAAATGTTCTATCATTCAATACAGTTTCAAAACAAGGAAAATATTTTACATTAAATTAGATAACATGATTATTGATTATTAATGCAATTTATTTATCAGGTAAATTATTAAAATAAAATCTTATCAGAATTTTTATACAAATATTTCATAGCATTATTTAATGCGTTACAGGATTCGGGTGCTAGTTGCGTGAAATTTCAAAAAACTTGTTTAAAAGAGAAATTTACAAAAAAGTATTTAGAGAGACCTTATGACAATCCCAATTCGTGGGGCAAAACATACGGTGATCACAAAAAACATTTAGAATTTACAGAAGCCCAATATAGAGAACTGTTCAAATATGCACAAGAGGTCGGTATTCTGTTTACCGCCTCCGCCATGGATATGGTAAGCATTCCACATTCATTAATTTATATTATTTACAATTAAACATGAATTTAAATTTATTTCATTTTATAGAATTAGGGTGACAAATGAGCACACAGTTCACCTGATGCCTGAATTCTGTGGCCCTAAGATAGATACCTACTCGTACATATATCCTCCATTAATAATCAAAATGTATATGCTCTGTCACCCCTGAGGACTAAGATAGAATGTCCTGTTACCAGTAAAAAAGTTCTCCGTTTCTCTATACTCACCATATGAAACACACCAGTATTAAGACTCGACTGTCGAGCAGACTCATTCGTGATGCAACCACAATAAAACCGCAGCATGGCTTTACCACTTACAATACATATGAATGAGAACCAATGCTAATTTTCAGGTGTCTTTTGACTTTCTTGTCAACATCAAAGTGCCGTTTATAAAAATTGGTTCCGGCGACTCGAACAACCTGCTGTTTTTGAAATATGCCGCGTCGAAAAAAGTTCCGTTGATCATATCGACTGGAATGGTGGACAAGAGTGCTGTAAGAACTATATACGACATAATATCTGCTCAACACAAACAGTTCTGCCTATTGCATTGCATCTCAGCTTACCCTGTGCCGTTTGAAGATTGCAATTTGTCAGTTCTACAAGACTACATGAAATCTTTCGACGTTCCTGTGGGATATTCCGGACAAGAAGTCGGTACGGCTGTTGCCCTAGGCGCCGTTGCATTGGGAGCGAAGGTTATATTTTTTTTTAATTTAACTTACTATTAGTGTTATAAAATGTTAAAATATGTTTGTTTGGGTGATATTGTGCAGTTGCATAATCACGCTTGAACAACTAGACGATTTCTGTTCAAGTAGCAAGTAGCTATCGTGGAATAGGATATAGGACACTTATAACAAATATTAACTATAATTGTTTTATTTACGCCCAGTCAGGCGACCGGTTAATAGCTAGTCCTGAATGCAAACAAAACATTTTAATTTTACGTAGGTAATACTATATATTTAAATATCGTAAATTACGTAAGCTGTACATGATCGTTTCAAAGGAAATATTCGAATTTATTATTTAAATTTTCAGACACGAAAGATTTTTTTTTAATTTTGTTCTAATGTTAAGAATGTTAAAGTATTCATGTATGTAATTTGAAGTTATATTTCCTATTTTAATTAAATGAATGGTTCTATAGAACACCATTTATTACCGCGTCGTGTTTTTTTAGCAAATGTTACGCTGTTATTTCGAAATTGTCGCGGTTTTTTTTAGCGAATATTGCGCTGTTACTTCGCAATTGATTAATTAATTTTAGCTTTCATGTCATTATTATAAATTTATCGCAAGAATATATTTAAACAAACAATCTTCGCTGTATTTACGTTATCGTTTGCAATGTAACAACTTTTGGCGTCGAACGTCGTGCCAACTACACTTGAGAATAATTAACAGGATGTCCAACGTTATAAAAGTAAACTTTTATAACTTCTTACTATGATAGGTTTTCATAGTAATTTCGTCGACCTTCTCATACCATGAATAACCCACTGTTGTACTCAGACTCTGGCACACAACACTTTTAGTGCCTGTGATAAAAAAAAACTAAAGACTTATTTGGGATCTTTTAAATTATGAATGAATCATAATTATAACCTATTATGTATGTTTTATGATCATAATATGTATGCGTACAATACATTGTATTTAGACCGGCGATTGCTTAATAGTTGCCGGTTGCCAATCTGTCTACTAAGTATAGCGACTATGCACACCCTCTATATAACGGAAGAGTCCCATGTCCCAGCGATGAACTATAACGATCTTTCAAATAATAAAGGGAAAAGGTTAAAAACTATTTGAAATGGGGAATAAATCAACCTCACCTATACACGGTGTGTGCTCTGATGGTTGACGTGGCTTTGGCGGCGAAAAATTCATCCGAAACCATCCTTTATCATCCTATGTTCCAGGGTGACAAACGACCAAACGAGCACACAGTCCACCTGATGGTCAGTGGATGCTGTGGCCCATAGACATCTACATTTAACTTCGATTAAGAGTCAAAATGCAGATGCGTTGTTAGCCGTGAGGACTAAGATGGAATGCCTCAATTCCAGTAAAACGGGTCTCCAGTTCTCGATACTCACCATACGAAACACAGCAGCGTTAAGCTGCTATTTTACGCTGGTATTCTGTGAGACCGTGGTCCTTCCCAGGTCGAGCAGGCCCTTTCGTGCTACAACCACGATATAGATGCAGCGTGGCTCTACCACGTATAAACACGTGTGTTCAAGTTATCGCATTTGAAAGGTATTGACGCTAAGCGCCATTTCCGGAAATCTTGATCCAAGCCCGTCGTAATCAAATTTACTGCTCTACCTGTCATTGTACCTTTAAGACCAAGTTTTAGTGCTCAGCACGTTGGGTAAATTATATGGGCGCATTATTCTGAAGCGTCTCCGTCACTACACTGTAATTCCTGACTCCTGACGAGCAGTTTGGCTTTAGAGCCGAACACTCATGCACCCCCCAAATTCATCGCCTAACAGAATATATCCTGACTGTCTTCAATCATCACCCGACAAAGAAAAAGTCGATGTCGCAAAAGCATTTGATAAAGTCTGGTACGACGGCTTGATTTACAAGCTATATAAACTAAACGTGCCTTTTGGTTTCATCAGCCATATAAGAACCTATTGCAACCTGGAACATATCTAGCGTTCAAAGAAGACGCAGTAGCCAAAATGGCAAGGAGAACAACCTTGCTCAACGTGTTAAGCATGAACAAATTTGAGTTTTATACAATATGTAACGTAATAACAAAATAACGTAATCATAATACATACACTGAATTTTTAGTTAAACATTTTTATGCACTGATTATTTATCAAATTAGTTATACTAATTCCGGAAGAATGTTGTGGCCGCAGTACAAATCCACGAATGCAAAGACTTTAACGTGCTTGAAATAAAGTTAATTTTCCTTTATTTTTATTGAATGACAGAATTAGTAACACTACAAATAAAACTGCACTCTTAAAAGTCTTATTGCCTTAAGTTACGGTCCATTTCAGTTTGTTTTGACTGTACAGATTTAGTGTGACTGTATTTTACGTAGTTTTAATTATTTTTGGGATAAAAAATTACCTATATTAAAAATGATAGGAATCGATTCAGTTAACGATTCTGAACAAACCACTTTCTCAAAGTGCGTTAATTATGTTACATGTTGTATACCAACTGCCATATTTCTGGAAAAGCAACGCTGTGTTAAGACCAGCTGTGCACTTAAAAAGTCTGTTAATTATACGATCAAAAGCTTATATTACGTTTTAATAATATAAAATTTTAATTATTATTCAGGAAGCTCTATAGCTTCTTAATATTTTCAGATATTGGAGAAGCATATAACATTGGACAAGAGCATGAAAGGTACCGATCACGTGTGTTCGTTGACGCCATCCGAGTTCCAACAGCTCGTACGAGATGTAAGGGTGATAGAAGCAGCGCTTGGAACGCCTATAAAAAAAGTTGTCACATCAGGTTGGTATTTACTTGATTAATAATTTTGTCTTATCATTGTAAAAGTTGGCGGCATAAAAATATCACGCCGATGTCATGTTAAGTGTCCCTTAGAAAAACCCAGGAATATTTTGTCCTGTTACACAGATTGTCAAATAACCTTGAATGATTCTTCATCAACTCATAATTCTACTTGCCTGACATGGACCTCTCCCGTTATAAAGTTGCTTTGTCGTAATGAACACGTTCGACTGGCGAATTGGCTATCGCTGGAATAAATCCGAACAATTCCTAGAATTTTTACGACCGACATATACCTAACAATATTTAAAAACATTAGAACAATTATTGTTCGAAGTAAATATCCGTTGCTTCATACGAATCCCTAAAAAATTGTTTTCTTCTCAGTAATATTATTCTTGTCTTGTATAACCAATTGTTAAATACTTAATTGTAGTTACAGACAACACTGTAATTTTAATTAAAACAGTTGACTTTGTCAATATTTATTCTTAATTTATTATTTGGTTTTCAATGTTCGCAAACATTACGAATAAAGCTATGTCACTGAGAATCAATTGTAAGAAATAGTCTGTTCGCAAATTTGCTTAAAGAAGTGTGAAAAGTAACGATTTAATGTGAAAATAATATCATGTTTAAGAACAGAACATCAAGGAAAACAGTATCGCATGAGTATGATCTGGAAAACTTAGAAAAATATATAAGAGTACTATAGAGCATTAATAACATTCTGTTTCAGAAATACCATGCATTGATAAACTTCAGAAGTCGCTAGTGATGGGAAGTACAAAGAACAAAGGCGAAATATTGTATCCGGGAGATGTAAAAATTAAAGTTGCTGAACCAAAAGGCCTGAATGCGCTGCATTTTGACGAGGTCATTTACAAGACTCTTGTGTATGATAAGAAAGAAGACGAGCCTCTTTACGAAGGAGATTTCTGTTAAGTCTATTGATTACAAGAAAGTACAAATCATTACAAAAGGGTCACGCTCTTCGCTTCGGTGCAAATAGGACAGTACTTCGCATATTATACTAACCATATGTAACAAGCATATTCATAACCTTTGATCTAAGCCTTTGGTACATGAAATGTGATAATTAAATATGTCAGTTCTATCGATCTAAACCATTATAAGTATACTTGTTTACATCACAATTTAAAGTCAAACATAGTGCTAACCGATTGTTATTTTATCATTTAACGTTCTTCAACATAACAACAATTTTATATTTTTTTTATATTTATATTTTAAGTAATGTTAAAATAACCATATAATCATCCGAATTTTTATTTTAAGTTTGAGGTATTTTGTAGAGTAAGAATAAATTGTTAATTATTGAAATAAACTTTAAATACTCTTGTGTTACAAATTATTTTTCAATAAACTTTTTCTTAGTCCTTTTCATATTGCTCTTGTGGCAGCAGCATAAGTCCATTTATTATTATTACTCCTGTGAAGCAGCCTATATAATATTATGTTCATATAGAAAGGAAACTTCCTAAACATAATATGTTTATCATTGGGTCCTATATTGAGCTCGAACTTAAATAAAATAACAGGACACTACACTTACTACTGACACTAAACTTATATGTATAATATATATATATATATATATATATATATATATATATATATATATATATATATATATATATATATGTATAATCGAGATCTCGCAAACGGCTCCAACGATTTTCATAAAATTTAGTGTCCAGGGAGTTTCGGGGATAATAAATCGATCTAGCTAGGATTTATTTTTAGAAAATGTCTTTTTGTCCGTGTTTTAAGGCAATGAAAAACTGCTACAATATCGTTAGAATAAGAAGGTAAATTTTGACAGATTGTTAATGATTATAAATAGTTTAATTGGTATAATGGGCGTAAAACCCCGGTTCGAGCCCAGACCGACCGACCGACTTTTTTAATTTTTTTTTTCAAGTTCCTTTCTTTTTTGAGAAAATCTATTTTTTCGAGCTCTTTTTTTAGTATTTTTTAAAACACGAAAATTTAAATTAAAATAATTGCACTCATGATTTTTTTATTCAAATAACCAGTTCCGTTTTTTCTGTTATGTCGCTAAGACCAAAAAATATTATTTATATTTCATCAGTATGTAATTTGTATCTAAATATAATTTCCAAAACACACAAATTAAAAAAAATCGAGCGAAAAATACCGCGCAAAGCTTGGTCAACCAGGTACTACGCTTGTTTATTTGAGTAACCTAAATTGTGTCCTTTGTACTGTATTCTTGATATTTGATATTCGTATGATTTTACATTTTAATATCAGTAAATACGATACTTGAATTGAATTTGATTGAAATTGAATGATGAAAGAAAAATGATACGTCTGTTATTAAATACAAGCAACGAACTCTGTATAATCTCGTGTAGGAAATTTCAGTGTTAAAAATTGGACTAAGGTGTGCCACTAGCACAAGCATCGTTAAAATTTGTATAGGGAACTGCGTGCAAGGTCCAAGAGGAACAGGTAACTTGACGGTAGAAATAGGTAATGTAGATGAAATAAATACCTACACAGGCAGTAAACTACAACACCTTTGGAAGGTACAAAATAAGGATACCTATCATTTTGGTTCATACCTCTACGATTATTTTGTGTTTGACCTACTGATGGATAATTTTATAACTTTTTCTACTGCGCTGGCATCCATTCATAAAGTATGCACAACGTTTAAAATTATAAAAGAATTCATCGCCGACGTGATTCGGATGTTTGTGCACATAATTCACCCTAGAGTCTATTTTGGATTAAAGCGTGGAAAGCGCGAGATCACCCTGACGATTGCGTCACGATACATCACACCATAATGTACTCCGTGCGTCTCAGAGCGTTGCGTTCAGACGTGCAAGATGTGGCCCTGAATTTACGCTATACTTCGATCCAATTTATTACAAATTGTTTTATTTTTATTGTCCGCGAGAATGCGTGCGATTCAGATGCGTATGGTGTAATACGCGGCGCAGCAGACATAGCGAGCGCTGGCGATGTTGGCGAGGTTGGCAAAGTGCCCGCGCAGCCGCCAGTTCCCGGAGAGCCGGCCCGTATGCCGCCTGCGCCGCGTTCGATCTACTGCGCTTGTCGTCAGAACTCTTACATTGAATCTCTTTATTTCCCGCTCACGCAATCGAGTGTAACTGCTTTACTACGAATCGACGTTTTTGCGTATAAACGCTCATATTGTATCATTAACACGTCAAGTTACTCTTATACGAGTACAGGTAGTTCTTAATAGAGATTTCAGACTTCAGAGCAGTCGATTTAGGTCGCCCGGTTCAGTGCTAGCAGCGGGATATTTTTATTGCTAGTGCGGTGCAGACACACGAGCGCCTGGACCACGTACTTAAATAAATAAATAATTATTTATAGCTTAAAACCATAAACTCATTCCATAAACATTATTGAGTGATGTATAGTAAACGCGAGCACATGACTTTTGTGTGGATAAATTATGTAAACACGTCCAATGTACATGAAAGAACGTGATCAAAGTTCGGGAATTGTAACAGTAATTCGCATTTAGTTAAAGTTGATGACATTTGTAATTTGTGCATTTGATAGAAGTGTGGTGTAAATAAAATGCATCATTTGTATCCGCTGGCCAAGGGCGACCCTATGTGCCCGCTGGGGTTCCACCCGCAGGTACGGTGGCCGACACGCTGTAAGCGCTGTTTCCGCGACTACAAGGAGCATGGTGGCGGGCGTAAACGAGAAGAAGACTTTGCCGCTTCAACACCCAGCCTCTCTACTTGGAGTTCGCCAGCCTCACGGTTAGCAATGATAATAAAAATATTAACTTTCCTTTAAAAAGAAGGAGGCCTTTATCAAACAAGAGAACACATTCCGTGTTCTTTTCAATGTGGTCTGTTTTTACCAGCGATAAAATGTATAGGATATAATATGTTTTACTAGTTCAATTTATTCGTTATATCAAAATTAATTTTCACAAAAATAAATTAAAATATATTATAAAAGAAAAAAACTGTAACAATTTGGAGTCCCTAGTTCTTAATAGTTGTAAATAAAAATATCATAAATAAGTAGGTTTAATTATCACTTGCAGAGAAAGTTTCACTTCCGTCGCTGTTTTCCAAGAAACGAGAAATCTTAAGAAAGTCAAATGTATTGATGCTCTCTGTGTTCCATAATGAAACGAGGTTTCATATATTACATGTTTATATGGTAATAGGCGGCCAAGCCAAAGGAAAGGTGTTTATTATTTAAACACTTCCAAATACTAAATGTTATACTAATATGTCTTTCATGTGAAAACATATTGATTTATTATGATAAAATTAATTGTAACAAATCAGTAAATATGCATGCAATGTACAAGATATTCTATGTGCTTGAAACATAAGTATCCAAAATATAACAATATCAGTTCTTATAGTTGTCACAATGTGTATAAGTCACCTACTATTTACTGTTTGTGGCTTACATCGAAAAATTATTATGATTAAATTTCAGAGCTCATTTATTGCCGTACTTATGTACATTTTTCGACCCAGTGGTAAAAAACCAACTATACTGAGGTTTCTTCACTTTAAAATAACGACAAAAAAGTGGTATTCGCACATGAACAACTAAATAAAATGTCTCTACATCTATCTCAACATAAATTTCGTTGGAAAAATAATAAAATGAAACAAATATGCCTATCAAATTCACAAGTCTACACTGGTTCCTGAAACTCTACTAGTAGATATCTGTCGATAATCAATTTCTAAATGAAACTTCAAGTAATGAAACGTATCTGGATTTACTACTAACAGTTGATGATATGACATCTCCTCAGATCATAGAAATTCTATGATATGTGGACATCCCAGTGGCCTGGCAATTAGAGTGGTCTTGTTTGCAAAGTTACGGATAGCAGATTTGAAATCAATCCTAATACAAAAATTTATGTATTTGTTGAATGTGTTTTTCTTGGCTTCTATTTTATAACATATAAGCATAGGATAAGGGTCGCTTAGGAATGAGTGACGGTGTCGGCACATATAATATATGTCAAATATTATTTGAGACTGTACCTTGTAAGTTATAACTTATAACACTTCGCGTGCATTCGATTTTTCGATTTCTTTACGAGGTATAGCCACGCTGCAACTATATTATAGTTGTAGCACGAATGGGTCGCCACGACCGGGGCATGACCACGCTCTCACAATACCAGCGTAAAATAGCAGCTTAACGCTGCTGTGTTTCGTATGGTGAGTGTAGAGAACCGGAGACCCTTATTACTGGATACATGACATTACATGTTAGTTCTCAGGGGTGAAAACGCATCTGCATTTTGATTCTTAATCGAGGATAAATATAGATGTCTATATTTATCCTCGATTAATTTATAAGCGACAGTAGCCTAATGGCACGGCACGGACCGCGAACTCAAAAAGGTCGTGGGTTCAAATCCGCCATTCGACTACTGGCGTGAACCACTCGTAACACAAGCAATTTAAGCTTACCACGAGTGGTTAAGGGGAATATTAGTAATGTTTATAGCATTGTTAATATTCTTTTAAAAAAAATGTCTATGGACCACAGCATCCACTTACAATCGGCTGGAATGTATGCTCGTTTGTCACCATATTCTATATTATAAAAAATTAGTTTTCCATGATATTAAAAAGTTACTGCCGAAGTGGATGGGCTAATAGTGTAATACCCTTCACACACTAGCGAATGCACTATGTAACAGTAGTTATGCAGGAATGCTTATTAATGAAACCATAATAAAAGTATTGAAATATCGCTGTATAATAATATTCATACAATAGTATAAATATTATAAACATGCAGACGGAAAGAGTAAGCTATCGATAAGGTTAAAAGCACAATACGCGAAGCATCTACCTTACAAGTACCATCAATGCAAGCCTTTCTGGCTTTTCGGTATTGAAACGTTTTGTGGACTAGCTGACGTTTATTCAGACATGCTGATTCAAACATTCATATAATCCTAATTAATAAAATATAACCACAGAATAATTAAAGGTACTATAATAGTATATATAGGGTGCTTTGGGGTAACTTCGAAAGGATTTATATGAAGTTAATAGACCATTTGTGTTTTCTATCAAAAGTCAGAATCTGTACATTTTTACGTGAAACAAGCACAAGTTTTATGTAGTTTATATATTTTGTGAAGAAAAGCTCATTTCAAAAGTATTCTAACATAGTTGCTAGATATCAAAATTTACTTTTTATTATTAGTTAGATTTTTTGATCATCAAGTGTAATTTCGAAATACTGCGAGGCAATTTCGAATAACAGTCAAAAATGGTCTTTGTGCGATATGGCTTTAAGGTACATATTCTTTTTTGATTCTAAATTCCCCCAAAGTGTTTTTTCTTTCCTAATGGCCACACAACTTTTGTTACAAATTTTTTAAGAATTTATTTTCGAAATTACCCCACGGCAAGTCAGTGTTTTTCAACATTTTTTTACATTATCGGTAGGCAGGCGTTGTGGTCTACCAATGTTTTGGATGTGATTTAGTTTCACTTTATCAAAAAGAGTCGTTGTGTGAATGCTATATTTTTTTGCAGCACCATAAATTGAAGATATCCCCTGGTTGACTTCTTCCACTGCTTTTTCAACATCTTCTTGGGAATATTTTTGCACTTTCTTTTTTATATATTTTCGAGGCATCACTCTGAAAAATTAAATTAAATACTTAGTATGTAAATGATACTTCAGACTTGAATTTCAGTAGGTAGTTATATTCCACAGACATAATTTCTAAATTTTTTGCATTATCTGTTTAATATGATTAACTGAAATCAAAATACTAATTTAAAAAATAAATTGACTTCAAAAGAGTAGTTCTATTACTTTACCACAAATTGTGTACCTAATTAGTAGAAAAACCTTAATTCAAAATTTTAAGCTATGTATATTTTTGTGTATTATATATAGTATTGTGATATTTTTAATATTAATTTTTACTTTTGTAAAGTTTTAGCAAAAATTTATTAAATGCTAAATTGTTAAAGCAGTTTGTCGACAAGCAGTTTGGCACATTCACTACGTCATTATCCCGGTCACTTAACTAGCCAACTTTCGGTTACATGTATAAGAAAATATCTTGAATTTACTTACCAGTCTCTGCATTAAATGAAACTTTAGTAGGTAGGTATTAACTCCTGCAAACAAACAAAATAAAAAATTATTTTCATTTAACTGTTAATTTTTAATTTCACAAAATTATTGCACCTAACATCAGCTTTCATAATAATTAAACTCTTACAAAAAAAAGTACAAAAATTGGTTAATTGTGATTCTATTACATTTTTATTAAGTATAGCGCAATAAAGTACTTATAAAAATATTAGTTTGAGAACCACTGGTCAAAAGCATAATCTTTCGAAATACCTATAACTCGTACGAATTAACTTGAGACCTGGGCCGATGACGTAATTGTCAATGTACGGTGTGCAAAATAATGCGTCGTAATATTTTTTTATTTGAAATTTTTGAGATTTGCATGAGATTATTAATAAAAACAAAATAAAATGTTCTGGCAAGGGGTGAAGTAATAAGTGATATACTGTTGATATTTTTATATATTTTAAATATTTATTTTTTATAATATATATAATATTATTTTTAGCTAACGCGTCAAGGAAGGACAAAGAAATAAACATACACACTTTCTCGTTTATAATATTATTAATTTATTGAGAAATTGACTGAACTTTTTTCGCCTCGTTTTTCGTTCTTAGTAGTGTTGCCTTTGATATGCCTGTTGCTGCACAAGCCCTCTTTAAAGCTTGGTCCACAGGAATAAGAAACTTTTTATTTGATTTTTCATCTTCGAAAAATTTTAAAACGTTTAGAGCAAGTGTCCGTGCTTGGCTATGTATTATCTTTCCTCCCATCTTTTTTTAAAAATAAAAAAGGCGGAGTAACTCCTAAGCGTCACAAGAAAACGGCACAATACAACGTCCAAACTTAACAATAAAACAACGCAATTAACAAAGACAGATAAAATAACGTTCAAGTATAACAAAAACAAACAAAAGTCCAAACCAAACAACAAACAAATATCAAAAATATCGAACTAGAGTCGAGACGCGTATCCGTAACAAAAATGCTATCGGTACTGAGCGCGCACGGCCAGCGCGGGACGCGGTGCGGGGAGTCGGGAAGGGGGTCGCATTCCAGCGGAGTCTCAAGTTAATTCGTACGTGTTATGGGGCAATTTTGTAAGTATTTTCAAAACTGTAGCTATAATGATAAAGATAATCTAAAAATGCGTCAAAAACGTCAATCCATTGATAAAAAAGACAATCAATCGTTTAACTTACCAAATCACTTAATAAAATGATGTGGGGTAACTTCGAAACTCCACAAAATCCACGAAAACGCACTTTTTTTATAAAATGTCACACACAACACACGTACCTGCTGAGAGCGAACAGATCGAACTGAAACCCGGGAATAGATCAACATGGCGTCTAAGTCAGTGTTGCCAGGAAACAATATAACTTTCTGTTTTGTAGTAATGTTTGATTTTTGAAATTACCCCAGATTCGAGGTTACCCCAAAGCACCCTAACTAATAGACGACACACACGGTCAGTTCAACTAATCATTTCAACTGATCAATTCAAACTATAGTTGATATTTTTTTAAATATCAGCAGTCCTAGTTTGAACTGATCAATTGGATTGATCAGTTGAACTGACCGTGTGAGGCGACCATAAGAAAGAAAAATCTTAATTACCAATTTTGCTAATAAATTAAATATTAAAAAGTTACCTCTGCACTAGCATTTTCTCCTGTATCGTCAAAGCAGTTTACATACATAAATTTCACAAGAACAAACATCCAGACCCAGAACAATCATTTGTAGGCCACACAATTACTTGCTCCGTGTGGGACTCGAACCCGCGGCACAGCAACTAATTGCTAAGCCACTGCGCCACGGTGCCGACCAGAAATCAAAAAGTATACCTACTTAGTAAATATTGAGCAAATGATTTTAATTAAAAATTATCATATCACACAAGCAATATTAGGAGCCACATTAAAAATGTAAACGATTTTTTTTAAACCAAATCAAAAAACAAATGGATCCTTCTTTTTATAATACTAAAATTTTTACTAAATTAGATAAAGATTTATATATAATGCCAACAACTGTCCTTGGCACCCAGGGTTGACTGGCAGAGAATGAGAGAATGCCATATGGCATTAAGTCCCCACACATTTAAGTTTGAAAGAAATAAAATGAAAATCGCCGTGGAGAGCAAAGACAATCCACTATATTTCCCCGTGGGTGTCGTAAGAGGCTACAGAGGGAACTGAAACAGGAAATACGTTGCCAAGCACACCTGCCAAGCGTGGCAACTATGACAAATCCCCCCCCCCTGCTATGAGGCCGTCTAAAGGGTAGGCCCATCCTATATTCAGACAGATTACTTAGTCTATGACATCTGTAACATCAAATAAAAAAGGCTATACATACAGAAATGCGCTATGATCCATGATCCTGAGCGAAGACCCTGTTATTGTACTGGCTGCACGTTTATTTTCGAATAAAATAAAAATAAACCTGCAAATAATACTAAAAAAATAAATAATAGAATCCACTACTCCATATCATCCCGCTAATGTCGTTAAATGCAACACAGAGATACTGAAGCATGTTCTGGGCACTGGCATCTTTCTGATATAATAACGATTAAAAATTAAAAAAAACTACTTTTGCCAATCGTGGCAAGTATGGCAATTCCCCCCCCCCCCCAATGAGGCAACCTATGGGGGTGGCCTACGTTCAGCAGTGGACTTTAATTGGTTGTAACGATATGCTTATGCAATGGGAATTTATAGCTAAGTATTTGCGAAAACCGATTTTGTAAATCAAACCGGTTCTTAAAAACAAGTAACTGTCATCTTTACATCAAGCTAGCAGTAAAGTAATGAAACCAATGATTATTTTAGTTAAATAACAGATCAACATTTGTTGCTGGAAAACATAGTAAGAAAGAATTTGTCGGACTTGGCGACCGGGAGTTAACTATCGGTGTCAGCTTTTATAGGCAAGATGCTGTTATGATGGTAATAAGTGACATAAGGGACGCTCATCAAGCCGGCATCAAAAATAAAATAACTGTACTCATTTCTGACCAGCTACAAAATCTATGATTATAATCTATCTATGACTGTATCTCGCCTATAAAAAACCGCGTGCTACGGTAACATAAACACTGGTAAGATTAGTTAATTCTTGAATTTTCTTATACTGTTTTCAACCAGAGATTTAGCCTCAAAAGAGACAATCGTTTTTGGGCCCACTAGAAATTTTAAAGTAACTTAATGGTATTTCACATAAAAAAGCTGCCAATTTATAATAGTAAATGACCTAAAGATTTTATGAAAATCCAACCGGGTTCATGAAATCTGAAGTGTTGTTTTGATATTCGTGTTCTGACTAAAAAATGCGTGTAAACCCAATTATCATTGATTTAGTAATTTTTTGCTCGCTTGATATAAAAGATTATATAAAACCGGCATGCTACAAAATCGTTTTAGCAACTATTTAATAGCTACACATTTCCGTGCGTATTTCATTCGCTTCTTCCGACATTTCATTGCTACCTTGGTAGGGCTGTTTCTAACGATATTTGTGCGCGACTACACTTCTTAATAATATTAATGCATAACATTTTTATAAGGAAAACAATTTAAGTGTATAAGAACTGAGAATTGTAGAATACCTTTAAATAAATTAAAAAAAATATAAAAAAATAATTTGTTCAAAAAACTTTACATTTCAATAAATTTTCACTTTTCTAAATTGAGTAATACCACATTATAGATAATAAGCGCAGGCGTGTGATTTTCCCTGACATTACATGGATGGAGTGATTGTAAATGATACCTGATGGTACTCTAATGCAATGACAATAGTAATTTCTTTGTACTGTAACCATTTTTCCTTATACGTGGTAGAGCTACACTGCAACTATATTCTCGTTGTAGCACGAATAGTTCTGCTCGACCGGCGAAGAACCACTCTCTCACAGATTGGCAGCGTACAATAGCAGCATAATACTGCTGTGTTTCGTATGGTAATTGTAGAAATCAGGAGATCTTTTTACTGGAAAGGAGGAATTCTATCTTAGTCCTCAGGGACGGCAACCCATCTGCATTTCAATTCTTTATCGGGGATAAATGTAGATGTCTATAGGCCACAGTATACACTTACCATCAGGTGGACTGTATGTTCTTTTGTCAATCTTATTCTATAGAAAAATTTGTCGACTTTCATAAATAAAACAAAAGTTAATAACTAAATTAGAAACTACTTAAAATGAAATTAAAATAAATGTTTCGTTTAATACGGTTTCAACTATTAACATCCCTACTTATTATGCAGTAGTTAGACGATAATGTAAAAGCTCTTGAATGTTTTATGGTTATTAAAATTTAGTGGTGTATAGAACTATAATAAAATATAAGATAGCCTAATAATATGAAGTCATAAAAAGGGATTAGTGGCACAATTCCAAATTCGTATATGTGTTAAATATTGTTTGTATGGCGCTTTATGGTACTAGTGGATTGACGCAATGCCGCCTCCGTGTACAACACGTATTTAATCTTAGCACATACAAATTCACGAACGAATTTTGTTGTTGCTACATTATGCAGAAGTTATGCCCGGTATTTCCGTTAAAAAACTATTCTCAAAAGTTTACCTTTATGATTCCTTTACTCAATCGTCTTAAAGTCTTACCAGTAAATTTTAAAATGATAGAGAACGACTCCTTTCGTCTGGTCTTTTGTATGCCATATACGAGTACAAATTGTACCGTGTATTGGAGGAGTAAGAATACTCTCTACTCCATATCATCCCGTGGGTGTCGTAAGAGACGGCAGATGGATACAAATCAGGAGATCGGCAGCAGCGTCTTATTAATAACGATTAAAAATTAAAAAAAACTGCGGTTGCCAACCCGCTTGCCGAGCGTGGCAAGTATGGCAAATTTTTACCCCTCATGAGGCAACCTATGGGGGAGGCCTATGTTCAGCAGTGGACTTTAATACGCTTACAAATTAAGAGAAGCAGTAGACTATTACGGACTGATGAGAGAGATAGGAAAGAAACTATTCTTCTCTTTCATCACTGCAAAGGTCCACGGCTGGACATGTGCCTGTTATGAGATTTGGTCCAAATCGACGCACGGATTGAAGATCGCATACCAGACGACTCGCATCTTTGACGCTTCCCGTTGCCGGTATGGCTATTTTATGACTAGCGTAAACGAGAAGTTAATACAATCATCATCCCTTACGACACCCATAGGAGGAAATAGAGTTTTTTTTTATAGTATAAGATGGCAAACGAGCACACACTCCACCTGTTAAGTCGTTGCTGTGGCCCATAGACATCTACATCTATCCTCGATAACGATTCAAAATGCAGATGCGTTGTCACCCCTGAGGACTAAGATGGAATGCCTCGTGTCCAGTAAAAAGAGTCTCGGGTTATTTACAATAACTATACAAAATACAGCACCATTAAGCTACTATTTTACTCTGGTATTGTGTGAGAGCGTAGTCCTTCCCGGTCGAGTCGACCCATTCGTGGTACAACCATAATATAGTTGTAGCGTAGCTCTACCACGTAAAATACCTCGTTATTCTTAAGTTAATGCTTCTTGTTAATGTTTCTTGCCTCTTTAAATGTAACGTTCAGTATCAATTGACTTTTTAAGCATTGAAGTTGTGTATACAAGAGAAGAATTCAGTAAAAAATATTTGAACAGCGAAGCGTCTACTTAAATACAATTTTCTGTATTTTTTTTAAAAACTTGTAAGAAAAATAATGAAACCCTTTTTATATTTCAAACACGGCGTTGTTAGGCCTTCTATTTAAAAAAGGCATAAATAGACTAATTCAATTTCTCTTTACAGGAGCCGCGAGGAAGATGGTGCGGGTGGTGAAGATAAGGCGAATCGCGGCTGGGCTTCCATTACAAACCTTAGTTCAATTGAAACGCCTAAGAAAGACACATCCCCTTCAGGTACAAAGAATCATTTTGTATAGCAGAGAATTTTGTTTATCTAGAAGGGTCAAAACAACATCTTAAAATGATTTTTGAATTAGGTATAATGTTTAGTAAAAAGTAAAGTCTTGTCAGTGTTTCCTTTCAGATTCCCCTTCCTTTTACTATTTGCTGAACTAAAACAGATTATCAATTAATCTGAATCGGATTCTTAATTGAATATAATGATAAAAAATGTTAAATATTATGATCCTAATCAATGGGACCATTAAAAACTGTACTTCCTTTTAGCATCCTTGATAAAACTAAGCAGAACAATGAGGAATAAAACCTATTGTTATTGCTGATTGGTCTTAATGGTCACCTTCAGTAGTTTTGAGAATTAAAGAGTGTACAAAAGTGCGTTCTTTAATTCTCTAAACTGTTGTGTTTGACGTTATTCTGTACCAAGATAACAATGTTTGCATTTAGAAATGATATCCTTAATATTCTTATTTAATACATTGTAAAGCCACACTGCAGATGTATTATTGTTGCAGCAATAATGAGTCGGTTTGACCGGGGAAGGAGCGTGACTCTCACTCAGCGTAAGGTAGTCAAATGCAGTGTTGCCAACATTAAAAATGTAGCTCCCGTTGTAGAGAACACTATAATCCCGTAAAATCCCGTCAAGTACGGTAGACAAGTGTCAATCATTCATCGTATTGCACATTTTTAGTATTTTTAAACTAAGAAAATGAATAAAATTATAATTTCATTTTTGCCATTTTCAAATTATTTTTATTTCGAAAACAAATCTAAAAAACATACATTTTTGTTTTCCCGTTAAAAAATCCGTTAGCCGTTAAACACAATTTTTTCCCGTTGCCAACCTCGCTGTCCCGTCAAATCTAACGGAAAACCCGTCAAGTTGGCAACACTAGTCAAATGTTGTTTCGTTTGATATGTGTAGCAAAAGAAGAGACCTCTTTTACGGGTACTAAAGCATTCCATCTTAGTTATCAGGGGTGACATCGCATCTATTTTTGATTCTTAATGAAGGATAGATATAAGTGTCTATTAATTTATTTACCAACAGGTGAACTGTAAGCTTGTTTATCGCTCTTCCTTCTATTTGCAAAACAGTATTCTTTTATGGGCTGCTTCTTTTAAAAATTTGCTTTTTTGTGCTGCTTCTTTTGAACATTTGCTTTTATGTGGTGCTTCTTTTGAACATTTGCTTTTTTGTGCATTTGTTTCGATGAATTTGTAAAAACATGTAGAAGCTATAAATGTTTGATATAATTACAGACTGTAGCAAATTTGTCATTGAGTTATACAAGACTAGAGGAGCAAACCACATTACCGCGCGTCGAAAAAAGTGTAACCACTATCCAAACGCGACGACGTAGCTTTGAAACTAATAACAATTTTAAGTAAACATATATCTATCTCACTTACACAAGTTGCGAAAACAATATCGTCGTCGTAAGATTAGAAAAAGATAGACACACAAACATGCAATGGCGGGTTGGTGTGGCTTACTATATGAAATTTTACCTAAAATACGCAATAAAAATGAGTTTTTTTTAAGCTGCAGTTAATTGTTTTTATATTAAAAAAGTATATTTTATTTTAAAATCTTTATTACGTCCCCTTAGAAAAAAAGGGATACAAAGCTTATCAGATAAATAGAAGTAAACATAATGATGAAATAAAACGTATTTTTATGGTTCTAATAAATCAAACAATAAAAATAGGTATCTAATAAAATATAATTAATATAAAATGTATACGAAATTATAAATAATATAAAATTATTAATATAAAATAGGTAATAAAATATATTTAAAAGATAATTCAAGAATAAACTAAAATAAGAATAATTAATTATATTGTATGAAAGTTAAAACGTAGTTTTTATTATAATTTCCAAAATATTTAAAATCGGAGGTAACAAATTAACTTACTCCATTAATTATATAGTCTCCCATTAATGTAGGATAATCACAAATGCGGAAAAGTGGCAACATTGAACCTAAATGGCAATATTCGATATTTTATTTAATTTTTTAGTGTTTTAAACGTTAATATGAATATATAAATTAAAACTTACGTATGGAAAGTGATTCCGCTTGATTTATTATGTTTTTGTGACCTTGAAACGCATTCTTTCACTACGCATTTACCCATTTTTTGTTGTGAATCGTTCGGCTTAACTCGGACGGCGTCACCTTGAACACTGAACCGACGTTCGCTGAGTATAAGGCTGTGGCCTTATGTGAAGTGACAACGCTTTGGCGCGGAAATTACTTATCTAGTGTAACATATAAATCAATGAAATTTGTACTAAAATAAGTATTAAATAAATAAATGAATGTCAGTAATCATTAACAATAGAATTGTATGGTTCTAATTGCAAATGAATGTGTGTATTTGTCTCCTTAAATTAATACTTATTCTTGTTCTTTATACTAACAAATTTTTAAAACTTTAAAACAGACACTTTTGGATCTACCTTCTCATACCTCGTGTTAAAAATTCCTCATTTACAGAATTGAGTCATCCTTTAATACCGTGTGCCTATTAGTTCCAGTAGCATAAGATTGTCAATTGTAATTAACAATAATGATGAGTGATGTTTCATAAACGTATGCAAACCCAGAGTTAGAAAGTTTAAGATAAATTTTGTTCGTAGGGTTGAACAAAACCAATTCATCGTGGACGTCGACGCCGGACCTGGCAAACGATGACTGCACAACTGCGGTCACCGTGAGCCTTAAATTACCCAAACGACGGTCCACGGGTCCACTACCCTCCTTGGATACTGGTCAGAATATTACAGGTCAAATGTCAAAACATGATATATCCATTTGTATTTTGTGGATGCGATTAAATATATACCTAATCCACATTTTCTCATTACGTATAGAAGACTAATTTAGTACTTAGTTATTCTGTCGTCAAAACTCATCAATTTTTAACTAAAATGTACACACAAGTATTAAATTATTATGGCCCAATAAAAATACTACCTATTTTAAGAAACATATATGCATATATGTAATTAGTTTCAATACAACATCGACCTTAATTTTTGAAATTCAATTTCATTTTAATTTATTTCACTTTGATGTTCCGCTTTAATTGTAACTAATAAACCCACTCTCAATTAGAAGTTCTTGATTTTGGTATTTTTCTTGAAATATTATCCATCTGGCAAATTATACGCAAGAAATGGGTATCTATTCGCGCTAAGTTTCTGACAATGCCTTCCATCGAGTTGACATTGTCCCAGAATATTGAGCTTGTATATCTAATATCCAAGTTCAAGATACTCGTACTGATGTCATGTCTATTATTTAATAGGCTTACATCGAAAGTTTTGCCCCGTCTATTATTTAATAGGCTTACATCGAAAGTTTTGCTCGATAGCTTTACTTAACATGGTATATATATGTATGTATACTTATAAAAAATATAAAGTGTCTGTCTGTAATATAGAAGTAACTGCATTTTATAGATAGAGGTAATTTGCATGCCATTAAGACATGAATACGCATTTTTAAATCTTTTGTCTGTCTCTCAGTCCGGGTAATCGCGGGAATGGCTGAACCGATTGCAATAAAACTTGAACAGATAGAGAGCAACCAGGAGTGATCTAAGCTATATTTTATCTGAAAAATTTAAAGTTTTTTTAAATCGATAAATTGATAAATGAATGGCTTTTGATGATTATCGTAAATCTAAGTAACGCCACATTAATAGACCCTATCAAGGCGAAGCCAGAGCGCGTCGCTAGTTACTTTAATATCTCTACGATATCAATGGTTCTATAATCTTGGAATCACTTTTTATATCTTATGACTAATGCTGCAAAAAGTTTCAAATGTACGACTTTTGGACATGGAATACACAGTTGAACCAAATGAAACGGAAAAGGTGGAGTTAATAAAATAATAATAATAAATAATAATGTCCTCCAGACCGAATTTCGGCCACGGCGGCCTGCCTCAACGGAGGCTAGCCAACGGCGCAGGACAGGATTATAGCGCATACATTTGCGCAAGTACAGATGCACTCTCTTTTCCCTCACTCTCATAATCCGATGGTACGGTAAACCGTCACGACCGGAGAGAGATCAGGCGCAGGACCAACGGCTTTACGTGCTTTCCGAGGCACGGGGGTGAGACACCGCCAATTTCCTGACTCCGGGCAACTGCTGAGAATTTCTTGACGGAAAAACTCAATAATTAATTTTTCGGCCCGACCCGGGATTCGAATCTAGGACCTCATGATCAGTAGTCGCACTACTACAACCACTAGGCCAACGAGGCAGTTAATAAAATATACTAGTGATGAAGCAACTATGTAGATAAGTAAATTAAGTATAAGCAGTACAGTTGAGCAGCATCCACTTAACATCAGGTGGAATGTGTGTTCGTGAACTTTATGAGGAATCTTGAGTCTCTTAAATGTCGCCTGATACAACACGTCATAAAGCAGAACGAAAATAACATGAAAAGAGCCGTGATGAGAATAGTGGGTGGGAAAGAGGCTGCGGTCGAATCCTCCGCCATTATATCCCCTCGACCTGGTCGAGAAACTTACGAAAGTAAACTGAAAGTAGCAGTACTTAATACCGAGACCAGAGAGACAGGGACTAAACTAAAGACTTAAGCCTACCTTCGTCACAATGTTAAAGCTATTATTAGATAAAATTCCTTATTAAAGTGCCTTTTCATCATCATCATTTCAACCTATAAGTAGGCCTCCCCCACAGAATGCCTTATAGCTTCCCAATTTACCACAGTTGCCACGCTTAGGCGAGTTGGCAACCGCAGTTTTTATTTTCTTTATGTTACTAGGAAGGCGAAGCTGTCCATCTCCTGGTTGTAATTTTTTTTATTAACTGGCTTTACGGCTCCGGGTTCTAGCCCTTATGAGCCTATCATTTCTTTCGGAAACTTCATTTTATATTCTTTTTCTCCACAATATGCTGATGCGTCATATTGCGAAGCCCTTGGGTGATTTTCACTCAAGTTCATGAGGCGCCCACGCGATCAAAGTAACTTGAGGTTTATATCGATATCAAAGCACTTGTTTCGTCGCTTTCTCTAATAGTTCACACGCGCGGACACTTAATTCACAAAATCGCATCACTTTAACGAATCAAAATCCACTTCAAACCATTATTCAAGCGACAAAACAGGAGCGACAATCCGTCCACGGCCAAGTTCCCGCCAAAACCTCCTGGTTGTAAACTTCTATCGCCACTACGAGTACAAATAATAGAAATAATTTTAAGGTTTATGCTTCCTCATTCCCCACTTGCAATACTCGTATATTTAATAATGCATCTTCTATTACATTGCTCTTTGGTACATAAACATCTGTTCAGTGCCAATTAATCGTTAACTTTGTTATAATATGCAAAGATTTAAATCTTTGATAATATGTATGCATGTGAAATATTTTCATTTATTATGTACCTACCTGTAGCTCTTTTGAGTATTTGTAAAATCTATGTTAATTGTTGCCAGACACTGTCTCAATACGTCGACCATCGCCGACCCCGCCGCCGCCAGCCATCGCCACGATTACAATCAACAAGAATGACTCACTAGCAGAACGTTTTCGAAAGGTGATCAGAGAAAATCATTTCAGTTATTTTAGGAATGGAGGCTTGTTTACATTGCTCGTCTTATAAAATTAGATAGTTATATAAGTCCATAATTGAAACATTATACTTTTAAACAATAAAATATTTTACCACTATATAAAATAATGAATTACCGATCTTAAGAGAGAAACATATTATTTCATTCGTTAATGTTTTTATAGTTAGAGGCCGTTCATTAATTAGGTGAGGTGTTTAGGGAGTGGAGGGGGGTGGGGGGGAGAGGAAAGCCGAACCTCACACAATCTCACGTGGTGGAGAGGTAGGGTCTGAAATTATTTTTTGAAAGAAACTGTTAAATTGCGAGAAAATTGGATATATTGCTAAATCCTGTGCAATAATATTTATCGCGATTATGCGAACTCCATAAATTATATTGAAAGAACTAAGCAAATTATGTTTTTTTTTTAATAAACCCAACACAATCAAGCACAGATTAACGTATTTACACTAATAATACGCATTTTGAAAAATCTCATTTGAGATTGGTGAGGGAGTCGAGCAATATCTCACGACATTTCACCTGGGGAGGGGGAAGGTAGAAAAATCGCCAAATTCGCCTCACGTAGTATGCAATGGACGCCCCCTTATTTAGTTCCTCTGAACAGCATAACGACTAGCCGACAAGACATGTAAACATTGGCTATGGTCTTCTTATAGCAGCGGTACAATTTTGCCACCTTTTATATTTTATCGTCTATTTTAAACACAGAATAACGATATTGAATTTAAAAGTCATTTAGATCAATTTCGTCATGCATTGTTATATTGTCATACTTGGTTACCACGCTTGGCAAGCGGGTTGGCAATCGCGGGTATTTTTATTGTAAATTTGCTGTTTTCAGAAAGATGCTACTGCCTCTTGGCATCACTTCTTTTTGTTTTAATTTAAGTTATTTATACCTCACTATATAGCCGTGGTAGCTCAGATGGTCAACCTTTTTATTTATAATATCATTGGTCAACGCTCGCTGTAAATATAACAGAACGGGAGTAACCCGGGCTCGATCCCCGCTGGCACCAATAAAATCGTTAATTGCAATTTTAAGTGCTGATTTACCACGTGCTCGGCGGTGAAGGGAAACATCGTGAGGAAACCTGCATGTCTGAGAAATAAGAAAAAAAATTTCGAGGACATGTGAAGTTCGCAAACACGCATTGGGGCAGCGTGGTGGACACTTCCTTGCCCTAAAACCCTCTCAGAAATGAGGGGAGGCCTGTGCCCAGCAGTGGGACGTATATAGGCTGTACTACTTTTTTATACCCCACTATAACATTGCCTCAGTAATAGTAAGAGGAAACAACACTAACAAATACGAGTAAGTCTAATATTAAATATTATAAATTTTATAATGTAGTGTTTAATATTTCTAATGAATAAAGATTAGAGAGACATTCGTACGCCGCTACTATACGATTACTACAGTCAATGATACATGTCCAAAATTTAATTGATATTAACGAGCAAGTAATACAATGGCGTAATAATTAAAAATAAAATTAATTTCCGCTGACACTAGTAGTATTTTCCTAAAGCTGAGAACAAATTATCGGACGCGTCCGTCAGCCGCGGCTGACAGTCGCGGCTTAGCAGTGTGCACGGTAGCTGAGACGGCGTCCTCGGACGCCTCGTTTCGGTCATTCCAGAAAGGTTTTGTCAATCGAGAAACATGACAAACAGTGACAGCGAGAAAGAATTTATAAAGTTAGCGGCAACTGCTTTATGTCGTCCTCCAAAAAATAGGGGACCCAAACACTCCTTGTCCATGATATTAATGTAAAACGACTCGAGTATGATGAATTTCATACATTGTATCCAGACTTACAAAAAGATGATAAACGTTAAAAAATGTACTTATGAATGTACTAATATGTACTTATAAATATAGGCACTCGTGGCTATGAACACATTCAATTAATTTTTTTTTCATTACAAATCATGTCGCGAGCGTAGTTGGTTCGCTTGTGACACTCGAAACGTCCGCGGACGCGTCCCGTACCCCGTTCACACTGTCCGCGGACGCACCAAACATCCAGCCGGCCAGATTCTGTTCGGACGTCCGAACGCTCAAGAGCGACGCAAGGTCATGTCCGCGTCTTAAGACGCGGACATGACTTACGGCCGATAGTTTGCACAGTGTAGTACTAAATGTACTGGCTAGATCTCAATAAGCCGCGGCTGTCAGCCGCGTCCGTCAGCCGCGTCCGATAATTTGTTCTCAGCTTTAGACATAAATTGTTACTAGTTACCTGTTATTCTTTTATGAGGTACGAAAAAAAATCAAAACCTCCTGTTTTTTTTTTGCTAAACACCTACTTAAATTTTGCTACTAATAATAAAACAAATACCTACTAATGTAGAATATCTTCTAAGTTTCGTGTTAATTTTGTGTTGATGATTTTATTAAAATGACTTTCCAATCGCGACTGCTGGATTTGAAGTTCCGCCTATTATTTAGATATTAGTACCCGGTTGACCGAGCTTTGCTCGGTATTTTTCGCTCGGTTTTTTTAATTCGTGTGTTTTGGAAATTATATTTAGATACAAATTACGTGCTGATGAAATATAAATAATATTTTTTGACCTTAGCGACATAACAGAAAATTTGAATAAAAAATCATGAGTGCAATTATTTTAATTTAAATTTTCGTGTTTTTAAAAAACACTAAAAAAAGGGCTCGAAAAAATAGATTTTCTCAAAAAAGAAAGGAACTTGAAAAAAAAATTAAAAAAAGTCGGTCGGTCGGTTTGGGCTCGAACCGGGGTTTTACGATTCTGTGACCGCCCATTATACCAATAAAGCTATTCGTAATCATTAACAATCTGTCAAAATTTGCCTTCTTATTCTAACGATATTGTAGCAGTTTTTCATTGCCTAAAAACACGGACAAAAATACATTTTCTAAAAATAAATCCTAGAGCTAGATCGATTTATTATCCCCGAAACTCCCTGGACACTAAATTTTATGAAAATCGTTGGAGCCGTTTCCGAGATCCCGATTATATATATATATATATATATATATATATATATATATATATATATATATATATATATATATATATATATATATATATATATATATATATATATATACAAGAATTGCTCGTTTAATAGTATACGATTCGAGCAGAATATCAATACTGCCACTTCGTACCTATAGGCCTGTATTCACTTTTATTAGTGCGAGTGCAGGTGATTAGTAATTGCGGGTGATTAGTGCAGGTGTGTAGTGTAAGTAATTAGTGTCCAATTCATTTTAGTGGCTGTGTTTAGTAAATTCAGTTGTTATCCGTTGACCAGCAAGTACTCTGTTTAACTTCCTTAACCTCTTGCGAACTTACAACCCTTTACAAGTCTACTGCTAATCATAAGTCTTACCAAGAAATAGTATAAAACATGGTCTTGTGCCATCTGCATCCATCGACGTGATCACGCATTTCTGCATGTCTTACCAGTTCGTGGTACTCCATCCAGCGAAGGGCCGCCTTAATCTTCGCTTACTGGTATGAGCTAAAAGTTCTTACTAGCAGGGAAATTTGTATTAATAACCCCATATGACAGCCTTTGATGCTTAATTCCGTCGCACTATGGGACGAAACGGCGCGGCGTGTTCTATCTCAAAAATGGTTTAGGCAAAAGTTGTGTTACTGAAACCGTTTTGATTTTTTTATATTCTGAGAAGATTGAGCTATCTGACATAATAGTAAATAAAATTAATGATAAGTTTTAGGCAGGTTTATAAAATTACATCCAAACTTTGTACTTCGATAATTTCATATTAATTAGATACGAATTACGATACTCATTATGGAAGTTCAACTTAAGATATTTTCTCCAGTTTACAAGTATTTTATGTTGTACAGGAAATATTCTTTTAAATTTAATTTTAAATGTCATAAGGTAAATTTCCGTCTTTTTTGTTTTCAAATTGGGGTTTCTTTGTTGCCGACATCTACCTATATCGAGTTATGTTATTTTTGAATTTGTCGATTATTAACAAAGAAATAAATATAAACCTTGGTCAGTATCAGTAGAAGTAAAAACGTCGACTGAGGGAAAAAAATAAATTGACTGTTCTCGTTATTTGCACTTTATTATGATATTTGTGGATACAAAACACTTGTTATTGTTTGTTTACAATAAAATACTTTTTGTTTAACAAGTAAGCACAAAATATTGTAGCTATTTAATATTGGGAAAAATATAAAAGTAAAGTAAAGTAAAGTTACAGCCTATATACGTCCCACTGCTGGGCACAGGCCTCCTCTCATTTTTGAGAGGGTTTCCGCCGGCACCAATGAAATTGTTAATTGCAATTTTATGTACTGATTTACCACGTGCTTGGCGGTGAAGGAAAACATCGTGAGGAAACCTGCATGTCTGAGAAATAAGAAAAAAAATATTTCGAAGACATGTGAAGTTAGCCAACACGCACTGGAGCAACGCGGCGGACATTTCCTTGCACTAAAACCCTCTCAGAAATTTGGAAAAATATATTTACATGATTTTTTTGCGGTGATTATTTTAACCAGACGTATGATAAAAACGATGTTGCATACTTCTTATCTGTTGTAATAGTTATAACCGGTATTGGTTATAGAATTCCTGTGAGAATTCTTATAATCATTTTTATTTAATTTAATTTACATATGAAAATTTTCAAAATATTAGTGCCGTCATTGTTTTACTAAATAAATAAGGTTTTTAAGTGACGATGTTTTAATTATATAATTGCATAAGTATTCAGAAATATGTGTACAAAATTTTAATTTAAAATGTCAAGACACAAAAACGTTATAGATTTTTGAGATTTAACGCATCGCTTGGTTGCCGGTATGGAAATTGTACATCTAACTCAATAAATAGTAAATGGTTTTTGATTTATCGATAAATAAACTTATATATAAGAATTCAACTTCGAAAAAATATCAATATATATCCATTTAATCATACGTTCGTCAATTGTGGTAAGTCGCTTTTTACGGCACTCATGAAAGGAATAAGAGGGCGTGATGGTAATAGCTTCTCTTATACCGCCAACATACAACAAAAACATTATAAGTAAACTATAATTTTTGTCTTCGGACGCTTTATTCATACTTCAATAAAAATGGAAGCGAAAGAACTTTTTAATAGAACTGTTAGCTATACAAACTGTATGCTATAACAAAATTTGCGACGCCACATTTAAAATAATCGAAAGGTTGAGCATTCCGATTTGGCAAAGCGTGAGGCGTTATAATTAACCGAGGAAATGGTACAGATACTATTTTTAAAGAGTTATAATTATTATAATGTTATTATTTTGATTGGAGTAACTTTTTTAAAATACATTTTGTTGATTTGCCTGTAGATGCAACTAATAAAAAGTCAGAATAGTTTTGAAAAGGAGTCCAGTATAGAAAAGGAAAGAGAAAAGAGAAGTACTTCTAGAAGTAAAGAAGAAGGAGAAAAACCAGTTAAACTAAAAGATGAACGATCGTCTACCAAAGACGATGTAAATTTTTTAATCCAGGTAATGTATTTAGAGCTATATTAATCATACAAAACGAAAACATCTTTCTTTATCAATTGTTGTACGAGGATCTTAATTACAGGTAAAAAATTCTCGTAATCAATCCGCTACCGCAAAGCCTCCTATAAAAGGGGGACCGTCACGAGATAAAGATGAAACATCTGACGATGATGCAAGCACTGCAGGCACAGTGACAACGGATACCACGCTCGTTGATGCTAATATTAAAGAATATCAGGTATCATAGATATTTTCGCCTACTGATTAGACCTCTCGCAAGCTTCAATAATAGGTAGTTAATCGCTGTAATTGACAAACATAACAAAAAAAGTGTTTATAGCCTCAATGCTACTAATATTTTTTCATTCACCATACCTCGATGGCCATAATGTTATCTTAATTGGACTTTTACTGCATTCACGAAACAATTAAAATAATATTTAGGAGGTATTCGTCTATACTATACGATTCATTTTTTTATTTCCTGCTTTGAAATTTAATAATATTTTTGTATGTGCGTGCGTGCGTGCGCGCGCGTGCGCGCATGCGTGTGTGTGTGTGTGTGTGTGTGTGTGTGTGTGCGCGTGCGTGCGTGCGCGCGTGCTTGCGTGCGTGCGTGCGTGCGTGCGTGCGTGCGTGCGCGTGTGTGTGTGTGTGTGTGTGTGCGCGTGCGTGCGTGCGTGCGTGCGTGCGTGCGCGCGCGTGTGTGTGTGTGTGTGCGTGTGTGTGTGTGTGTGTGTGTGTGTGTGTGTGTAAACCTCTCATAACTTTTGAACAGCTTGACTGATTTCAACAAACTTGAAGGCGTTCGAAAGGGTATCACCAAACTTTAGATTTCCAATACTGTTTCAATTGATTTGGACCGGTAGATTTGGAAAAAACTTACAAATAAAATTTTCAAAAAAAATTTTTATGGAATAAATTTTAAACAGATGTAACGATCAATTCCAAGAAATTGTTTTTTTACATAACTTTTAACTAATTTTTATAATAGATTGTATTATTGTTCTTAAAATACCTCGTCCATTGCCACCAAATACACCAAAATCGGTTGATCCTTTCGAAAGTTATCGTCGTCAAAAAAAATATTTTTAATTACGTTAAAATTTCTGCTTGGATCGTTTTTGATGTAGTAACTAATAAGTTAACTATTAGTTCGTAAAAACATTTTTCGAGCGGTTTGAGATTTTGACCCTTTGATCAGGCAGGGTGTATATATTTTTTATACCTGTAACAAAATGTAGTTAGGGATGATAACGTATCGTAAAAGTTATCACCCCTGACTACTAAGATATAATGCCTCCTTACCAGTTAAAGGGGTCGCTAGGTTTTCACGATAAGAAACACAGCAACAGCAGTAGTTTAATAAATTCAAACGAGTCTTAATCTGCTGCTGTTTTACGCCCGTATTCTGTGAGAACGTGATTCTTCCTGGTCGAGCTGATCCATTGGTGCTGCAACCATGACATAGCTGCAGCGTGGCTATTTCACATTATAACTATTACTGAAATTATTCCAAGAGATTATAATATAGTAGGTATATCCTCCTTACCAGTTAAAGGGATTTTTTTCTGGTTGATAGAATACATATATTTGTAGTACAAAAATTTGCGGGTATGTTTATTTTGTTTTTTCTTGTTACGAAATATAACCACTATTATGTAGTTAACATGTATTTACTATTATAGTGTCTCTATGATAAATGGAAACGAATGCCACAAAACAATTCGTTCCACCGTTAGTAAATCTTTTAAAGGATTCCTTGTGATTGAAATTAAATGTTAAGTTACATAGCGTTCCATAAAATGAATACAGTTAATACTAATAGATAGTTTCAGTATATAAATATTCCAATGCTGGAGATAAGAATCCTCTTAGAAGAAGTGATCTACAGAAAATGCTAACCTAATGGCGGACTTAGTTGATAAATTAATGCGTTAAGCAAGTTTTCTCAATAAAGTTTTGCCATTTTGGAAGACTTTTTTAAAATTATAAACAAAATCATCAGCATGTAGCATTTGATCATAGACATTATAACCTAAATGCTTTATTAAGAATGTACATTATTCTATACATTAAGGCATACGAATACGAAAGCTACGAATACCTGTAACTTCTTTTGCATAATTCCTGCAAATTAAATATTAAATGTTTCTTCGTTAAAAATTTATACATTTTTCAGACAAAATGAAATTTTCTATTGAAAAAAAAATACGATTATATCAAATACGATTTTAATAAATATAATTTACGATATAATTAACGAACGCAAGTATTTGGAATCCACATGAAAGCAAGTAGGTATAGTGTCATGGTCGAAAAAAATCAAAATAAATTCACACAATTTTTATACTTTAAGCAATACGGAATCTATCCTTGTTTTCCACTGATGTATCCGATTCTGTTTGTACTGAGGAAGGTTGATTACAGCCGCCTGAGTGTGAGGAGAGACATCATGCTTATTAAATATGTGTGGGAAGTATTACGTGGATGGATATATCACCTAGATGTGCTCGCTGCGTTAAAGCTGCGGGTGCCTAATAATGACGTGTGTTCTCGTCGTCGTCCCCAGTTACACCTCGCGTCCGCTGCTTGGACGAAGTTGCTTCAGAATGCACCATTGTCACGTGCTATACACTATGTTAATATCATCTCACAGGATATCGACATATTTGCGTATAGTGAGACGAAATTCATAATTGCAGCATACAAATGCGTTGAAAACTGTAATGTTTTTAATTAGTATTTTATTTTAACATTATTTTGATAGATTTCATACTGGATATCATTATTTATTAGTCAATAGTTTTCTTATAGTTAGGTTAGTTATAGCATCGCATTGGTTTAATAACTGTAATGATGTTATAATTGTGTAATAAATAAATAAATAATACGATTTTAATAAATTATAATTCTTAAATACATCTTAGGACCAAATAGAGAGTCTAAAACAAGAAGTGGATACGCTTAAAAAGAGATGCGAACGAGTTGAAAAAGAAAAAAGTGATATTCTGCTTCGAAGGCTGGCAAATATTGACACGGCAAATAAATACACTACGGGACGATCTTCTGAAGTTTTGAAGTTACAACAAAAAGTTAACGAGCTTACAACACAAAATGAAGACTTAAGAGACGAGAAGAAACATCTAACACTTAGAGTAAAAGAGATGGAAGCAGAACTTGAGGTAAGTAGTATTATTATTGATACGGATTTCAATAGCGCTCGCTGTAAATTTCACATTACGCGAGCAATCCAGGTTCGATTCCCGTCGACACCAATGAAATTGTTAATTGCAATTTTAAGTGCTAATTTACTAGGTGCTCGGCGGTGAAAGAAAACATTGTGAGAAAGTCTGAGAAATAACAAAAAATATTTCGATGACATGTGAAGTCCGCCCACACGCATTAAAGCAGCGTGACGGACACTTAACTATATTAAAAAACCCTCTTTGAGAGGAGGCCTGACCAGTGGGACGGGGGAAAATTAAATGTTTTAAAATGTTGTTTAAAGAACTATTTTAAATTTAAATATCACGAAAAGTAGCAGTTGCAGCTTCCGTGATAGTTGTTATAGCAGTTGTCTTCACAGCAGGACCTTTTCATTCTGCAATATTGAAGTTTAACCCTAATTATCTATTTTGCGAGTTTACTTCTTGAGCTTAAGTAAACCTGAAAAGATTTTGTTTGTGCAAACACTTACTGACATCTGGTGCCTTTGATTGAAATCTTTAATCATTCCAAAATGAAACAATTTCATTCTAGTATCTGTTTTATAATATTTTATATGTAATTATTAGTCACGGCCATCAGTGGAAGCTCAAGCAAAACAAATCGAGCAGTTAAGAGCAAAGCTCTTGGCGGCGGAAACATTATGCGAAGAGCTCATGGATGAAAATGAGGATATGAAAAAGGAGTTGAGAGATCTTGAAGAGGAAATAGAAGAAATGCAAGATAATTTTAGGTATGTTGTATATGTGTGTTTATTATATGGGATGGGGACGGAAATTCGCCAACAAATATTAGAGCGGCGCGATGGATATTCCGTACCCTAAAATCATCTCAGAAATAAAAATGAATTTGATTCTTGATTTTGCTTTTAAACAAATACACAATTTGCAGAGAGGATCAAGCAGATGAATATTCTTCCTTGAGAAGAGAATTAGAACAAACAATAAAGAATTGTAGAGTTTTATCTTTTAAATTAAAGAAGACTGAAAGAAAAGCTGAACAGCTTGAAATTGAAAAGGCTGAACAAGAAAAGAAACTGCTGGAGGTATGTATTTTTTTTAAATAAAATCTGCACTCTTTTGACCCAAAAACTTTCAAGAACAAGGTTTTGTTTAAAGATTGACACTGAGTTGTATTACTCATAATAAAATACAAATATTAAGCGTATATTTTAATTTTAACTACCCGCTAAGAAAATTAAAAATTTTCAAAAAGTTAAGTTAGTTAGTTAAGGAAAGTTTAAGTTAAGTAAAGTGTAAGTGTCCGAGAAGTTTTTTTCTAACGCCGAGAGAAAATCGGTCGCCCAGGTACTGTTTGTTAAACAATCGGTATAAAATTAAACATCCCGGGGCTGATTTAAGATCGAAGTTAATATTATAGGAATTGAAAAAAAAAACGGCCTTAAATAAGCTCACCCTTTTTAGTTAGTTGGTGGTCAAGAAGGTATGCAGCGCGAAAACCGAATTAAGGAATTGGAACAGGAAGTGGCTCGCTCAACAGAGGTGTCGCTGCGATTACAACGTGACCTGGCGGAAGCCAATGCAAAACTTGCGGCCGTGTCTGGTGCTCCTCCAGCTAATTTAAAGAAACACACACCACCCGTTGACGGTGTAAGTGCTTTTTCACTATAATAGAATTAAGGTCTGTCTGGCGTAGTGGTCTGCGTACCTGGTAGGCACCAGCTTTGATTTTCTTCTAGAGCTGATACTTGTACTTGCTATATTACAATTATAGATTAAGGAATATGGACATTTGCAATTGTGATTTTGTAAGAATGCCTACTAGCAGAAGTCCATTTGACAGGAACTCAATTACGAATTAAAATATTGATACGTTGTGACCCTGAGGGCTAAGATGAAATGGCTCGTTATTAGTAAAAAAGGTCTTCGATTTTCGTCACTAACTATACGAAAATTATACGCTGGTATAATTCGAGCGTGGTCCTTACACGGTTACAAAATTCGTGCGTCCTTCGTATAAATCACGATGTTTCTGCAAGTAATTTGAATATTATTAACTGTACCCATTTTGTTCTAAACGTGTTTTTATAGTATAATATAAGGATGACAAATAAGGACACAGTCTACTTGATGGTAAGTGGATATATATAGCTATATATATATATATATATATATATATATATATATATATATATATATATATATATATATATCTATAGCCCGTAGACATCTAAATTAATCCTGAATTAAGAATTAAAATGCAAATGCGTTGCCACTCCTGAGGAGTAAGATGGAATGCCTTGTTTCCAGTTAAAAGTTTCTCCGGTTCCCTACACTCTTGGACTCTTCATTGAGTTGCTGTTTTACGCTGGTATTCTGTGATAGCGTGGTACTTCCCCCATCGAGCCAATCCATTCGTGCTACAATCATAATGTAGCTGCAGTATGACTCTACCACGTACAAACATGTGTGTCTTGTAAATATTATTGGTCACGATTAATATGTCATTGCTATTGCTAGGTCTTTATTATCGAAACTAAAATTCGTATTTGTTACTATACTTACAGCAAAAGGTTTCACGGTCGTCATTAACTCGAGGTGGTAGCCAGGAGGACCCAGCTCAGTTACTTCGAGATCTGCAAGACTCATTGGAGCGCGAGGCTGATTTGCGAGAACAATTGCGCAACGCTGAAGAAGAGGTGATTGTCTGAATACTTTATAGCAGAAAGATACTTTATTATATTATTTTTATTATTTCATTCTCGTATTTAACCCAAATATTTAACATACATTTATTTTTAGTATCTGAATTTTATGAAACCTTATTTTCAATAAAAAACCATTTAATAGAAAAAATTACACAAACGCACTTAACGTAGCGAAAGCTGTAAGCTTAAAGACTCTTATTTTCTAACAGGCCAGCCGATATCGGCATCGCTTCGGAAGCAGAAGAATGCCAACTCCACCAAAACTTTCATCATCAATGCTTCTCAAATTAACTCCAGAAAGCTCCATTAATGTGCATGAGGATAGATCTAGACAAAAAATAATTAAAACACAGATGGCTCTTGAAAAAAGCTTATCTTCTTTAGATATTAGCAAACTGACCATAGGTGTAAATGAGATTGTGCAATCTCCACAAGATCTTATTCAGTTCTACTCTCAGGGCTGCCAAACTAATCACATATTATTATTAGATGTTGCTACGGAAATGCAGAAGATCACTTTAGATTCGAATATACAATGTAATATAAGCGTTTTGGATATGTATTCCCAAACTGAAATCCCATATACGAAAAACAAAAATTTACAAACCGATAATTTGCAAAAAAGTTGCCTTATTCAAACCGATAAGACAAAAGAAAGAAGTAACGCTACGCAGACTATCACTCAAGTAAAAAACGACATTTTCACGCAAACCTCACAAAAATTAATAAAATTTGAGCATTCTAGTACTGATACGGAAAACTTATTTGTGTGCGATAAAAGTACTCTAACTCAAGCGTCCAAATCAAATGTAGAGCTTTTAGAAAACACTGAGAGTGACAAAATCTCTATTGAAAATGTAAATCGTACCAAAGAAAAATCCGAAAGTCCTCCTCTTTCATCAGAAAAAACTGTACCTGGTCCCTCTGATCAAATTTTTTTACCTTTCGTATCATTGTTCAATCCACTGGCAGCAAGATTACCGATTTTAGGTACATACATTTTTGAGACAAATTTTAAATGTTGTTTTTCCAGTAATTTGTTTAATTATAATATTAACAATAATTTATCCTAATAGTATTTGTAGTGTTAATCAAAATTTACGATGTCATTAAATAAACTAATATTTTCAGGCAAATAACTTGCGTAAAACTGCATCAAGGGTTGAGGACGACAATGAGTCCTTACTTCTACAGCTGAAGAAAATGGCTACCAAAGCCAGAAGTACGTCAAACTAATTTTATTCTTAGAAATATTCATGCTCTATGTTACCCTAAATTTAAAACCATCATAAAGCATTCCATCATATAACCATTATCTTTCTTTAACTGTAGCGTAGGTCCTTACTCTTTGCAACATTCCTTTAAAGTATCAATACTAACCGCTTTCCCTTGTAGGCTTCACAACTTTGTATATACATACATACAAATATACGTACTGAGTTCAAAGGTGAAATAATGGTAGCCATTTTCTCCAGTTTATAGTCGCGATTGTCTGATGACAAGGTGGTGGTTGATTTTTGATTTAAATTTTTGTGATTAAAATGCATATCCTTTATCTAACTGATAATTTGCATCACTTTAAAAGCTATTACTAATCATCTTGTGTGACTTTTCAAATTTGATTTATTTTAATACAGTTTTTGATATGTAAATAATTTAAAGAAATTTGTCAACAGGTCGTAAACTTTCACCAACGCCTCCCAGTAACAGACTTGCCATTGAAGCGCCTAACGAAAAAGATGAAGGAATATCAGACGAAGAAGACCCTGCGGAATTACGACTCTTGCTTGAACTTAATGAACAGGTTAAAATTATAAATTGATTAAGAAATAATAACATACAAAAAGGAAAACAACCGCTACTTTCTGATGGTAATTTTTAGGAATCAGCAGTCTTGCGGCGTAAAGTTGAGGAGTTAGAACAGGATAGAGATTCGTTAAAGAAACAAGTTAAGGAGCTAACGGATAAAATTTCAAATACTAATACTAAGCAAAATACTACTTCAAGCACTGGTTTTCGACGAAATACTGGGAAAACTAACAATTTAGCCGAAGAAAAAGTTAAAGTAGGATTTCACATTACATCACATTATTTAAAACATAATTTTCTAAAATATCTCTGTTAGCGTTTACATAAAAAATTATTTTAGGTTTTAGAAGATGAGATAGCGGAACTCAGAAAAAAATTAATCGAAAAAGAAAGAGACTGTGAAAGGCTACACGCAGAACTAAGTCAAGCCCAAAAAAAACCAAAAGCATCACTTATAAAAAGCAAGTAAGTAAGAAATATCTATGTTTAATCTCTATTCCATGTTCATTTTATTTATTTTCTTGTGTGTTTTTGTAATTTTATGTACCTGCAAATTTAAGGTCACTTGATGCAGCAAGTGATTTACAAAATGTGGATTTAAGAAGACAACTACAAGTAATAGAACAGGAGGCAAATGTTTTAAGAGCTAAAACGCAAAGTCTGGAAGCAGATAATGAAAAACTACAAGCAGAAAATAAAAGATTACAGGTAAATTTCATATATGTGCCTCAATTTGTTTTAATAACAACCTATATAACATTATTAATGCATTTTTGAAATACTTTTCCCCTTAAAATATTTTTATTACAGCTCTTGAAAAACGCTAAAAATTTAAAGTCTGATAAAAACTTAGAGCAATCTTCTATTAAGGCAAGCCAGTTAGAAAATGAATTAAAGGAAGCGTTGGCAAAAATCAAGGATTTAGAAAGTATAAAAGACAAAGACGACAAATTTGAAAAGAAAGTAAGATTTGGGAGCGATGTGAACAAAAAAGAGACTGAAAGCTTAAAACTAAAACAAGAAGAACTAGATAAATTAAAACTCAACTATAGTAAGGTACATCAGTAATTTTAATTCCGTATACTAATATTTTAATAATATTTACTTAAATAATGAATCTTACTTTATAGCTAGAAAAAGAAAAGACGAAACTTCAAATTACTCTAAAGGAATTAAAAGAAGATGCGATTAAAATGTTCAAACCAAGGAATCCAAAAAAGCTAACGGAGCAAACTACTAAACTGCAAATGAAAAAAATGGTGGAAGACTTAGAAAGCGAAATTGGTAAATTGACTGTTATATTCGTCCGAGGACGATATTTAAGTTAACTAATGTTAATAAAATTGAATTTTACTAATGTCAGTATAAATGTCTTTGTTTAGGAGAAATGTATGTTATAATGAAGAATGCTGGCCTCTCAGCTGAAGATATTAATGCCAAAATGCAAATTGAAAAGGATATAGAAGAACTAAAATCAAAATTATCAAGAAATGAAAATGAATTCAAAAATGAAAAAAATCGTTTACAAACAGAAATCGCAAAGTTAAAGGATATAAATACAAAATTAGAAGCGGACAAAACTTCATATCTGGAAAAATGTAAGAAATTAGAAGTTGAAATCAATACAGGTATATCAGAATCCAAAATGCTAAAGGAAGAAAAGAAAAATTTAGAAACTAAAATATCTAAGCTAAATGCGGATCTCGGTAAGTTTTTCGTTGGAATATTATATTAAAACGAATTAAGCAATTTTATGAAGGGTTTTACTTTAGGCACGGGTAGATTGTGGCGGTCCGTGGCGGCCATTTTGTTTTGGTGACATCTATTAAATCTTTTATATATTATTCAGTTATTTATGCCAAATCACAATGGCAAGTTAAACGATTGAACAGCACTTTCAAATAATAAAACTTTATGAGTGTTCCTTAGTGCAAACGTTTTGCACATTGCGCCAACTTTACGGTAGACGTGATGGTCTTTCACAGTCAACTCTTCAACGTTTAGTAGTCGACACCCGTATGTTCAAAGAAAGCAAGATCGGCTGAGAACATCACCGCGTGTCAAGAAAGTATATGGCAGAACCCGACTGATCCAGGAGCTCAAAGTGCATGACCATAGACAACGCCGTTTGTTCACTGACTGGTCTACGAATCGTTTGGAGACGTCAAAGATGATTTTTCCACCTTGTCGCTAAAGATATTAAAATCATCTTTAGCGACAAGGTGCATTTTCGTATGAACGGCTCTGTTAACAAGCAGATTACCGTACATAGGACACCAACCCACGCGAGGTTCACCAAGTGATAATGCATGCTCAGAAAGTTACCGTTTGGTATAGATTTTGGGCCGGTGGCGTCATTATCCGTACTTTTTTCAAAAACGACGCTGTTGAGGCGGTCAACGTCAAAGGCGAGCGCTACAGAACGATTATAGCCAATTTCTTATGACGCAAATTGAACCATATGGATGTAGACGACATGTGGTTCCAACAGGAGGGTGTTACGTGCCACACAGCGAAACCTACGATTGACATGCTCCATATCGATTGGAGGGTAAGCCTATCTCTCGCAGGGGTAACGTGAATTGGCCACCACGGTAATGCGATTTGATTTGTCTAGTTGCAGGACTATGCAAATAAACCACAATTGACCGATGCCCTAAAGGTGAACATAACACAGAAGAGCCATTGAAAATAGGACCACTCGGATCTGTGCCAATGTAAGAAGCCGAGACGGGCATTTGAACGACGTCATATTCCATACTTAATGGCATATTTGGGCTCTTCAAATAAAAGAAAATATTTTTAATACCTTAAACACAGCTTATTTTATTCCATTTCAACATCTACTCGCCCTTATTGAAGAACCGCTTACATTGACATTTTAATTTTTAGAAAAGAGTTCGACGCAACTAACTGCAATGTCTGACTGTAAGAAAAAAATAGAAGAACTAAAAAAAGACATGGACGATAAAGATAAGGAAATTGAAAAGTTAAAAAAGCAAGTAGAAAACGTAAATAAATTGGAAAATGATAAAAATAAATTATTGAAAGAGGTAAAAATTTATTAGGTTTTATTTTAAAATGTTGATTAATCATTTTAACTGTGTAGCGGCAGTGTAATATTATCAATTCCCCCGTTAGTCCCTTGAGTATCATAGGAGGTAACAGAGGGAATGAAATCACGAGATAGGCAACAGCGTCTTTTCAATAATATTGTTACGACCTTAGAGTTCGTGACAATAAAAACTACCGATGGAATTACCAAAATTGACACTTTAATTACCGAACACCAGTTAAAACTTAAAACATACTAATAATTAATCACACTTAACACTTTAGTTCACTTTATTTCACCCCTAAATCTTCGCTTGTATCGCCAATGCAATAGTGCCTCGGTCGCGGTCCTTTAACGCCTTTATGTAGGACCTTTTCCACTGAAACGAGCACGAGCACTTACCAGTTCCAACCGACTAAGTGGAGAAAGTTCTCTCCTAGTTCTGCCACTCGATACTAGATGGCGCTGGAGGTGGAAAGTTCTAGCATGGCATTTTCTAGAAAGCTGTCCTCGCTCTGCTACCCGACATTAGATGGCGCTAGGGGCATTAATTATGGCTTGCAACAATATCTAGAAAATAAAAAAATGCGGTTGCCACCTGTCAGGCGTAGCAACTATGAAAAATACACATATGTTGCAATCTATGGAAAAACCTGATGATGATGAACCTGAATCTGAAATGATGGTAATGATGATGATGATTTTTACAAATATTTAATGTTAATTTAATATAATAACGTAACATTATATTTTACTTATATTAACTTTATATTTTCTTTTTTAATTAGGTCGGTGATAAAACAAAAAAGATTACTGATTTAGAAAAGAAACTCAAAGATACAGAAGAAAAGTGCAAACGAAATGAAAAGTTGCTGTCTGTCCAAAAAGATCGTGTTGCCAAATTACAAAAAGAGGTAGGTATGAATAAGAATCTTCCTGCTAAATAAAAGCAAAGATTTTCTATTCAAACTTGAATAGAAGTGATTTGATTTTAAGACGCTATGTTTGATTAATATTTGAATTATATAAAAAGCTAACAGAAGACAAGCAGCAAGCAGAGGCCTTTATTAATTCTTACAAAATTAATAAAAATAAAAAAGTAAAGTGGTTTTACTAGAGACAGATATAAAAGATTTGAAAAATTAATATAATATAAAATCGTAATTCTGGAGTCAACGATTGCGGCGAAAGATACCCATATTAAGCATCTAGCAGTAAATGTGACTTTCCAACGCATGGGTTAAAATATTAAAATATCCTTAAACTTAATTAATTATCCTACAATCGGCCTTTAGAAGTAGCACCACAAGGTTTTTACGTGGTAGAGCCATGCTGCAGTTATATTAGTAGTATAGTTGTAGCACGAATGGGTCGGCTCGACCGGGGAAGGACCACGCTCTCACAGAATACCAGCGTGAAATAGTAGCTTAATGCTGCTGTATTTCGTATGGTGAGTGTAGAGAACCGGAGACCCTTTTTACTGGAAATGAGGCATTCCATCTCAGTCCTCACGGGTGACAACGCATCTGCATTTTGATTTGTAATGGAAGATAGATGTAGATGTCTATGGGCCGCAGCAACCACTTACCATCGGGTGGACTGTGTGCTCGTTTGTCAGCCTATTCTATAAAAAAAGCACCATTAATTTATTTTTATTGAGAATTAAAATCAACATTTATTGTTTTATTGGTTATTACAATAACTAAAGTAACGTTACTATGTTTTAAAATTACAGGAAGAAGCTTTAAGAGAAACATCTAATAAAAAATATGACGACGCAGTTTTCTCTGCAGAATTGTCACAAATGAGGGAAAAATATGAAACAATAAATAAAGAACTTCAAGAGAAAGAAGAAGATTTAGTAAGGGCTAATCAGAAGATAAGTGATATGGAAAAGGAAATTTCTAATTTACATACAGAGACAATACAACTTAAGTCAGAGATATCTAAATTTGAAAGTGACCGTAAAGAATTTGAAAACAAACTTCAAACAGAAAAGAAGGAATCTAATTATTGGGAAAATAAAACATCTGAACTCGAAAATGATTTACAGGCATGTTGCAAATTTCTCATATTATTTTAATTACGTACTTATTACTTTTATCGCTATAAGTGTACGATATTTTGGAAGAAGAGTATTAATACGATTATAACGACTTACAGGCCGAGCGGAAAAAAATTGATCGAATAAGAACTACTCATGATAAAGATATTAAAAACAAAGAAGCGGAATTGGCAACTCTTAAAGGCAAATTGAAAGTATTAGAACAAACTTCTGGAGCCGGAGCTAAAAGAATAGCTGATCTCAAGCAAGAACACGAGGAAAGCGTTAAAAGTTAGTAACTTTCTAATCAAAATTTAATAATTTAAATAATAAAGCAGCACGCACAGCTACTTTCGTTAAGCCTATTACAAAGTTGGTGCTGCTAAATATAGGCTTCTCCCACAGATTGCCCTATGGGTGAATATTTGTCCTAGCTGCTACGATTAGCAGGCGGCATGGCAAGAGTTTTTATTATTATTTTGAATTGTTATCAGGAAGATACTGCTACCAATCTCCTGTTTCATTTTCTACCGTCGCCTCTTACGATATGAATGGGATGATAAAGAGCGGTGGATTCTTTTACGCCATCACTACACCGCTACCAACATAGGAACATAAACAATTGGGTAATATAACATTTTTATTTAATAGAATTGGAACATTCATTGGCTGCGGAGAAGGCGGAGTACGAAGAGTTGACGAGTAAATATGAATTACTGGAAGAAGAACACGTTGTAACTAAAGCTAGACTCACGGTGGAAAAGGAACAAGCACAAGGGTATGGTTAACTGATTTAATATTATTGTCTTGTCAATCTTTATTAATTCTATCTCATCTCATTTTAAATGAAACCGCTAAATAAGTAATAAACACAATATTGCTAATGTTTTCTTGACAGCTCTTGCTAAAGTTTAATATTTCACCAATGCTTAAAATTTTATTTTTACTGCAGTGAACTACTGCACGTAAGAAAAGAGTTAAATACAACACTGGTTGAACTGAAATCATTACAAGAAAAATTGGATTCACAATCTTCGATTTGGAGTAAAGAAAAATCGGAATTACAGGTAAATACTATTTTTAAATTTAAATGTAAAAGGAAATCCCGCAGAGGGAAGAAAAGGGAGGAGAGTATCCCTTACTAAACCTCGTACAAGAAACCGGCTACACCTTTTGATATAAAGATTTGAATTATTGATACTCGTGTTCGGTTACATTATCGTAAAAAAAATTAAAAATAAATAAATCGTACAAGTACAAATAGGACAACAAATGGTTGTCTTTTTGCATTCTTTACAACTGCTAATAAGGTAAATTCTTCTGTTAATATTCCGCTATATTAAATAAAATCACTATGCTACCATACGTACTCGAATCATTATTAATATAATACCTATACTAAATTGAATAAATGCTGTAGAAATGCGGTCTTTAAGGAATATGCTAGGGTTGAATCTGAATGACAGGGTGAGAAATTGCGTAATAAGAGATAAATGTGGTATGCAAGATGATATTGTGACCAGGATTAAGAAAGGAATGCTTCGGTGGTTTGGTCACGTAAAAAGAATGAATGAGGAAAGAGTGACAAAGCAAATTTATATGGCAGATGTGAACGGCCGAGTCGGAAAGGGACGCCCTAGAAAAAAGTTTATCGACCAAATTGGCGATATTTTGAAAACGGGCCAAAGGAGTGTTTATGTATGTATGTATGTATACTAAATTGAACCTTATACGTTTGCGTTAGGGATAACATTTGAATAGCTATTAAAAGGTTAAACTTGTGGCAGAAAAACATTATTTCTGTAATTATGGTTATTATTCCTTTTTTACGACAGACTAGACCCTAGAGTATTTAAACTTCATACTTTCTAAAAAATAATGCGCAGATTTGACTTATTACAATTCATGAAACGAAACATTTTGTTGTTGCCTTTAGTGACTTATTGTGGTGCAATTTTATTACACTTTTGGCATAATTTTTTTTTTATTACGAACGCTTTCTAACATAAAAATATCAATGAACTGAATATTTGGGATTGCCGTTTCTAAAGCCATAAGCCTTTTAGCCTCTTACGACACCAACAGAATGTTACGTGGGTATTTCTTCTATATATAGTTGTAGGTTTGTCGCACTATTAACCATAAATGTAGTAAAATGGGTAAATACAGAAAGTATTTACCCGTTTTACTTACTGATGAATAAAATTTTATTGTAGTTAAGGTAGTACCTACTGCTAAAGTTTTTACACGAGCAGTCGGGACCACTTCCAAGATTTAAATATAATGACGCTTTTTTCATCTATTGAGGCTCCCACGCTTTTGACACGCATCAGACATTTTCGTGGTCGCAAAAATAGATAGTTTTTATGCAATTATGTCAAAAAGACTGTCTCGATAATGGTGCGATTGCGTGTAGTAGGTGCTATTGGATACCTAGGGATGAAAGAAGAAAGGATCAACTCTGCCGTCTTTGGTCAATTAATCGATTTAACGTTAAAAGATGTGTTAAAAACATAATTTGTAATTACTAGCACAGATTTACCTAAAACCAAATACTAACAAAATGGGCAAACTTAGCCTGACAATAAACAGTTGTTATTATGATATTTGGAGGAAAATTCTACTTTTAATGTGATTTCGGTTTTAGAACAAGATCAATGACAAGAGTTCTTTGATCGAAACCCTCTAATACCTATATATAACCCACCACCATTCTGTTTATTTGAAAATTTTCAACTGTCGCTGTGACAGTCAGCCAGCAGAATAAAAGCATATCTAACACATTTATAGTTGAACCATCCATTACATCCTATAAATGTCCACTGTTAAACATAGATTGGCTCATAGATAATATTCCCCATATTGCCATAGTCGACACGCTTGCCGAGCGGGTTGTCAACCGCAGTTTTTTATTATTTTATGTTGTTATCACGAAGACGCTGCTGTCCATCATCTGTTTCAATGTTTCTTTGTCACCTCTTACGACAATCACGAGATGATTTTGGGGGGGGGGGGGTAATGAATATTCATACACAGCCACTACACGGCACGTCAGCATATTATTCTGTATAATTTTGCTACCTTCACTTAATAGAATACTTTATGTACAAAAATATTCTTCTTAGGTACCTTTTTTATTTTTGTTTGGAAATCCTTTTTTTCAAGATATCAATTTGATTCTAGAATGAAATATCATCGCTGCAGGAACGATTGTGTGGTGGTGGATGGGAAGTGGAACGGGCGCGGCTGAACGCACGTCTGGAACAGCGCGAGCGCGAGCTCCGAGATGCACATGACCAGCATGATGTGCTCTCGCATCATCACGACCTCACAAAGAAAGAGGTCAGAATTCTTTAGCAAATATGCAAATAAAACAGTGAATTTACTAAAACACAGAAAAGCAACTAACGAGTGCTAATGTATGATTTCATCGTTAGAGTGAGCTTTTGCTATATTTTTGTTAGTAGTAATAATTAAAATAATATCCTTTCGTTCAGTAAGGGTGTGATGACAAAATATTTAACGATATAGATGAGCAAACAATCCCCTGGTGAAATTTGCAATCGTTACTCGCGAACACCTGCAACCAAATTCAAAAAGAAAGCAGGAAAGATTATCACGCTCGAGGCCTAAGGTGAAATACCCCAAAGCTTGTAATTAGGTACTGTTCGCTCCCTTTACGTGCTTAGACTCTCTCGACCAGATATATTAACTACTTCTTCAAGTATTGCTGTGGCAGGTTATATGTATAATTTTAAAAAATCGGGCAAAATATTAAGCCATTTTCATTTTTACTAAAATTAATTATGAATTCACGTCTGGGCTTTGCAAATCAATCAATTATTAAATGAAAATTATTATAGTTGGAGGAAGCACGTAAGAAACTTGAAGATTACGAAAAAGTGAGCAAAGTACATAGGAACTTGTCGGCAGACAACGTAGAATTAGAACGTGAATTGGCGGCAATGAATACTAGACTCGAGCAGGCTGACAAAGCGAGGAAATCAGAACTCGCAGATACTAAAATGAGATACGAGGGACAATTGAATACAATGCGTGAGGAACTGAAGTCATTACACAATCAGGTAAAATAACAAAATTATTAGCTCAGGCACTCTTTCATAATTATAATGCGAACCCCAAGCTCTAATATTGAGTGCTATACTCGTAGCATAAGCGAATTTCCTGCGTATATAAAAGATTTAGAGATATGGTGTGAATAACATACCTAACATCTATTTAAGTTTGAAAAATTAATACTCTTTTACTTTTTCAACATTGCGTCGGATCTCAAGAAATCTTTTAGAGTATTAAATACGACGCCTACAAATCCATAATATAATAATCATATTTTAATAGGTATCTCGGTTCAGAAGAGAACGCGACAACTACAAACAAATGTTAGAAACGGCTCAAAAAACAATGGAAGAATTAAAAACAAGTGATAGAAGAACACAAAGGGCGTCTATATCAAGTACCGACGAGGTTTGTACATCTAAAAATAATATCATAATTTTAGGAATGTATCTAAAATACTTATATATCTCCAAATTAACTACATTTAACACAATTTTTTTTATATATATTATAACTTTCTAGTTAAGTAGTACCTAGGTTTATAGTGCCTAAAAATTATTATCATCTTCAATAATTGATGTAAGCTTAAGGTATTCAGCCGCCTCCACTTTTGTAATGATTGAACAAAAATTAAAAACTTGGAAATATTTGTTACATAGATATTAACTTATTTACCGAACGTGCCCAGATGTGTGGCAATTTTTTTAACTCTGTGTGTGTCTCACAATTTGGCCATCTTTTTAGGAAGAGTACAAAAATAAAGTAGCTGTTTTAGAACAACAAATGGCTTGTCTTGAAGATGAACTATGCGAGGCCCGATTGCTATCATCAAAGCTCAACACCGAACTTGTTAGTGAGCGATCACAAGCAGAGGTTCGTCTAGCAGAAATGCAATCCAGGCTCAACGAAGTAAGTTTCTGCTGACCTTGACAAAGTATTTTCAAGTGATATACCATTAACAACAAACAAAATTATATCTTTTTAATTTTTTATTTGAATAAAATATAGCATTTCGTAGGTACTGAACTAGATTCTAAACTCTGAAAATTTATAAAAACAATAATTGTAGTACGTTAATTATAAAAGTCCTAAAAGCATGTGACTGTCCAGTTATTAATAATTTTACTTTCATTAACCAATGTTTCATACATTTTTGCAAACAAAAGCGATCTAGGATATAAGATAAGATTATTCTATGGTCATCTTCAGTTGATTTGACTTTTCATATTATATCCGTATGGCCAGAATCACGTAATACTCCTTTGTACGGCCAGACATGACTTTTTATAAGTTATACTTACCATATATTTGAATCTATACTCTTAAGAGCGTTGGCGGCGTTTAGTCTTTACAAACGTTTTGCTCTGTTTTCTTTCTGAATAATGACACTAAACCAAATAGTTTTCCACGATACAATCTGTGTTACTGCTACGTTCCAATGTTTTGTTTTTTCCATAGGTAAATCAGCTTTTTTAAAAACTAGGAAACATTAAAAATTACTTAAATTAAAACCATTAAAAAAAATCCAGCAAAAAATATTAACGAACATAATAAAAAAAAACTTAAAACATGACTAAAATATTTTTATTGTGCTTCTTGGTACCTGTAATAACTCCGAGCTGTAGTTGTCTCCCGTGGTTGTCCAGCTCTGGGATTTTTGCGAATCTATTGATTGTATTAAAGGAATAATCTCTAAACGTTATTATTAAAATTATAAATGAACTGTTTTTATAAACCCGTTAAAAATAATATGAACACAAGCAACATTAAATTATTGTATTTTGCACTGGAGTGTACCTGTGCAAAATCTATCGCAAATCGCCAGATTGAAAAACATATTTTTATTTCTTTAACGTAAGAAATTTTGTTTTTCAAACGTATTTTTTATAAATCAGAAAAATAACATAAAAGAAAGAGCCGATAAATCCGAATACGCTCTTTGAGTAGCTTCTGAAAGTATTCGAAGGTTGTCGCCGAGAATATAATCGACCAGAAAAAAATCGGGTTATCATAATTTCTGTCCTTAATTACTGTTCCTGGCGACATAATATTATACTTAATTTGTTTAAGAATATTTCATATCTGCTCTAATTTCAGTACGAGGAAGAACGGCTAATGTCGTCAGGAAGGGCGCGCGTAGCTGGGTTGGCGACGAGGATGGAGCTGGCGTGGCACAAGGAGCGCGACGAACAGCAACGTCTGCTGCAAGAGACTTCTACGCTCGCCCGCGATTTGCGCCAGACACTGTTCGAGGTAACACTGCACCACACGCACACAAAAACTAGGTACCTAAAATGTGTCAAAAATATAATTATTATGACCTTTCACTATAGGTTGAACGTGAAAGAGACAAAGAGAGGTTAGATATGAAGAGAAGAATAGAACAACTGAAAAGAACTACGGAAGAAGAGATTGAAGAGGCCAAGAAAAAGGTACAATTCTTTCATTAACTTGTTATTACAACCAATTATGTAATTACAACAAAGCCCTAATAGGTTTTACAATTTTTGTGAGGATTAAAGACACCAAAATTCCAAAATGTTTCACCAGATTTTATGACTGATGGCTATATTATATTTAAAGTGCAATATGTTCATGTATGTAACAACCATTTTCGGACCCACTCTTACTTAAAAAAAAAACATTCTCGTTGTTTTTAAGATCGGCATCCTAGGCCATCCACCTATAAACGTAGAACAGCTCAAATAGACTCAAATTGTGTTACGTTGTGTATAAATAGCAAAATTGAACGGATTTACTTGATAATTTGGTGACACACGTGAACCAACAATGTCACGTGTTAAGTTTACGTGTTTAAGTGTGTCCTAGGTCAGTGGGTTATAAACACCGTAACTGCAGCACTTAACAATGTGCTACAGAAACAAAATAAGTACTTGTGCTAGTAAAATGAAACATTAATTTCATTAAAGTGTTACTTTTAAATCTTTCAAGGTTTGCTTTGTGAACGCAATTACTCATCACGTGGGTTCGATTCCCGGATCGGACCAAAGTCAGTAGCTGGGTTTACCTATCTGTCAAGAAATTCTCAGTGGCGGACCGGAGTTGGAAGTTAGCAGTGTTTCACCCCCGTACCAAGAAATGCACGTAAAGCCGTTGGTCCTGCACATGAGAGAGATCTATCCGATCGAGGATTACCGCCTCGTGTGTCCCAATTAGGCGCATTCACTACTATCCTGTCCCGCGCAGATGGCTAGTCTCCGTACTAACTGGCCACCATGAGCGTAATTCAATCTGGAGGACTCATTGTACTATTTATTATTAATGGGTTTGTAAAACACACAGGTGACAGAGCTGCAGTGCGATCTACTCGAGTTGCGCGATGCGCACGCAAAGCTTCGCACAGCCAACGAGAAGCTGCGCCGCGACAAGGAGCGTCACGACCGCGACCGCGACCAGAACAAACTTCTGGTGGCATCGCTAAAACGCGCGCAACAGGTGACTATCACATGTTTCATATTTAAATAACTTTGTCCATCTTTTACAGCCTATAAATTCTGCAGCTGAACAAAGACGTCCGCCATAGATTGCCTTGCCATTTCGCCAGAGTTGTCACTAATAATAAGATACCGCCGTTGATTGCCTTGTAAGAGAATTTCGCCAGATTTAATCAAAAGAACTTTAGATAATTTTGCAGGTCTAGTTACAGTATCTATGACTCACTTTTCTAAAAGTCAAAAGATTCAGTCAATTTACTACTGAACTCTTCTGCAGGATTTACCACAATCGCGATTAGATCACAGGTACTAGTTACGTAGTATCAGATGTCTTGTACCTTTGATGTACGAGCACATCTACTCCCCGTGGTCGGTCTGGTGCTTTTGGGCTACCTTGCAACGAGATAGAGATGAGTAGTGGGTTCTTTTACGTTAAAACGTGGTAATACACTCAGCGTCACAAAAATCGCACCTCTCTGAGTTTGCGCGAAAAATGGCTGTAATGGCTAGAAACGAATTATATTTATATAAATATTGATATGTTTGAAATGGGTATTTGAATAGCTTTAAATTATTAATAAAAAAATCATGAAATCATTAAAACATTTATCATTATAGAGCGTCAAAAATAAACACTGTCAAATGCTCGTTAGTAAGGACGCTAGTTACAAAACCTAAAAAGGGTATAAAAGGGTCGATCTGGATGAAATATGGGTCAGTCGTAATTTAGACTTTGCAGTGAACACACGCGAACAAGTAACCCAAGTAAGAACAAGTAAAGATGGACACCGCTCAAGTGATTGCCCTATTGCAGTCGGGGATGCGGCAGTGTGACGTTGCTCGACAGTTGAACCTGTCCCGTTTTTCAGTTCGACGGGTGTTCCAACATTTTCAGCAGACTGGTGGTTATGTTAGAAAACGGGATCTCGAAGAAAACAGTGCACATCAGAAAGAGATGACCGTTTCATCGTTAAGACATCTTTACGAAACCGTTTTACAAATGCTGTTGAGTTACAACAGCAGCTTCGATCAACTCGGAGAACATCTGTGAGTGTTTCTACGATAAGAAGAATGTTACACGAAAAGAGTTAACAGCCCATAGACCTGCTAAAGGTCCAAAACTTACTGCACAGCATCGCAGAGAGCGCCTAGAGTTTGCTCGCAATCATTGCGAGTGGACTCTAGAACAGTGGCGGACCGTACTCTTCTCTGATGAGACGAGGGTCTGTCTCTTCTGCAATGACAGACGTAGAAGGGTCTACAGAAGACAGGGGGAGAGGTTCACACAACCCTGCTTCGAAGAATCCGTCGAATACGGGGGTGGCTCGTGTATGTATGTTTTGGGACGGCATTTCCGTCGACGGGAAAACGGAACTTGTGTGCATTTCCCGAACTCGGGGTGGTCGTGAGAAAGGGTCATTAAATGCTGGTCGGTACATTACTGAAATCCTGGAGGAAAATGTGGTCCCGTATGCTGGTTATGTCGGTGATGGATTCATGTTAATGCATCCAATGATCCAGCTCCAACCACTCTTCAAGAGCTCCAAGATGCGGTACTTGAAGAGTGGAAACAAATACCCCAAGAGGCTGTTGCGACCCTTGTAAGGTCCATGAAAGATCGCATGGAAGCCGTTATCAAGGCAGGGGGGGGGGTAATACTAGGTTTTAAGAACTTTTTTGTATTTATTAAGTTTTTTTTTTAAATTATTAATTTGCAAATTTGTACATACCTTGTCTTTTTCTTTAATTTTTCTTTCGTCTCGTTATAAAAGTAAAATTCAATTAAAATTCCTGAAAGCTAATGAAATTACCTTTCGAATGATACACTCAAACCACAACATTGCCATTGGCCTGTTGTGTTAAAATGGTATTTAAATTATTTTTTTCGGATGTGCGATTTTTTTGACGCCGAGTGTATATACATTTTTTTAATTAATACAGCCTCTTAACGTCCACGAACATAGGCCTCCATGTATTGCCTCATCAAGGGATATTTGCCATAGTTGCCACGCTTGACAGACGGTTTGTCAAAGTTAAAGTTACAGCCTATATACGTCCCACCGCTGGGCACAGGCCTCCTCTCACTTCTGAGGGTTTTAAGGCAAGGAAGTGTCCGCCGCGCTACCCCAACGCGTGTTGGCGAACTCTGAATGTCTTCGTTTTTTTTTTCTTAGAAATGAAGATTTCCTCACGATGTTTACCTTCACCGTTGAGCACGTGGTAAAATTAGCACATAAAATTGTCATTAACAATTTCATTATAGCCGGCGGGGATCGAACCAGGGTTGCTCGCGTGTTGTGAAATTTACAGTGAGCGGTAAGCCCCTAAGCGCATGGTGAGCTACCACAGTTTCTTTTTATTTTCTAGTTGTTATTAGGAAGACGCTACAGCACATCTTCTGGTTTGCTTCTGTCACCTCTTCCTCCTCGACCACCATGGGGTGATATGGGGTAGTGGACATTCTTACATTGACACTACAAGAATAAAAGTAAAATGGAGATAATATAATTGCGGACATAAGAAAAGATTTTTCTAATTCCATGAACACAGTATCAAAAACTCGATGAGAAAATTCATTTTTGCCGATTTTGTAACAGGAGGATGATAGAGTCATAAATCAACTGCTGGAAACAATTGAGGACCTTATGAAGCAAAGTCCTGACTTATTCCGCACCGAACCATCCAAACCAGAAAAGACTCTTATGACTCCGACACCTCCCAGGCGCAACAGAGTAAGTAACTAACTATATGTATAATTAAAGTAAAGTTACAGCCTATATACGTCCCACTGCCGGGCTCAGGCCTCCGCTCATTTCTGAGAGGGTTTTAGGGCAAGGAATTGTCCGCCGCGCTGCCCCAGTGCGTGTTGGCGAACTTCACATGTCTTCGAACTATTTTTTTTATTTCTCTGAGATGCAGGTTTCCTCACGATGTTTTCCTTCACCGCCGAGCACGTGGTAAATCAGCACTATCGTTCGATAGAGTTGCAAGTCTTGGAGGAAATTGCCCACATATCCTTTTTGAATTATTGTTTCGGTCGATAACATTTTCGCCTCCCTAATCTTTTACGAAATGAGACAATTTTGGTCTCGTTAGATTCAGTACACCGTAATCTAGGTCTGTACGTTTTTTTTTAGAAATTCGATTTAGTTTAATTTAAAAAAAACTCCAGGAACTTTTTAAGTCAAAAATGTAGGTATTTAGATGCTAATAACTTATATCGTACGCTATATTTCTTAAAAATAAAAAAAATTACGAACCTATTTTTCTATCAAATCCACAAATTATCAAAAATTATGAAAATTAGACTTTGTTTACAGGGAGCAGGAAGGAAAAAGTTATCGCTTATTGTTTAAAATCTCAATCTCTTAAAGCTAAATGTACATTCCAAAATAATCTTTCTCTTTTACGTTCATCATTATTATCATCATTACTTCACAGCAATACTTCACTACTACACTCAAGCCTCCTAAATAGGCTTACACGTGGTAGAACCACGCTGCGGCTATATTACGATTGTACTTAGCACGAATGGGTCGGCTTGACCGGAGTAACAGCTGCTATTTTTAGCTTAATGCTGCTGTGCCCCGTATGGTGAGTGTAGAAAACCGGAGACCCTTTCTACTGGAAACGAGGCGTTCCGTCTTAGTCCTCAGGAGTGACAACGTATCTGCATTTTGATTCTTAGTCGAAGATAAATGTAGATGTCTATGGACCACATATGTGATACTATATCAGTATCACCTGCATAGTTGACAGTTACCAACATTGATTTATAAAAAATCGATGGCTACCAGCATTTTGAAAATTATTGCCAGAATTACGAAATTTTTTTGCACGTCGCACGTTACTTCGTCTTGCACGCCTCACACTCTTCTTTCCATCAACATTTTTATTCGCGTTTCACAGTCGATGTGATGATACGTAGCTAGTGCAGCCTACAGACATCTGCAAGCAACTTCAAGCTTTGTTTGAAGCTTACAGATATGTTGCAATCTGTGACTAAGACTAGCCGCCGTGATCGAAATTCGATCTGGTTACTATTGTTACGAATATTACGTTGCGCAGTCATCAAAGTCGCGGTCGCGTTCGGCGACGCCGGAGAGTGCGGAAGCGAACAGCGCGGCGAGCGCGGCGGCGACCGCGGCGCGCCTGCGCCGGCTCACCGACGAACTGCGCGCCTCGCGCATCGCCGAGCGCACTCGCCGCCAGCAGGCCGCCGGCGCGCGACGGTAAACAATTCATTAGTGCGTCACACAAACACACACACACACACACACACACGCGCGCGCGCACACACACACACACACGTACGCATGCACTCACGCACGCACACGCACACACGCACGCACACACAAACATACACGAACGCGCGCACACTCACGCTTACGCACACACATGTGTGTACGCGCGCTAAATATTGACTAAAACATAAAAAACTTGTTTCATTCATTGAACCATTCATGAATCATTGTTTCATTCATTGAAACCCGTAATTAAATTTATCGTAATTAAATTATTTTTTTAAAATTTGCTAGCGTATGGTAAAATTTACGGCGACCCCTTGGCTCTTCGGCCACCATGTGAGAACATGACGTGATCAACATACTTCTTTGATAAATAATTTATACCTGATCTCTTATTCCTGGGCTTGTTTTATGAGATACCGTAACTGATTCAAATCGATGCTATTTTAAAAAAATAATATCACTCATCTGTTCATTTTCTTGGGAACTTAAATCATCAAATGTTGACAGAGGTGTGACAGCGGAGCCGCGGGATGCGATGTCAGTGTCTCCAGCCACAAAAACTCCTTCACGGACATCCTCTCTCAAAAAACGCTCCATATCCCTCGAACAAACTACGAAAGATCAGGTATTTATACCACCCCACCTTATCACTTTGGTTTTAGTATAATTAATTAAAGTCCGATAATATGTAAAAAAAATATAAACGGGTATAATTTAAGAAAAAATGAAAGAAAGAGTTAAAAATAAAACCTTTTGCAAGGGACTTTTGTAACAGAAATAGATAAAATTAAAATATAACTGATTGATAATTTTGAGCAAATTAGTGTTTATGGAAACTCCTGTGTTTGTTCTTGATGTTTTTGGTTTCAATTTTAGAGCACCATATGGATGTCGGTGGATGAAGGTAGCGTGTCATCTATGCAATCTTTAGATGGGGATCCAGATTCACGTCGTTTCACGTTACCTCGAGACTCCAGTCTCGACAGGTAAATAAATAAGAACATCATTTTCGTAAATCTAGTTTCGTGAATGTTACCGTAAAACCTGGCAACTTTGCCCTTGGGATTTGACTTTGCCCAGTTGGGTATTTTTTGGTAAACTTGATACACAGCGAATTTGACATAACTTAGGAGTATTTTTTTGTCTGTAGTATAAAATTCATTATTTTTCTAGCAACACTAAGTGATGTTAAGTCATCTATGTAACTTCAGTTGCCTGTCAGAACTTGTATAAGTTGGTAGTGTTTTTTGGTGGGCAAAAACCAGCACAAAAACTTTACCGAAAAGTGATAGTTGCAGTAACAGCAGGTAAGTAATTTTTTTACAACCGTAAATATATTTAAAATGGATAATATAGACTACTATTTACGCAAAAAATTTCATAAATTCACCTAATATGTTGGTGGGCAAAGTCACACACTTCTTTTTTGAGCATTGTTGACAACATTGCCCACCAATTTATTACCCGTAGGGTTGTCATCTGTAACTTTTTCATTTGCTGTAATTTTTGTTAGTAGCACAAATGAAAGATCTCTGTTCAATTCGTGTTTGGATGACTTTTGATGGCTATTTGATGTTGAAGGTATTTTCAACATATAGTATTCTACGCTTCTGCGTAATTTCGCATTTTGTAGCCTTTTATTATTTGTTTTTATAGTTTCTCAGATATATTGTTTTTGTTTTTATAGGATGAACAGTAATAATAAATCAAATACATGTACAAAAAGAAAAAGAAATAGAAGGCAACTAGGATCCAGAAATTACAAAAACTACTATAAGGAAATGTTGGATATAGCAGTAGACCTATTAAAAAAAATGTTATTTCTAGTAGACAAGCCGAAAAACAATTCGGGATACCACGGAGGACCATAATAAATAAGGCAAAAGAAGTGCACATGAAAACGGTTGGGGGACAAAAACAACTAACAGAAATCGAAGAAGAAAATCTTGTAAATGTTCTGGTAGCTGTCAGTGACTATGGTTCTCCAATGACCAAGTTGGACCTGAAAATGCTTGTTTTTAATTATTTAGCAAAAAATTCACGCAGTCATATTTTTAATGGAAAAATGCCCGGAAACACTTGGGTAGAAAATTTTTTAAATAGACATTCATCAAAATTATCAGTTCGAACTACACAAAATATAAAAAAGGTCCGGGCTGAGAAAGGTCTGCTAGAAATGCAAAATTTCTTCGATAATTTACAAGCGATGCTGAAGGATATTCCACCTAGTAACATCCTTAACTATGATGAGACTAATTTGTCTGATAACCCGAGTAATTTAAAATGCATTTTTAGAAGGGACATAAAATATCCCGAAAGAATTTTAAACAGTTCTAAGAGTTGTGTTTCGATTATGTTTACGGTGTCTGCAGCTGGTGACTGTCTTCCAACATATATAGTATATAAAGCTACAAATCTATATTCCGAATGGGTTGACGGAGGTCCTGATGGAACTCGTTATAATTGCACGAAATCGGGTTGGTTTGACTCTGCCTGTTTTGAGGATTATTTTAGAACAATTATACTAAAGTGGGCAAAGAATCTATCAGGACCAAAAGTCATAATAGGTGACAATTTGTCTAGTCACCTAAATATCGAAGTTGTGGAGCTATGCCAAAAATATGATATTAGGTTTGTGTTTCTTCCACCTAACTCCACACATCTGACCCAAACTCTAGATGTAGCGTTTTTTGCCCCTTTAAAAAGAGAATGGAGGAAGGTACTCACAAATTACAAAATTCAAAATCCGGAACAGTCAACTATTAATAAAAAGCACTTTCCTAAACTCTTGAACGAATTATTAAAAAATATTAATCTCAGAGAAAGTAATAATATTAAAAGTGGATTTAGAGCCGCGGGAATATGGCCAGTTAATGCCCGAAATGTTTTGAAAAGAATACCTGAGTATTTTGACGAAGAAGTGTACAGAATAGATTCTGCTTTATTAGATTACCTACAAAAAACAAGGTGTTCTAAACCAATGGCAGTGAAAAGGAGTAAGAAATTACGTACAGAACCAGGCAAGTCAGTTTGTGCCGCCGATATTTTAATAAAAACAACTAGTAACAAAAGTGTTCAAAATAAGAAATCCAAAAGATTTTAAAACTATCAGGATAATTTTAATGATATAGAAAGCAGCAGGCAAGATTGTGAGATAAATATATTAGAAGAAGTGACTACTGAAAGAGACATAGAAGAAAATGAGCTCGTATTGGATGATAAAATAGGATTTTTTTTAAAAACACACCTGAACATATTGAAACTACCCAGAAGATAGAACATGAAGGTATAGTTTTTCCGTCCAATAAATCTAACGAAATGCCTTCGACGTCAAATGAAAATGTTTATAGAAATAATTTACAAATGTTCCTATGGTCAAATATATCCCATGTGCTTTATAATCCAGATAGTCTCAGTAAAATCTGTATAACAGTTATAAATAATAATATGATTTCCTTAATAAATTACACTACTCTTCTATCACCAAATGATGTGCATTTATTAAGCAAAAATCGAAAAGGCGACAAAGAGAACTTGCCATTTATAGTGATAAATGATAATGATTTGCCACCATGTTTGCAATCAACAAATCAAACAAATGTTACAATAACTTCCGATGTAAAATTAGACTGTAAGGAAAGAAAAACACAGAAAAACTTAAGGATCCAAATGGATGCTGGTGCTAAAGTTATTACGCAATCAGCACTGAAAATGAAATTATTTACAAGGGATAAAATAAATAAAATAAACAATGATTCAAGCGTAACGGACAAAAATAATGAATACATAAATATGCAAAAAGAAGAAAATACAACACGAAAACGAAAAAGTATGACTAGAACCACATGCGTAAAGCGTGAAAAAAGGAGTAAAATTAATAAAATCAAAACAAAATCAAGGAAAACAACATCTGTGAATAAGAAGAAATATAAAAAAAAAATAGTGAATCAAGCTCTGAAATTTCCGACTTTCAATTGAGTATAGCATAATCAGATGATTCGGAATATGAAACATTAAATGACTACATAAAAATGTGTTTACAAGATCAGTCGGAAAAAGAAAACTTGAAGCCGGACATCCCGTTTCGGATCAGTGATATTGAGTATTTCACAGGCAATGTTGATAATTTAAACGAAGGTGACTGGCTCATAGCTAAATTTGCTACGAAAAAAAGCGTCAAGCACTTTGTTGGACTGATTTTATTTATTATAAATAATATCCCTACAATAGAATTTCTAAGGAAAGTTAAAAATACTGCAAATAGCAAAAGATTAACCTTTACGTATCCACCTGTCAAAGATATTTATAAAATGCATCACGTAGATGACGTTGTTCTCGTCTTACCGCAACCAATAATTACTAGAAGGGGCCAAGTTATGTTCGAAGTTGATTTTTCTAGTTATAATATACAATAAACTTATTATAAAATATTAAGTTACTAGCTGTTCCCCGCAACTTCGCCTGCGTGGATTATTTTCCGCGAAACCCTAAAATAAAAGTAGCCTAAGTTGCTCCTTATAACATCAGTTATCCGCCAGTGAAAGTCTTATCTAAATCGGATCACTGGTTTTTGCGTGATGCGTGTCCAAACAGATGTTGTGTTAGAGTTTTAGTATAGTATAGAAGAATAGATAAATAGATGTTGTAAACTAAAGTTATTTTGTTAAGTGCAAAACTTACATGTTAAATTGTTATTATTATAATATAATGCAAATTCAGTCTGAAGTAAAATAAGAAACTCTTTGTTTATCTATGCTTAAGTTTTACTTGATCTCAATTGTAACAATTGTTCCTATAAGACTTAGAATATTTTGTATAATAATTAAAACATTAGGAATAGCTGCTATTATATTTACGTAATTAAAATACTAATTATAGATGACATATTTGATTTGTTTATGTAATCATCTTTTAAAAACCCCTTAGGTGTTTTTGATATTATGTTACATTGAAGATTATTATCTTTAAGCTGGACCTATAATATAAGCTAGTTTGATTATAGTCGCAAGTAAAATTATTGGGTACACACTACACCTATGTTTAAGTGTTCCTTGATTTCGATTTTAAATCGAAATCTAAAAATACCCAAAGAACCTGTGCTCAATAATATAAGTTTAGGTATTTTTAGTTTATTCTATTACATGTTGTACTTTTATTCCTTTTATTCTTTATTGTTAATCGCTACATAACTCAAACAAACAGTATATGTAGGTACACCGTTGTTCTTTATTTTGTATCCATTATGATTGCACTTTTTGAATTTATTATGTCAATAAATATTTTATATATAAAAAGTTTTCATTTATTATTGGAATGAAGCATTTTTTTAATGGTGACAGCCCTTAGACGTTGATCGTTATTGTAAGAAAAATGTTCTAGGTGGGTTTTTGACTTTGCCCACTCAATTTTAAAGGACAATGAATATGACTATTAAACTGATATTTTAATATAATACTGCATTGCTCTACATTTATGTTTAGCTATTTTAAGATTTTTGATACGGTTTATAATATCGGAAATATTTAAAGTTGGCAAAGTTGCCAAAAATCTATGAATTTTTGCCCACCACATATGAATGTGTTTTTTACAAATATACAAACAACTTTCTGGATATTTTAAGAAATAAATATCGAGACATGAACTTAAAGTACTGTGTGGTACAAATATGGTATGAAACATATAACGGGTTTTCAAAATAACTCAAAAAATGCAAGAATATTCTCATTTTTAGGGCAAAGTTGGCATGTTTTACGGTACCTTAACTTTAGCTCTAAAATATTTTTATAGGTACTTACCTAATGTCCTTTCATTAACCCCCGACAAAAACAGAGGTGTGTTATAAGTTTGTAGTGTGGAACTGATTTTGATTAAGTTATTTTTTTTTTTGTTTTAAAGATGTCATAATCGTAGACAGAGATAGCATTCTCTGTCTACGGTCATAATCGAGTGTTTTTTTTCAAGAAATTCTGTTCAGCCGTGTGCTCAGGTCTTTTTGTTTCGGGGGTTTTAAAATTTTCAAGTTATTTACTTTTTTATTATCATTTAATTAATGTAATTACAGTCGTCTATCAGGCGGTTCTGCACAGAGCGATGTATTGCCAACGGAAAAAAAGAAAAAGAAAAGCATCTTCGGAAAATTAAAGAAACTTACAAAATCCCGTTCCGTGGACGACCACGTCGATAACGCAGAGGTTGTGGACTTTAGATCTATTGGTACTGTTTCACAGGTAATATTCTGTCGTAATAATAATTAATATCTTTCTTAAGTATGTTTTAATAAAATATTATTTAATTTTTAGGGTTCCGACTCAGACATGAGCGCAGCAGGAAGCAAACGAGATTTACGAGGCCGAATTTCAGATATGTTTAGCAGGAAAGGACAAGTATCGCGCGCTAGCAGGTGCGTGATGCGATTCGCAACAAACCTTTGCGTTGACTCAGCTTTTAATTTCATATTTACTAAAACTACGATTTCTCTTAAAGGTGTTAAAATTAATTAGCTAAGATCCCCTTTAAAATAAAATGGTGTCATTTTTCTTTTACCTTGGTTAATTAAATTTTCACTTTTGGTATGATGAAGTAACGCTGTATTTTGATATTTCACCATTATTTTAGAGGATTTAGAAAAAAGGAGGTATACGTGGTAGAGCCATGCTGCAGTTATATTTTATAGTAGTATAGTTGCAGCACGAATGGGTCGACTCGACCAGGGCAGGAACACGCGCTCACAGAATACCGGCGTCAAATAGTAGCTTGATGCTGCTGTGTTTCGTATGGTGAGTGTAGAGAACCGGAGACCCTTTTTACTGGAAACGAGGCATTCCATCTTAGTCCTCACGGGTGACAACGCATCTGCATTTTGATTCGTAATCGAAGATAGATGTAGATGTCTATGGGCCACAGCAACTACTTACCATCAGGTGGACTGTGAGTTCGTTTCTCACCCTATCCTATATAAAAAAATACAATTAGACTGTGATATCTTCGTCAACTGTAAGCAGATTTTGAGAATTTTTTTTATTAAATAAGAGGCAGTAGGTTTTCTTAAAGTATGCAGTGTGCTCCATATACTATCAGGCGTGCTAGTCGTCGAGCATTGTCTTATTGTAAAACTCTGTTCTATAAGTAAGAGGCTTCTTACTATATGTCCGGATTATTCTTCAAGAGTGGTTCCATGTAATTATATTGGATTGGATTCTTATAGGACTTCTATTAGGATTCTATTGAGGCAAAATGGAGTATGAACCTTTATGTCATTGAGATTTGATATTCTTTAGTCCACTCAAAAAGGTTAAATAATTAACTCATGAAAGTGCAACAAAATGGTGAAACAGGACGCTACATTTTTTTTTGCTAAACGTAAATTTATAAAGGGCCACTAACCTACTGGCATTTGATACGTTTTTTGGTATTTTTTACAAATTTGACAGTACACCTAAATTTAATTAACTATTGCTGACCGCACCTAATTCTAGCCGGCTAGAACTAGGTGTAACCGCACTTCGGCTTTTAGCCTTACACAATATACAATATGTAACGTAATTAACGCACACCCTCAGACACCCAAATTAGTATATTATGTTATAATCATAATACATACACTGATTTTTAGTTAAACATTTTTATGCACAGATTATTTATCAAATTATTTATACTAATTCCGGAAGAATGTTGTGGTCACAGTACAAATCCACGAACGCAAAGACTTTAACGTGCTTGAAATAAAGTTCATTTTTCTTTATTTTTATTGAATGACTGAATTAATAATAATACAAATAAAAGTGCATTCTTAAAAGTCTTACTGCCTTAAGTTACGGTCCATTTCAATTTGTTTTGACTGTACAGATTTAGTGTGACTGTAATTTACGTAGTTTTAATTATTTTTGGAATAAAAAATTACCTATATTAAAAATAATAGGAATCGATTCAGTAAACGATTCTGAACAAACTACTTTCTCAAAGTGCTTATGTTACATGTTGTATACACAAAATAATCCTTCAGTGCTGTTTTATTTACTTTTTTGATTTTTTCTTTTTTTATTTTTCTACTTTTAGGAATATCCATAGTTTGGTTTACACATTTCAAATCTAATTCATATAAAATATAAGCAATATTTCAGAGGGAAACATAAATCTCGACATTTTCTAACAAATTAATTTTCTACGCTTCTAAATTGGCCAAATATTTCACCTGGTGGCAGAATAAGTCGTGGATTGAAATATTTTTTTAATGTTGAATGGTTTAACAGCAAGGAGCAGAGTCCGGAGCGCGGCGGGTCGGCCGCCAGCACGGGCAGCGCGTCGCACGTCACGCCCGCCACACCGGTAACGTAACCTTGCCAAAATAACCTATGAGCCAACTCACTAAAATGATACTTACCATATTTATTAGCATTTTCTCATATAGTCTTATCGTCCTTTTTACCTTAACCGTTAAGGTATAATACCGTAGCCGACTGCAGACAGCAGCAGCAAGCGACGCGTCGTCACGACACAACGTAGAAGTACGTAGTACTATTAAATACGTTCCGTGGCTAGCAACACACACATCGTTTGCCTAGCGGTAGAAGACCCTGTAGCCCGACCGCAGATCAGTAGTGCCACCAACGCCTAAGTGACAACACGTTGATTTTTTCTTAAAAAATAAGTTTTACGGTTTCCGAGGAAGATTCCCTCACTTCCTCTGCATTTCAACATAGGACGTGTGTCTTTTCTCTTTATACTTGTATAATAAAAGCAGGGATCTTCTTATTCTTCTTCCTCTTCTAACAAAAGATACAAAAATAAATCGCGATCGCTAATTTCAAGCACGTCAGACATGTCCCACTGAACACCCTGAACAGACTGGACACGGGCCACTGTCGTCTGCAGTCGGGTTCGGAATCATGACTACAGCGACGTGTCGCCGTGACATGTTGCAGCGACATGTCACGGCGACACGTCGTCTGCTGCTGCTGTCTGCAGTCAGCTACGGAATCACACCCTTACCGTTACAGTCTTTATCCACTGCTGAACAAAGGCCCCCCATAGCAAAGCAACTTCATAGTTGCCACATCACATTTTGACCATAGTTGTCACACTTGGCAGGCAGGTTGGCAATACCAGTTTTTTTTTAAGTTATTAGGAGAACGCTGCTGCCCATCTTCTGGGTTTTTTTCCATATTTCGCCTCTTACGACACCCACGGGATGATATGGGGCAGTAATTCTTACATTACCACTTTACGGCCAAACCTTACTTTAAGTTTACTGAATTCAGGAATGCGCACAAATCTTAAAAGTAGTGTTGATTCAAACTACTTTTACGGATTTTATCGCGTTTTATTTATTTTATTTTTAATACCCGACGTTTCGTGTGCTTTCCAGCACCCATGGTCACGGGGGACTGAGGTGACTGACGTCCCGATGTCAAAGTTAACCCGGAGTACCTTCAGCTTTTTAATTATTGTCTTTGGTCCGATCTATGCAGAATAAACTGTTTTGAAGTCTTGCGGTGGTATGCTTGGGTGTAGTTTTAATTTTATTAATTAATAAAGGGGCCTAAAGCAGGTGGTACCCAGCCTCCTTCTCTATTGAAATTAGAATGTTTTTTTTTTAATTTCAATAGCCTCACGTATCATCCTTGGTAGGAATCGATGTTCTTTCGCGAGGATTTGTGGTCTATCAAATCTGATGTAATGGTTGGGGCCATCAAGGATATGACCGCAAACTGCAGACTTCCCGATTTTTTTTTTGGTGATTTGGTGGGGTATTAAAAATAACATAAATGAACGCTATAAAATCCGTAAAAGTAGTTTGAATCAATGTATAATGTTCGCGTAAATATAAGAAATCATTACTTAAAAGTAGTGATTTCACTAAGATGTAGCTGTCTTGTCTATGAAGCTGTTATTTTAATAACAACTTTAATTACAGAAAGAAACACGCAGTCCGCGGACGACAAGCACAACACCGGGCACCAAAAGGAAAGGGAAATAAGTGACGATCTTGTTTCACTTTATATTATTGTATTTATAAAGTCCCTTATGATTTTTCCACATAGCGTGTAATATCACAATACATATCATACACATTTCGTTACATTCACACATGTTGACTACACATTTATCCATAGTGTTTAAATTTTGGATTACTTATCTTTGTAAAACAAAAGGTTCAGCACAGAATCCTCATGCAAAATGTACTATAAATAAAAACGTCACATCATCACCAAGAGTGTCTATGCTGGATGTATCTACAACTATTCCTCAAAGTGAATGTAACGAAAAGGTGTATATTAAGCAGTAGCCCAAGAGCTACAATGTTATATTAATGAGTGTACAAGTGACCCTTGAGATATTCACTTCCCTAATTCTTAAGTCAGGAACGTTTTTATGTCGCATATATCAGTGAATTGTTGTTTGTAGTTATTGCAATATTATAATAAAATTTGAACAAAAACATCGAAGTTTACTTTAATTTATATCTTACTCATGAAAAACAAATCCATATACATTCATTAACGCAACTATTTACCAGTTTCATACTCCTATATTATTCAATGAAGGTCTTGTTTACGCGAAACTGAACATCAGCGCTTAAGCAACATACAAAATAAAATGTTTATAAAAATTATAAATATGGCATACGCGTATGCAGCAAATTTTCGTACAAAATGAGATATCTATCTGAAATCAAAATAAAATGATATAACTATATTATTGAAAACGAAGTTAAAATGAGTTGTTCAAACTAGATGTCTATTTTCAAACATTTTTACAATAAAATTAAGTGAAATTTTTATTTTACGAACCAAACAGAAACAAAAATATATTTATGAAATATTATGAAGATATATATTAGATATGACGCGGCTAACTCTGATCCATGAGGTTTGTATCGACCGAGCCGCCTGATGAGTCCTTTAAAATAGATTCGAATATTGGCTGCAATTCTGGTAGGGACTTAATTTGCGTAACGAAGTCCATCAAATGTGGGTTCTTATCTGTAAAAAGAAATACAATTATTGTAGTGGTAAATTGAAATAATACGGGACATTGGAACCGGAGATATGGCTTGCCACACGTCACGTCGCGAAGGGGCGAGAAGTTGACGATATATTAGAGACGGGCCATAATTAAGAGTAGTCCTAACCGACTAGCATGTATGCGCAGGTATATGGATGTGAAATAAGGGATAGAAGCGTGTCAGGATCACACCAAAGGTCAGTCCTTAGTCTCTGCCTATTTCTCTGGATAACTCTGGATCTGAGTCTCTGGATGAGAGTTTATATGTTCGTGTATGTTAAATTGGATTATAATTAGTACCTTCTATGGAATGTCTAGAACAGGTAAATGAAATTGTATACTTGGGGAGTGCTTTCAGCCGGGATGGAAGATGTGATTTAGATGTGGATAGGCGTGTCGCTGCCGGAAACAAAGTCAATGGTGCCCTGAATGCATTAATAAAAAGGCAAGGCGTGGTGAAGAGTGCACGCCTTGCAATACATAACGCAGTGTTGGTACCGACTTTGTTATATGGCAGCGAAACCTGGGTATGCCAGAAGAAGCATAAAAGCAAGTTGAATGCAGTGGAGATGCGATCTCTTCGTAAAATGTGTGGCGTTACCATAGCCGACCGAAAGCGAAACGAAGAGATTCGCAATATGGCAGGATTGAAAGATGACCTTATCACAAAAATTGATAGGGGCGTACTCCAATGGTTTGGACACGTTGAACGAATGAGTGAAGACCGAATGGTGAAGAAAATATATAGAGCGAAAGTAAATATTAAAAGGTGTCGAGGTAGACCGAGACTAACTTTCGAAGACCATGTGAGCAAATTGCTCGAAGAGGGGAGGGTCAAGAGTACTCGGATACCTAGACGTGCATGTATGAAGAAGTTAATGAACCTGAAAGAAGCGAAAGAGGTATGTAAGGATCGTGACACTTGGCGATCTGTTCTCTCTGGCTACCCCGTTAGGGATTGTGCGTGACGATAAGTAAGTAAGTAAGTAAGTAATTAGTACCTTCAACCCGTTGCAACGGGAACTTCTCAATTTGCATGGCGTGTTAACTCGTTATCAATATGCATTTATTTTACACCAACTTCAAGTATCAGTGCAACATTTAAAATTAAGATTTAAAAGAGGTTTTCTTCCTTGCACAACTTCCTTATTGAATCGACTACCCACCAGAGATTTTTTCTGAAAAAAGCCTACTCCTAAAGGCCTGGCAACGCATCCATAATTCACTTGGTATTGCAGTTTTTCATGGGTGGTAATCACTTACCATCAGGTGAGCCGTATGCTCGTTTGTCCCTTCTCCTACTAAATTAAAAAAAATCAACCTGAAAAATACCTTTGTCCAGTAATAAAGAGACCTTACGCAACATACGAAGCTCTGCATTATTTGTACTTTGATTACAAATAATTTTTTATTCAATATAAATTAGCTTAATGAAAGTCTTATACTAGATGATTATCTTTACTTCTGGAAAAAATAGAGTGTAACAGGTAAATACTACAAAATTAAAATAAACTTTCCGTACTAAAATAATAAAAACAAAAATTTTGAACTAAATAAATAAATCAATTAAAATCTATCTCAATTCAAACCATGCGCACCCTACTTTACGAGCGGAAATAAAACATTAAATTTAGTAGGCATCTCTGTCCTTGTTCTTTGGCTGGATCACAGGCTCAAGAGCAAAGCCGCCTGCGCTCTTCACTGACCTGTGATTAGCAGCGATGTGACGTCGCGTCGCCGTCGTATTGTTTATGATTCCGCGTGTGTATCGTAAACATATACCAATACTCTAATGTCGAGTTGTCTGGTAAAAACTTAGACAGTGCGACGAATCGATATTTACCCGTGTTGGAATTCACAACGTGCACGATGAGCACTAATGGAGTTTCCAAAACTCACACAAAATCAAAGAACATGCTAAGCAAGTTCGTATCAATGTTAACGTTTTTTTTTAAAGGATAGTGTGACAAACGAGCAACCCAGTCCACCTGATGGTAAGTGGTTGCTGTGGCCCATAGACATCTTTTTTTTTATAGGATAGGGTGACAAACGAGCACACAGTCCACCTGATGGTAAGTGGTTGCTGTGGCCCATAAGCATCTACATCTATCCTCGATTATGAATCAAAATGCAGATGCGTTGTCACCCGTGAGGACTAAGATGGAATGCCTCGTATCCAGTAAAAAGGGTCTCCGGTTCTTTACACTCACCATACGAAATACAGCAGCATTAAGCTACTATTTCACGCTGGTATTCTGTGAGAGCGTGGTCCTTCCCCGGTCGAGCCGACCCATTCGTGCTACAACTATACTACTAATATAACTGCAGCATGGCTCTACCACGTATAAAACTACATCTATCCTCGATTACGAATCAAAATGCAGGTGCGTTGTCACCCGTGAAGACTAAGGTGGAATTCCTCGTTTCCAGTAAAAAGGGTCTCCGGTTCTCTACACTCACCATACGAAACACAGCAGCGCTAAGCTGGTATTTTACGCTAGTATTCCGTGAGTGAGCGTGGTCCTTCCCCGGTCGAGCCGACCCATTCATGCTACAACTATACTACTAATATAACTGCAGCATGTGGCGTGGCATGCACAACTGGGCCACACCATTGGTACAATATGGATTGAAGGTCGATTGACGGGAGTAACGTATCTGCAAATGATAAATTCCGTCATCGACACGATGTTGGAAAACGTTCCTCTGAGCCATCTGCAAGGAATGTACTTCCAGCACGACGGATATACTCAGCTCATTACGAACGATCTATGTGCGCATATCTGGACACCCATTTCAGTGTAAGGCCACTGTTGACCTGAGAACTGGCCGGCGGGGTTATCTGACATAAAACCTCTAAGACTTTTATTTGTGGGTTGAATTAAAATGATTAGTGTACACAGAACTGAGTTTAACAAACAATTTACAAAGACGTGCTAGTTTGTGTTTGGAAAGAAACGCGAGACATTTTGAACAATTCCTGCGATATCGCTAAAAAAGGTAATTTTTTGTAATTAACAATAATGTAGAATAATTTTGTAAATATCAATATGTGTAGTTTGTAAATAAGTCGACTTCGATCTCTTGAAAACGCTTAAGAAACGTATACGATAGGCATACAATTCGTAGCCTACGGCGCGCTGTTTAAAATTAGTTCTAGTTTTATGCAAATGCGGTAGGATGAATCCAAAATCTCGCCATTTCGGGAACTTACTGTGCTTAATTTTATGATTTTGTGTTGGTCTTCTTATTTTGTGACTCGGCTTTAACTTTTTACTGTTTCTTCAATATTCGTTGAAGCAAGTGCTCATTTCACAAAGAATCATTGGGCAAAAGTGGTAGAAAAAAACAAAAAAAATATTGTGTTATTAATTTTGACTGCATTATTGAAAATCAAACAACGACAACTTAGCTAGTTGTACTGAAAGTGATTGAATAAATTTATGATTAAAACTACTTTTACGGATTTTATCGCGTTTATTTTTACTTTTTATTTTTAATTCCCGACGTTTCGGGCGCTTTCCAGCACCCATGGTCACGGGGGACTGAGATGACTGACGTCCCGATCTCATTGTTAAACCCGGAGTACCTTCAGCTTTTTTAATTATTGTTTATGGTCCGATCTATGCAAAATGAACTAACTCTGTCTTGAGGTCTTGCAGTGGTATGCTTGGGTTTAGTTTTAATTTTATTGATTATAGGATCCCAAGCAGGTGGTAGTACCCAGCCTCCTTCTCTATTGAAATTAGGATGCTTTTTAATTTCAATAGCCTCACGTATCATCCTTGGTAGGAATCGGTGTTCTTTCGCGAGGATTTGTGGTCTATCAAATCTGATGTAATGGTTGGGGCCGTCTAGGATATGATCACAAACTGCAGACTTCCCGGAACGTTGATGCTTCACATCAGCTATATGTTCTTTTACGCGGGTCCTAATTGATCTTTTGGTTTGTCCTATATAAGAGAGACCACATTCACAATCAAGCTTGTACACTCCTGCATCTTGTAGAGGAATATGACACTTGACGGATGGTAGGAACTGACTAATCTTCTTCGGCGGCTTGTAGAATGTTCTAATAGAAGCTCGCTTCAAGATATAGCCAATCTTGTCTGTGACACCTCTGACATATGGTAGTACAGCAGGCACACGCTCGACTGTGGCTGGCTTCACTCGGTCACTGTGACGTAGGCGCGGGACCCGAAGCTTGTTGTCGTGCAGAACTTGCTTGACGTGCTGAAGCTCGGCGGCCAGGTGTTTGCTGTCACAGATCCCTCGTGCTCTCTGTAACAAAGATTTGCCCACGGTAGCTAACTGTGAAGGATGGTGGTGAGATTCACCGTTTAAATATCGGTTTGTATGGGTCTTTTTCCTATACACAGTGTGACCAATGGTGTTATTAGGATTTCTGATGACTAACACATCTAGGAAAGGTAAGGAATTATTTGCCTCTAACTCCATAGTAAATTGAATTTTAGAGTTTATGGAATTAAGATGTTCTAAAAATGCAGTTACTTTGTCTGATGGTAAAATTGTGAAAGTATCGTCTACGTACCGCTTGTAGATCCTTGGTGTAACAGGTGCAGTAAGGAGGGCTTTCTCCTCAAAGTCTTCCATGAATATATCGGCGACAATGGGAGATACAGGTGAGCCCATCGCCACACCATCTACTTGCTTGTAAAACTCTTCCTTCCACAATAGATAGCCAGATGTAAGGCAATGTCTTAGTAATACTGCATATTCTGCTGGCATGTTATTTTCCTCTAGTTTCCTAGTTATAATTGATATGCAGTCTTCAACAGGTAGGGATGTAAATAGAGAATGAACATCAAAACTGACCATGGTTTCATTGTCAGTAAGATGTAGGTCTTTTATCTCACTGACAAAATGGTATGAATCCTTAGTGTGTGCTCTTGTGTGTCCTCTGAGTGGTGATAATATTTTAGCTAAGTATTGAGCCAATCTGTAAGTTGGCGAATCAATCTGACTCACTATCCTGTACGCCAAGCCATGCTCACTTTCGATCGCGCAATACCAACCTTACGCCCGCCAAGTAGTGATCGAATTAGATCAGAATTATGTAAACATGTCTACCTATGAAAAAACTATTTTTTCGTTTTAAACAAAACCAAAGACACTATGCAATAGATATTAGTATCAAAGACAAAGATATGTTCTTTTATTTTAAACCATAACCTGGCAATGTTTCTTAGAAAAAAAAAAAAAGAAATCACTCTGAACTTCCGGCGTTCCACGTGTCACTTTGATGAAGGTCCGTCCGTCTTTTTTATAGAATTTTATATTTGTGTCTGGACTAAAAACGAAAGTATTATACTTTTTTATATTCCTTGTAATATAGTCAACACGTAGATATGTAATTTGTGGTATAAAAAGTGAAAAGTAAATTGCCAAAAGTACTTCAAATTCCGAAAGGCCTGTTTTGGCGGGCGGGTTATAAATGTGTTATTTTTCAAATTCTCATTTATTTTTAGTGTAAAATGTAAGTAAAAATAGTTTTCCTACATATTTTGAAATAACATGACGTTGTATTTATTTCAAATTCACACGAACATATTTTAGAAATATTGTTCGAAATGTCACAGATAAAATATTATTTTATTTTTTTTTTTTTAATTTTTTAATATTTTAATATTTTGGTATGAGTAACGAATGGAAACACATAAAACATAAAATATACATATTTCCAAACAATTTCATATAAATTTCTACAAAAACAAAGGTGTAGAATTCAAATTAGTAGTAATTTTGTCACTAAAATTGAAGTTTATACTACTATTATGCTATACAGTGTAATTTATATACTTTATTACAATTTCTAGCAACCAAAAATAATTTTATTCGATAGTTTATACATTCAACAAGACTTCCTGTAAGTTTTATCCATAAATATTGTCTCAAAGTGAAAATATAGCAAAATTTGCAATATTGCAAAAAATTTCCTAACCTAGAAATTTTCCCGCCAAAAAGGTCCCGAGTGAACGGGAGTGTAACATGGCGCGCGCTCGCTTGGCGTACAGGCTATTGGACGTAAAGGAGCATTCGGTTTGTGTATCTTTGGTAACCCATACAACTTCGGTGGTTTGGCACATGAAGGTATTATCGAATTAACGTCCAGATTCAATTTTTCGGAGTATTTCTTAATTAGATCGCTAGTTGTTTTAAGCGTATTAGTTGTAGGGTCTGTTTTGACCTTTCGATAAGTAGTTTCATCCGACAAAAGTTGTTGTATTTTAAAATTGTAATCTGACGTATCCATTATAACCGTAGAATTACCTTTATCTGCGCGGAGAATCGTAAGCTCTGGTCTGTTGCGTAAGTTTTTCAACGCGTTAAATTCATTTTTGGGGAGATTTAATTTCGGCGCTGAACTTCGACGTAACATAGACGAGATGTCTTGACGTATGGCCTCTAAATCTTCATTACCAATATTATTTTTATACAGACAGTCCTCAACACTACAGATAATGTCCTCATACGGTATTTTTCGCGGTGCCGGTGCAGCGCCGAAATTAAATCTCCCCAAAAATGAATTTAACGCGTTGAAAAACTTACGCAACAGACCAGAGCTTACGATTCTCCGCGCAGATAAAGGTAATTCTACGGTTATAATGGATACGTCAGATTACAATTTTAAAATACAACAACTTTTGTCGGATGAAACTACTTATCGAAAGGTCAAAACAGACCCTACAACTAATACGCTTAAAACAACTAGCGATCTAATTAAGAAATACTCCGAAAAATTGAATCTGGACGTTAATTCGATAATACCTTCATGTGCCAAACCACCGAAGTTGTATGGGTTACCAAAGATACACAAACCGAATGCTCCTTTACGTCCAATAGTGAGTCAGATTGATTCGCCAACTTACAGATTGGCTCAATACTTAGCTAAAATATTATCACCACTCAGAGGACACACAAGAGCACACACTAAGGATTCATACCATTTTGTCAGTGAGATAAAAGACCTACATCTTACTGACAATGAAACCATGGTCAGTTTTGATGTTCAGTCTCTATTTACATCCCTACCTGTTGAAGACTGCATATCAATTATAACTAGGAAACTAGAGGAAAATAACATGCCAGCAGAATATGCAGTATTACTAAGACATTGCCTTACATCTGGCTATCTATTGTGGAAGGAAGAGTTTTACAAGCAAGTAGATGGTGTGGCGATGGGCTCACCTGTATCTCCCATTGTCGCCGATATATTCATGGAAGACTTTGAGGAGAAAGCCCTCCTTACTGCACCTGTTACACCAAGGATCTACAAGCGGTACGTAGACGATACTTTCACAATTTTACCATCAGACAAAGTAACTGCATTTTTAGAACATCTTAATTCCATAAACTCTAAAATTCAATTTACTATGGAGTTAGAGGCAAATAATTCCTTACCTTTCCTAGATGTGTTAGTCATCAGAAATCCTAATAACACCATTGGTCACACTGTGTATAGGAAAAAGACCCATACAAACCGATATTTAAACGGTGAATCTCACCACCATCCTTCACAGTTAGCTACCGTGGGCAAATCTTTGTTACAGAGAGCACGAGGGATCTGTGACAGCAAACACCTGGCCGCCGAGCTTCAGCACGTCAAGCAAGTTCTGCACGACAACAAGCTTCGGGTCCCGCGCCTACGTCACAGTGACCGAGTGAAGCCAGCCACAGTCGAGCGTGTGCCTGCTGTACTACCATATGTCAGAGGTGTCACAGACAAGATTGGCTATATCTTGAAGCGAGCTTCTATTAGAACATTCTACAAGCCGCCGAAGAAGATTAGTCAGTTCCTACCATCCGTCAAGTGTCATATTCCTCTACAAGATGCAGGAGTGTACAAGCTTGATTGTGAATGTGGTCTCTCTTATATAGGACAAACCAAAAGATCAATTAGGACCCGCGTAAAAGAACATATAGCTGATGTGAAGCATCAACGTTCCGGGAGTCTGCAGTTTGTGATCATATCCTAGACGGCCCCAACCATTACATCAGATTTGATAGACCACAAATCCTCGCGAAAGAACACCGATTCCTACCAAGGATGATACGTGAGGCTATTGAAATTAAAAAGCATCCTAATTTCAATAGAGAAGGAGGCTGGGTACTACCACCTGCTTGGGATCCTATAATCAATAAAATTAAAACTAAACCCAAGCATACCACTGCAAGACCTCAAGACAGAGTTAGTTCATTTTGCATAGATCGGACCATAAACAATAATTAAAAAAGCTGAAGGTACTCCGGGTTTAACAATGAGATCGGGACGTCAGTCATCTCAGTCCCCCGTGACCATGGGTGCTGGAAAGCGCCCGAAACGTCGGGAATTAAAAATAAAAAGTAAAAATAAACGCGATAAAATCCGTAAAAGTAGTTTTAATCATGTGTAGTGTTCGCGTAAATATAAGAAATCATTATGAATAAATTTACTTTTAATTTAGTTATAATATTAAATTTTTATAACTGTGCCTCTAGAAATAAGCAGTACCTAACAACAAATACGTAGAAACTGATAAATCTTATGTTTAAATTATCCGTTTTTAATTTATTCTGGTACTATTCAAACCAAACTGTAAATTATTACCAACTCTAAATGATCGATATCGATTTTTTTTAAGAATCGAATATTGTACGTTCCCATTTTTTGGTTTGCATGCCTGGTGCAATAAGTCTGACAGCTGTCAAAATGTATTTCTTATGGGTATGTTCCGAAATACAACGCAGTGTACTGTCCAATGCAAATGACGTATCATTTGACACTTTATTGTACTAGCGTGCCGCCGCCATATTGTGTCGGATATCCGGCCATAATAAAACAATTTTTAATTGTGTGTTTGCTGAATGAAGCATACCAGAATTTGTTTCTATTTATTCAAATACAAAAAATATAGAATAATTGATGGTATATCCATTAGGAGGATATAATGATTTTTGGAGCACAAAATGACAAAATAATCGCCAACACTCTTCCAAATGGCGCAAAAGTATGACGTCATATACTGTCCAATGTTTTGGAACGAATCACCAGTATAGCGTCGATTTATGACGTCATTTGCATTGGACAGTACACTGCTTTGTATTTCGGAACATACCCTAGATTTGGTTGACTATATACACAAAATAATTTTTTACCACCATATTATTTTCCAGAATGTAAAAATAGTCACCCAGTATATTTTAATTTACAACTGGTTTACTATGTTTCACCTAGGAAGAATCAGCAAGATAAGGATATCTGAATAGGTCTTAAAAACATTTAAAAATGCATTATGTGGTACAATTACATACAGGGTTATTTTTAAACATTGAAGTAATATGTACTTACGTACTAGAACAGCTATCTCAAATAAAAATGTGCGCTACTCTGTGTTCGCGCGTTTGGTTGTTTTATCATAGAATGAACATAGGTAGAATGATAAGTAGGTAATAATAGATTGTATTGTTAAATAGCTAAATTATATCGAGAACAATATTTAAAATGTCATCTATTTTGTATATTATATTTGTTTATTTAATATAATATTACATAATATTATATCACAATTACATTTTAAAGATATTTTTATCTGAATATTTTAAAAGGTATTTATGTCAAATATAAAAAAAACATACTAAATGTATGTTTAACAAAACTTATTAACATAAAATTTAAATTACAAATATATTTATTTAAATTAGAATCATAAATGCAATAAATAATCGTTCATAAATGCTGGGCACGCGAGAGTTAAAAATGGACGAATTTATTCCACTTTGACTTTGAAGTGGAAACTTAAAAATAAAATAAAAGAATAATAAGCAGATTTAAACATGAAAAATTTAGCCTAATTATAACAACTTATATATGTTTCTACAAAAAATGTGTATAATAATATATTCGTCCTATACTTAAGTACCCACAGAAATGTCGCATCTGAACATATTAATTGCATATACTATATTCCATGATACGAGATGGCGTCTTAGGAATAATTTGTTTTGTTATTAATTTATAATACTTTTTATTGATTAAGTATCTTATTAACCGATGAAAAGTAATTCCTTGGTTTTTACTGACATTTCTTTAATTATTTGTGCAATATTAAGTACACAAGACGGCATATTTTTATCAAAAGATTTTTTTAAAATCAACACAACACGTGACAACTCTACAAGTGCAAGTGCGGTGCATGCACCGCAGTTGAGTGGAACAGAGTAGCTGAATGCAGTGTCTCCTCTAGTACGTAGTACATAATAGCTCAATGTTTTTAAAAGAGTAGCCAAATTTAAGCTTAAATTCAAATATATAAATATTGATATACCGTTACACATTTTTTAATACCAGTAAATAAGGCTTCTAATATTATTTAAATTATCCCAAATTGATGTGATTTTTGGGCAACAACGTTTTTGCCTACTGATCGACACTTACGAATTTGCGCATGCGCAGTAAAATCAGTTAAAATGATGCATTTTGATATTAAAAGATAAAAACAGAATGTTTGAGATTTTTTTATTAGTTTTTCTTCACCATTTTCCTATAGTACTTATTCTAAACCTTTTCTTCAAATTTGGCCGGTTATTGCAAAATCACATTGTATACAATCCATTTTTAAAAAAAATAGAAAGGATTAGTGGCAAACAACACGCAACACACGTTTTTAAGGAATAGAGGGGAAAGTTAAAACGCACGATACAATTGTGGAAAAAGTGTTACCAATTTAGAACTGTTACAAAATATATTTCTGTTATAAATTTCATAGATTTAATTTTAGCATAATTCAAAAGCCAATTGTTAATGTAAACTTAAACTAAGATACCAATTGACATTATATCAATATTTACAATTCATATTCTAAAAACTGTCGTCTTACACGTATGAGTCGCACATACATTACTTTTTAGAAAAAGAGTTACACTAATTGCAGGTTAAACCGGCCTTATGTGTAATGATCACTACATCTTATACTTGTGATACAAGTATTAGTATCGAGGTAGTATTTCTTTAAGTGCAATTTCTGTATCCTTTTGAAAAAAAATTAAATATTACAAGTTCCATTTAGTGTCGAGTACTCAAGATTTACGCCGGCCATTGTTCGTTCCGATAGTTATCATCGTGGTTCTAAATTTGTATCTTCTGAACTGAACTATATCATTCTGTATTTTCTTATAGCTAAATAATAAAAAGAGTGTGGAACACATACCAGCTTCAGGTATTTGTAAAAGGGCGGCGGCAGCTCGTAGCGCAGAACGCTTAAGCTCGTCTTGCTTCTCGTACTCCTGCTTTACGGAGTTTGCCTTCACTTTCATCGTGCAGGTCGCCCGCAGGGGCTCCACTAGACTTTCTAATCCTGTTTAACGAGAGGAACTACATTACTTTTCGTTTTATATAGAATGAAAACTCACAATTCTCTCTTTTTTATCAACCCATAAGTTCATAGCTAGACATTTTTATAAATGTGTAAAAATCAGAAACCATTTTCACTAGTTTCAAGGTATTTTAAATTAGTCCTCGGGGGTGACAATGTATTTTCATTTTGATTCTTTAACAAGGACAGATGAAGGTGTATATTATATGTCACGCCGTCCACTCACCACTAGGTGTACTGTGCTCGTTTGTCACTCCTACTTCTATTAAAAAAACATGTGCGTCTTCTAATCCTTGGAAGATATACTCACTCTGTAGCACGACAGTGGGGCAGAGCTGCGCCAGTCTAGCACACATGAGGTAGGTGAGCATCTTGATGTCGTAGTGATCCCGCAGGCCGTCCTCCACGTGCCGCAGGAACTCGAACACGTCAAGTCGGTCCAAGCACGTGCCCAGCAATGTGTACATGCACTCAAACGCTGCCTTCCTCAGGTCCAGTCCGTCGTCTACAGAGTGCTTAAATGGACCCATTTCCACCTCTCTGATGAGTTCTTTCTAAAATTAAAACATGTTGTATAATTTCTCTGAACAACTGCATATTAACTAAAAACTATAGCTCATGCGTGGGCGAGTTGACCGTGCTACGTGTGCACTAGGGTAGAGTTCAGGCGTGCTCACCCTGACCTTGGTCTCGCTGTAGATGGTGGGCAACAGCGCGAGCTGCGGGTCGCGCACCAGCGAGGGCTTATTGTGCGCGGCCAAGTTGAACGTGCTACGTGTACACCAGGATAGAGTGCAGGCGTTCTCACCTTGACCTTGGTCTCGCTCTAGATGGTGGGCAACAGCGCGGGCTGTAGATCACGCACCAGCGAGGGCTTATTGTGCGCGGCCGAGTTGAACGTGCTACGTGTACACCAAGACAGAGTGCAGGCGTGCTCACCTTGACCTTGGTCTCGCTGTAGATGGTGGGCAACAGCGCGAGCTGCGGGTCGCGCACCAGCGAGGGCTTATTGTGCGCGGCCGAGTTGAACGTGCTACGTGTACACCAGGACAGAGTGCAGGCGTGCTCACCTTGACCTTGGTCTCGCTGTAGATGGTGGGCAACAGCGCGAGCTGCGGGTCGCGCACCAGCGAGGGCTTATTGTGCGCGGCCGAGTTGAACGTGCTACGTGTACACCAGGATAGAGTGCAGGCGTGCTCACCTTGACCTTGGTCTCGCTGTAGATGGTGGGCAACAGCGCGAGCTGCAGGTCGCGCACCAGCGAGGGCTTATTGTGCGCGGCCGAGTTGAACGTGCTACGTGTACACCAGGATAGAGTGCAGGCGTGCTCACCTTGACCTTGGTCTCGCTGTAGATGGTGGACAACAGCGGGGGTTGCAGGTCGCGCACCAGCGAGGGCTTTTTGTGCGCGGCCGAGTTGAACGTGCTACGTGTGCACCAGGGTAGAGTGCAGGCGTGCTCACCTTGACCTTGGTCTCGCTGTAGATGGTGGGCAACAGCGCGAGCTGCGGGTCGCGCACCAGCGAGGGCTTATTGTGCGCGGCCGAGTTGAACGTGCTACGTGTACACCAGGACAGAGTGCAGGCGTGCTCACCTTGACCTTGGTCTCGCTGTAGATGGTGGACAACAGCGCGGCCTGCAGGTCGCGCACCAGCGAGGGCTTATTGTGCGCGGCCGAGTTGAACGTGCTACGTGTACACCAGGGTAGAGTGCAGGCGTGCTCACCTTGACCTTGGTCTCGCTGTAGATGGTGGACAACAGCGCGGGCTGCAGGTCGCGCACCAGCGAGGGCTTATTGTGCGCGGCCGAGTTGAACGTGCTACGTGTGCACCAGGGTAGAGTGCAGGCGTGCTCACCTTGACCTTGGTCTCGCTGTAGATGGTGGGCAGCAGCGCGGGCAACAGGTCACGGACCAGCGAGGGCTTATTGTGCGCGGCCGAGTTGAACGCGACGAGCGCCACGCGGCGCACGCACAGCTCTTCGTCGCGCAGCGGCACCATCAGCTCCGACATGCACGCGCGCAGCAGAGGGTCGATGGCCTGCGGCTGCACACACACGCAACAACCCACATGTACAACTACAACTATCCATTGGATTTTAGACATCTTTTTTACAGAATTAAGAGTTACGTGCGAACAAAATGGCCTGTACAGCCTTTATTTCATATTTTTAGGAATAGGTGACGCGAAGATATGTCGTGTTCTCCCGAATGCTGCTCAGCCGAGTTGGCCTCGTAAATTAAGCAGATTATAACACAATGACATCATCATTAAAAAGTTGCGTTTTAAATAAGTTATTCGGTTATTAGTGTATGTTAGAAAATATATAAATAACCATATACAAAATGACTCAGTGCTTCTGTATTTTTATTTTTTTAAACATTTTATTTATTCTTACACTTTTAGTAATATCCGTAGTTTGGTTTTCCCATCTGCAATTTAATTCTATTAAAACACAACTAATACTTCAGATTTTTTAACTACATAGGTGTGACAAATGTTACACATGATCGTTGACTTGTCCATATTTATCTTGAGGGTCTATCTATCGGGAGAAATTCTATTGAGATCATAGATTCATTATATAATTACAATTACAATTAAATAATTTCAAAATAATAAATAATCATTAGATAATATTTAATCAATTTAATGTAATCCGTGGTTTAGGATAGGAATAAATTTTGCGATATACAATGACCACAGTTTATGGAACTTACAGTTGAGAAACGAATGTTCTTGTGCAGTGCAACGGTGGGTACACTGCGGGGCCGGGGGTGGGCCGACCTTGTGCTAGCACACTTCACTGAGTCTCCTATACAATACATACGGTTGGCGCGAGCGTGTTTTATAGTACCTACTTATTTACCGATAGTCTGCTTTGTAGTTTGTAGCATGATGCGGATGACAGGTTGACAGGTCACTAGAACGTACTTAACTTGCGTGCGTTTGCAGGGTACGACAAAAAATTCAACTATGATAAAATAACACTGAATTTGTTTCTATTAATTTTCTCTATTCCGTTATGACTATTATATTAACATTAATTCAAAAATCTACCTAATATGTTTTTGTTTACTTATAAAATTATAAGTTTCATTTATTTCATTTCCTTGCGCAGTTACGTACTATGCCTACTAATAGTAATTTTCTTAATTACTAGAGATGTCATCATAATTGGACGCTAAAACTGTCAAACGAATACAATCGCATAAAATAAGTAAGATAATTATATTTTTGTATGTGTGGTGCAATACCTGTCATATTCATATAAACAAAATTTAAGTAGCTTACGATTCATGTACTACAACAAACAAATAAATAAATAAAGAGTAGAAATGGTAAAATTAAGAGAAAAAAATTAAATAATTTAATATTACATTCCGGCCGGCATTTTGTTGTTCTCACTTACAGTAATGAAGGAGAATGAATAACGTTTCATTCGAAGGAGAATGACTAACGTTTGACTCGTCTTAACAATTTTTTGTTTGTTTTGGCATTTTAAATAAACAAACTCAACAAATAGCAAAAATTAACTTAACAAAACAACTTTTAACTTAATAATCAAAAGTAGAAGCAACATAAACTCAAATGGAAATTATAAAACGGCCGATAGGTACTTCATACAAAGTGCTATAAGGCACTAGTATAGATTATACATACAGATTAGTGTTGTCAGTTGTCCCGATTTGCGCAGGACGTCCCGATTTTCAAGGGTCTGGTGACACGACGCCAAATGTCCCGATTTTTTACAAACATTCTATTTTCTATTTTTACCTTCCGAACCGATATTTGACCCACGGGGCTTGGCAACACTTACGTGAGCGACACTGAGTTTTTAGAACTTGTAAACGATATAATAAAAAAATAAGTTAAAATTTTGAAAATGGAACTCTTTGCCAATATTATTGGTATTTTATTAATTTGTCATTTGTTTACGATTTGGCGGCAAATTGAAAATTGTCGTGTCACGTCAGCTTGAATTTAACGGGAGAAAATTTTCGTACAATGATTTTTTATGACTTTCGATGCCATTTAAGTCAATAATTAATTTTTTTATATGATAGGGTGACAAACGAGCTCACAGTCCACCTAATGGTAAGTGGTTGCTATGGCCCATAGACATCTCATTAAGCTACTATTTTACGCTGGTATTCTGTGAGAGCGCGGTCTTTCCCCGGTCGAGCCGACCCATTCGTGCTACAACTCTACTACTAAAATAACTGCAGCATGGCTGTACCACGTACATAAAGTAATGATAGACTTCGATTGGCCTTTCACAGTGAATTCCCATCTTGTGCCACTGTTTACAACTGGTTTAATGAGGTTAAACGTGGTCGCACTAATCTCACCATGATCATGATCTGCGTGAGGGACGGCCTTCTACGGCGACGACTGAAGATAACATCAGTCTTGTGCGGCGTATGATAGAGACTGACAAAAGAATGCCATTAAAAACATATCTTGTAAAAAAAACCAAGTCTCGCAACTCAGTTCTTCTACCGTAAAAAGTTGTGAGATTCATGTAATACCAAGTCGGTTAATTTATTCAGTCGCTACTTAAGGGTCTTTCTGTTTTATGTTATTACGTAATAAATAGATTGACTTGGCCATCGCATGAAAACACAATGTATCTCACAAGTAATATATATTAACTAAACTAAACTAAAATAACATTAATATGGTCACTATAAAATGTTGTTAGGTTAGCTAATTACGCAATAACTTAAAACAGAAGGACCCTTAAGCTTTGGTCTCTTGATCGTAACGCATAACGCTGCGGTATGCGGCTCAAACGCAGCGTTACGACGCAGCGTTTAGTATCTTTGCGGAGAAGTGGTCAGTTGATTTTGCCGCAGCTACCAAAGCAGACGTGTCAATATGAACAATAGTTTTGAAAATTGTGTTAGGAGGAGGAAGGAAGCAGTTCGTCTTTATTTTTATGTAAAGAGGGATAATTGCGGATTAATTATATTAAATTATCTTCAAACTAATCCATTGTCAACCCGTGACGCACAGCGCAGCGTCGCAACGAGAACGACGCCGCACCCGCTCACCGCTTCAGCGCGCTTGCCCCTCGCCGCTGACGCATACTGCGGCGGAACAAAAGACCATTCTACACGTTTTTCATACGATTATGTGTCCGGCACCGCACGCCGCTTACCGCAGCGTTGTGCGTTACGCTCAGGAGACCAAAGCTTTAAGTAGGCACTGAATAAATTAACCTACTTCGTATTACATGGATCTCACAACTTTTTACGGTAGAAGAACTGAGTTGCGAGACTTGTTTTTTTTTACAAGTAATGTTTTTGATGGCATCTCATTTATTAGGTATTACAAAGTTATTTATGCAGTTGGTGTATCTAGAAACTGGACCGAAATAAAAAAATATTTTAGTTTTTCCTTAATTTATACACTAAACACTAATTTTATTTTAAATTTGAAGCTTCTATGTCTGCTAGAAGTGCCTTAGAGTTTTGATGATCAGTCAGTCAGTGAGTGACAAAATTAAGAAACTTTGACTAGTTATAATTCTTAAATTACTGGTTTAAATCGAATGAAATTTGAAATATACCATGTTTATACAATTCCTACTAGGTTACTGAAAAATTCAGGATTTTAGTTTTATCTACTACGAAGTTATAGGGGGTCGAAAATGGCCTGAATTGCTTCGAGAAAAGTATAGCACGGCCGTGCCGCTTTTTTGCTCGACTTGACAGATCACTTATCAGCACATTTGGACAAGCTTAGGCATCGGTATGAGTCAAGTGCACAAAATCCTCCATGAACATTTAGCGGTCAGGAACCTCATAATTTGGCAGACAACCCGGTGGATACCTCATAATTTGACTGAGGCCCAAAAACTCCGTCGTGTTGATTGGTGTCGTGAAATGGTTCAAAGATTTATTAACGGAGGTGACTCGAATGTTGTGTTCCGACATACTTACGGGTGACGAAAGCTGGATTTATTGTTATGATTCGGAAACTAAGAGACAGTCTGCTGTCTGGGTGTTTCCTTCCGAGGTTTTGACTAAAGTGAAGAGAGGTCGAAGCATGGGAAAAAAGATGACGGCCTCGTTCTTCGGAAGGACAGGTCATTACGCAACAATTGTTTAAGAGGATCGAAAAACAGTTTACTGCAGAGTAGTATACTAACAATTTTTTGCCACTTGTCTTGGAAAAAATGTAGGAGAAACGACCTCGCAGTAGAATCCTCATTCACCACAACGCCTCGTCGCACACCGCCAAGTAAACAATCGACTACTTGGCAAAGTCACACGTGGAATTACTGGGTCACCCGCCCTATACCCCCCACCTCGCACCTTGAGAATTTTATTTATTTCCGAAAATAAAAGATAAACTTCAAGGAAAACGTTTTATGAACGCCGAGGAAGCAGTGGCAGCGTTTCAAAACGCCGTCGAAGAGACCCCTAAGGAAGAGTGGGCAAAGGCGGTTCCATGGGATGCAGCGATGTATTGATGTAAATGGACACTATTTTGAAAATATATAATAAAACTAATAACCTGCTAGTTTGTCCAGTTTTGATTTTCTAAGAACTTTCAGTGTCACCCTCTTATATAGCGAAAGGCGCTAGCATTCGTACCTTAAAAAGCTGCAGGTATGGTCAACGCCATACTGAAAATCACAGATACTGGCAGTCATTTCATTTGTTTTAATGTTACGGTAAATGATGCAATTAACATAAAATTAAAGATAAATCTTATTTTATTAATGTTCTTCTGTAAAGCTCTGAGTAGAAACCTGTTCAGCGCTTTACTATGTCTTCTCTATTTCTGTTTTCCTCTTTTCCATCTTGTAGACCTTGTATTCAGTTTTTATGCGTAGACAGCTCTTTAAAGGCTTTCTTTGAACTTTCATATGTTGCATTATTTCTCTTTATGATTATTCTTCTATGTCTTTTGTAATATTGCCTGATTGCTCTGTAGTCTTGTATAGTTCTTTTAATTTGTGTCTCATTTCTTTAGATTTTTCTCTTTTAGATAGGAGTTCTGTACATTTAGAAACTAACTTCTCTTCTACACTACTTTTTCTAAACGGGCTCTAACAAGTCTTTCTAAACGGAATACTAAAGCCAATCCCAAATATTTGTATTCTTGTTATGGTTGCCACATTATACTGTATGAGATTGAGGCCAGGATCGTACACCGGGCAAGGTTCATATTTGTTTATATATAAATTCAGACTTTGTTAAGGTACTCAGTAGTAAGTGGGCGATATGTGCACATTTTAATGTAGTTAAAGTGCTAAATGTAGTGACTTGACATAAAAATATCTTGTGAGAGATTAACTATTTACTTTTTTATAATTAATGTATTAAATTGTAACTAAAATTTACATTCATTGTAATTTATTTACAAAGAAACAATTACCGATTTTAATTTTTGGTGGCCGCGTAAATACCTACGCGCGCGGCGGCATCGGCTGACATCAAAGGCGTTTCACAACAGTCTTTAAACTGTACTAAGACCAAATTGTATTATGAACCTATAATTTTTAACTGACATCATTTTTCTTTGTCTACATCAGCCTGTAAAAAGACCTTAGTCCTTGTTACACTCCATACTTGGTAAGCATGGCCGGCGATCTTAGTACCAGATGTCTCGCTCTGTTAAACGATCTCCCTGACGCCTGTCTGGACATTTTATAATAAGCGAATACAGTGTTGCATGCCGCCATTCATCAGACACCAATATATCTTATATGCAATTCCCGTAGTCACATTTTATGACGTTCACGGGAGGAAATACGTGATGTATTTATTCTCTTACGCCGCTACTACAAAACAATCATATTATCTATGATCAAATTAATTGTTAGCGCCCTCTACATAATCATTCCAATAATTTCAAGGCTTTTCCTTTAAACAAATGCATAATTAAATTAAAACTATAAAACCAATTACTAGAATTAAGAAATTTGACATACCTGATCTGATATAGTAAATTTAACAGCAGTTACAGCAGTTGTTCTTGTGAGTGGTTCAGGCGACTTGAGGAATTCTTTCAAATGTGGTAATAAGTCTTGAGGTTCTAGAAGACATAACTTTCCTAAACATTCAGCGACCTGCAATAAAGACGATTCTGTTAATAATAACTCCTTTATTTCATATATAAGATAATTAACATTATTTATAAAACAAATTAAATTGCATTTTATATTAATTGCAACGATTAGACTCAATTAATGCTATCTTAAAATTATTGTAATTTTCAAAATTTTTGTAGATTATACATACTACATTACGAGACCCTTCCTCCGCACATTGACAGTGTTTTGAAAGTTGAACCCAAATTTCTGGAATAAATGGCCTTAATGCTTCAATACCTTCTGGTGTGCAAGATTCACAAGATATTATCTGAAAACAAATGTACATAATATAAATAATCTTTTAGCTTTTGTCTCTCTGTCAAGTATGTTATTAAAAATCGACTAAAACTATTTATATTAAACTAATAAAAAGTGACGAAAGGATTCTCTCATGTCAAACATATTATAGAATCATATCGAAATTATTTGAAATTAACTCAAACTCCACGAGATCACAGCTGCAAAACCATTTACAAGAAGCAGGAAGGAAGCTTTCTTTTTTTTTTACTTATTGCCTTTAAATAAAATTATACATGCTAGGTTGTAAAAACCGAATACCTCTCTTAGAGAATGCAATAACAGATATTGTCGTTTGGGTTGTGCCTCTATCTCTCCAAGTATGAAAGGCAGAAACTCAGGCAAGTTGCCAACGGCCACGGAACCCAAGGCATAGCTCGCAGCAGACTTCACCTCCTCCGACGAAGGTGTGAATGAATTCAATAACACCTCTTTTAGATTCGGTATTGAGCTTAAGTCTCTGTAATTAAGTATCATATTATTATTATTTATCATATTATTATTATTTATCATATTATTTATTATATTTAACGTGGCAGAGGCATGCCGCAACTATATTATGGTTGTAGTACGGATGGGTCGGCTCAGTTGGGACAGGTCCACGCTCTCACAGAATACCAGCGTATAATAACAGCCTAACGCTGCTGGGTTTCATATGGTGAGTATAGAGAACTGGAGACCCTTTTTACTAGAAACGAGGCATTCCAACTTAGTCCTCAGGGGTGACAACGCATCTGCATTTTGAATCTGAATAGAGGATAGATATAATAAATAATAGATGTCTATGGGCAACAGCATCCACTTACCATCAGGTAGACTATATGCTCGTTTGTAAAAAAAAGCTTAGGAAATAATTCTGCCGTCCGATCTTCAAAACACCATCCAACTTTAATCGGTTTTATAAACTTATTTTAGTAAATGGAACATACTCGTCGTACATAAATTATGCACTCCTAACAAAAAGTTCTTTACGTCAACTTTTTATATAGTTAATAATTGTTACTACATATTTTTAATAAAAACCATTATATAAAGCATACCTAATACCATTTCCACTTAACAGCCTTTATGTATTCAAATAGCAAATTGTGCAATTAAGGTATATTGCTGTACAAATTTCTTATCAATGTAGTACTAATTTGTAAATTATTAACTATGATCGTATTTATTTCAAACTAAAAGATTTTGTTGACCAGTATTTGGTTTTATTTATGATCCTCATTAAACGGTGAATCTCGGATTTTTTTTGCTGTTAACGAACAAACAGAAAATATTTTATCATCCTTCACTTCTTTTATTGAAATAAAAATTATTATTATTATATTCTTATTTTACTTCAAGCTTAACATTAAATCAATGAATCGGAAGGCATAACATATTCAATACATAAAGAATTATAATACATTGTGGCCGTGGAAGGAAAAGGGGAGATCTCCCGCCAGGCAAGGTGTTCTGCCCGGGGAGCGGCCAACACTCCGTGTGATAGTTCGGAGAAGTTTTATATATACTGTTTATGATTCGGAATGTTGATAGCGCGATTTAGGCTTCGGTGTGTTTTCGCTTGTAGCGCGACGACAGCGCCGCTACAACATAAAGAATTAGATGTGTAGTTACAAAAATTGGCCTATATCCGTTGAAACTGTAATTGGAACAGACACCACCGAAATATGTCATTGGCTGTGAGAGATTTGGAACACATAGGTAGTGAATAAGAGAATTAAAGTACTGAGATAGTGCAGTGTAGGTGTATTCCACACGACAAAATATTATGATTTTATAGTGCCACCAACTTATCTGTTCAGTTTACAGAGTCGCTAGTGGAGTGCTTACTATTGCCATTTAAGAAATTCGCCGAGGAAATAGGTGACTACATATTCATTAGGTACACATAATATAAAATAAAACAAATTTCGTGTTAATATATTAAAATTAGTGAGAATTAGTGTTATTATATATATTATTTATATTTTATAAAAATAATTGTAGTCGTGGTCTCGGAGTTCAAGCGGCCGAACTCCAGGAATTTCTGTTTTGAAAGACGTACCCGCGTTAGCTACTGATTCCAATAATTCATCTTCTGAGTCACTGGAATCGCTTTCGCTATCGCTCTGACACTCTATAATAAAGGGTTCATCTAAATACGCGTCTTTTAGTCTGTATGCATTTTCAATTTTTTTCACATGATTACAAATGTTTTTCCACTGCACCGGTGTAATTTTATTGAATGCATCTTCAATTAATTGGGGCATTAGAACATTAGATTTTCCAACATTTTTGTCTGCTATGTTCCTTTTCATAGAGCTCCATATCATTTCAATTGCGTTCAAGTCGCAATGATAAGGCGGCAATCTAAGAATAACATGGCCATAACTTTTCATCAGGTTATCAATTTCATATTCCGGAGCAGGTTTATTTTTCTTTATTAACTCATAAAGCTGTGGTTTTGTCATTTTTTCATTGAAATCCACATTGTTTTCTACAAGCCACTTCTGCATATCAGCCTTACTGTGGTTTGAATTAGGACACCTATTTACGCAAATACTATGGTATGGCGCATTATCCATCACAATGAGAGAAGGTTCATGCAGATTAGGTAGTAATTTTTCATATACCCATTTTTTGAAATTAGTGCTATTCATTTCATCATGGTAGTCCCCATACTTTGTATTTGATTTAAATACGAGAAGTGCATTTTCCACAAAACCTTTTTCTCCACCTGCATGGATTATGATCCATTACCTTTCGAAACAGGTTCCAAATCGCCATCCTCTTCAGGACCTTGCCAACATTTCCCAGTTGAGTGAGACGAATGTATGTAAGTTTCGTCTAAATAAATAATAGGTCTTTTTTCACCACACTCATTTTCTTTAATTTTTTGTAGGTAGGTTGCTCTCCATGCAACTACGTCGTTACGTTCATACAACACTTTTCTATTTGATTTTGTTTTCTTATAACGAAATCCTATTTTGTGAAGCAATTTTCGAAGAGTTTCACGTTCTGCTTTGAAATCAATATCTTCTTTTAAAATACTCAGTAATTTGGGTATGGTAGGAATTTCTTTTTTCACTGAATAAAATTCGTGAATTTTTCTTCTTATAACACCAATGTCGAAATTATCAACTTCATGTTTCCCGGTTTTTCTTTGCCTTTTTTTGCCAGGGGTAGAAATTTTAGAATTTGATTCTTCAGCGTGTTTCTCTTCATTTACGAGTTTGTGTACAAATCGCTCAGAAACACCTGTAACGAAACGACAAATAATTATTGTATAGGTAAAATTAAATAAATATAAGCCCGTGTATATGCCGTCACTATAGCTACTTCACAGACCACAAATTACAAAGCTAGGTAATTTTGACGAATTACAGTAAATTGAGAATTTTTTTTGTTTGTTGAATGTTTCACAAGTACATTATTAGGTGATTTTAATTTTCCATATCTGGCAATACTAACCTGTCGCGGCAGTAACGCGTTCATACAGCTTTTCAAATGGTATAATTGGGGCTTGTACACGTTTCTCTTCTTTCATAAAAGATAAAACTTTTAGGATAATCTGTCGCGCATCACTTTTAAGAGCTTTAGGCATTTTATTTGCACTTTTTAAAAACACTCACCTGATAGCTCAGAATAAATAATAACTGACAGCGAAATGTCATTTACAAAATGGCGGCCTTAGTTCCAATTTTGTCCACCTGAACAGATAAGTTGGTGGCACTATAAATTCATGTTAATTCTAGTAAGAACAGTAGTCTCTATAAGTCATAATTTGTCCTCTTCCTACCACTTATATGCCGATGATCTTCAAATCTACATTCAGTCCTCTCTTAAAGATTTGTCAAAAGCAGTTGACACTATTAACGCTGATCTGACTTGTGTTTCGAACTGAAGTAAATGTTATGGTTTAATGATTAATCCTAAGGAAACTCAGGCTATTGTCATCGTTAGTTCTAGATTAATTGGAAAAATTGACTCGATTTCCCTACCTCCTATTATACTAGACTGCACTCTAATCCCATACAGTAACAAGGTTAAAAAGTAAAAACTTGGCTCAACTCCTGTATGTCTTGGACCTCACAGGTTAATGAGGTTAACAGAAAAATATTTGCTGCGTTAAGCTCTTTGCGTAGATTACGTAATTTTCTTCCCAATGTAACTAAAGGTACGCTCGCCCAGTCTCTACTTCCGCCTATCCTGGACTATGCTGACATTTGCATCTTGATATTATCAAGGAGCAGCTTAATAACCTTGAGCGCATTCAAAGTGTATGTATTAGATTTATATGGGCTTCGCAAATATGATCATATCTCTGAATTTGGCCAAACAGCTCAAATGGCTCCCGATCCGCCTTCGCAGGAATACTCACATTCTCTCCTCATTGTGTGGCGTGCTGTTTAATCCTTCCACTCCTCAATATTTAAAAGACCGTTTCCAGTATCTTAAAGAGCCGTGGTAGCTCAGATGATTAAGGCTCGCTGTAAATATAACAGAACGCGAGTAACCCGGGTTCGATCCCCGGCGGCACCAATGAAATTGTTAATTGCAATTTTAAGTGCTGATTTACCACATGCTCGGCGGTGAAGGCAAACATCGTGAGGAAACCTGCATTTCTGAGGAATAAGAAAAAATTTCGAAGACATGTGAAGTTCGCCAACACGCAATGGGGCAGCGCGGCGGACACTTCCTTGCCCTAAAACCCTCTCAGAAATGAGGGGAGGCCTGTGCCCAGCAGTGGGACGTATATAGGCTGTAACTTTACTTTATTTTACTTTTTTCCATTATCTTTCCCTTACCCATAATGAGTACCTTCGATCCTCTGTCAATCTTTCTCTCTCAACTCCATTGCACTCTTTTATTATTTCTCCTTTTTTAAGAAATCCCTTACTGTAACTGCTGTGCGTTTGTGGAAATCTTTTCCTCTCCACATTCGTCGTGCTAAATCTCTTCAGTTTTAAAAATTTTGTTAAATCATATTACTTAGAACGCTATTAGATAAATTACTTTGCCTTTTTCGTAGTCTTTTTATAATCTATTATAACATATTATTTATAATTTTTACTTATCTTTATTTATATATATTTTCATATTTATTTATTTTTTTGAACGCCGCCTTTAATTTAACTATTGTTTGCATCAGTTCTCTACGCAAAGGTTGTCTGGAAGAGATCACTTTCAGAGTGATAAGACCACCTGTTGTAGATATTCTACTTTAGATTCAACTGTATGTACTCTTTGTTTTGTATTTTGATGTATAATAAAGAGTAAAAGCAAATAAATAAATAAACAGTAGTCTAAATAAACACCTAGTAATAGCAACACATCGGCTCATTCGACATTTTTCCTCAAATCAGTCGACATCTTGCTATCACTAGGTGTTTAAGTAGACCACTGACTGCCTCGTTGATCTAGTGGTTGTACTAGTGCGACTGCTGATCATGAGGTCCTGGGTTCAAATCCCGGGTTGGGCCAAAAATTAATTATTGAGTTTTCCGTCTAGAAATTCTCAGTAGTTGCCTGGAGTCAAGTTGGCGGTGTATTACCCCCCGTGCCTCGGAAAGCACGTAAAGCCGTTGGTCCTGCGCCTGATCTCTCTCCGGTCGTGTCGGTTTACCGTCCCATCAGAGTGAGGGAATAGAGAGTGCACCTGTGCTTGCGCATACACTTGGGCAGTATAATCCTGTTCTGCGCCGATAGCTAGCCTCCGTTGAGGCAGGCCGCCGTGGCCGGAATTCGGTCTGGAGAACATTATAATTAGACCACTGTCTTTACTGGAGTTAACATGACTATATTATAATATTTAATTGTGTGGGCTGGTCTACACGTGGGCTACACGTGAGCTACACGTGGGCTACACGAGGGCTACACGTGGGCTACACGTACACTACTACACTAATAAGAAAGAGAATGAGGTATAGTTACAGTCGGCGTCCGATCTCGGCGACGGCGAGCAGCGCGAACATGTGGTGCGCGTCGGAGGGCGGGTGCGCAGCGTCGCGCAGGAAGCCGCGCACCACGTCCAGCGCGTCCGCGCCGCCCGACACCACCACCGCCGCCACGCACTTCGCCAGCGAGTGGAACGCCTGCGCCACCACACCACTCCTTATACTATACGCTATTACATCCATTTTCAAATAGTATTTTAAATGAATCCTGGAGTGATAATAACCAATATAATTTTTATATAAATTTTTAAAACCGAATGGTATCAAAAATTGCTTTTAATTTATTGTTTTAAAAAAGACGTGTTTTACGGTGGAGGCGTAGGCGTGGCTAGGCGACGACTTCAGGTGAAGGCAGAGGCTTGCAGGATCCCGGGGCAGTGCGGCCCCGGGATAAGGCCGTTAGGAGATGCTTCTAGTTTTTTAGTTCGGCTTTTATACTTTTTGATGGATCTGGGATAAGAACGGGAAATTATTTAAATTAAAAGCAAATTTTTGTACACATAAACACTCTCGCTCGCTTGTCACCTAAGAGGTAGGCAGAGACTACCGAATACCGATGGATTTCTATTTGAAACGATGCTAACATCTTTCTCACCTCTTTAACGTGAGTTTGCATATTTGGGCTGCGTATTTAGCAGGGATGGGAGATATGATAAGGATATAGAACGACGAGTCAATGCGGGAAATAGAGTAAATGGGGCCTTGCACTCTACTGTGAAGAGTCAAAATGTGTCGAAAAAGGCACGTATGGCAATTCACAATACTGTGTTGGTCCCTACTTTAACGTATGTTAGTGAAAGTGGGGTGTGGCAGAAGAAGCACGAGAGTAGAATAAACGCAGTAGAAATGCGGTCGTTAAGGAGTATGTTAGGGCTGAATCTGAATGACAGGGTAAGAAATTGTGTAATAAGAGAAGAGTGTGGTTTGCAAGATGATGTTGTGACCAGGATTAAGAAAGGAATGCTTCGGTGGATTGGTCATGTGGAAAGAATGAATGAGGAAAGAGTGACAAAGAAAATTTATGGTGCAGAAGTGAATGGCAGAGTCGGAAAGGGACGTCCTAGGCGAAAATTTATCGACCAAATTGGCGATTTATTGAAAACGGGCCAAATTAGGAGTACCCTTAACCGACGAGCATGTATGCGTAGGTGTATGGATGTGAAGGAGGCAAGAGAGGTGTGTCAGGATCGTGCCAAATGGAAGTCTGTAGTCTCTGCCTACCCCTCTGGGTGACAGGCGTGAGTGTTTATATATTTAACGACCATTCATTCGCGAATATGGTTGTCCATTAAGGATACTCTTCAACCCATCTTCAATATATCACGAATTTGTTCGATAATGTGAGTAAGCGTGATGAATAAATACACATTTCAAGTAACAATGTAGGTTTAGAAAATAACGATTGATAAATAAAGATTTTAATTTGCTATTTGCAGTCCATACTAGTAGTTCTCAAAACGATTTCTTAAATTTACGCAAATACTACACACATGTAATAAAAACTAAAATTACGGATTTTACCGCGTCTAATTTTAATTCTTTTTAAATCCTGGCATTTCAGGCATTTTACAGCATCCTTGGTCACATTTATAATATTTAAAAATAATAAAAATTTCATTAAATGAAATTGAAAAACTAATCAAGTTTTGAGTCTAAAAGAAGCAAATTCACATTATATGACGTAGTAATTTATTAATGGTTAGGGCCGATTTATACTTAGTCAAGTAAAGTAGCAACTTTAGTTTACAGGGCTGTTGACAGTAAACGGTTAATCGTTCTAATGCCTTCGTGGCAAGTTTAGTTAAAAAAAGTAACTTTTATATTTTGAGGGTGAACACGAATTCGCTCGTTCACACGAGCGGCGAGTTTAGTTGCTGGTGACGGGAGACACCCGGGGGAGGGCAATATTTCGAACTTGACTCGCCGAAAAAGAGACCGGCCGGCTTTCCAGTTCAACTTAATTGTGAATCTGCTACTTAATTCACTGATAGCCGTTCAAACAAGATTATTTACTTAACTCGCCAGGTTCACAAATTATCCCGTTATTGTACTTGTCGCAGTGTAAATCGGCCTTTAATGGTTGTATCGACTCATTCAGCTAAGCCCTCAATTTAGGCAAAGTATTCGCTATCACTACTGATTGCAAGGTTCCCAACAGAAGCGTTCACCAACGCATTGGGGCAGCGTGGCGGACATTTTCTTGCCCATAAACCAGGCCTGTGGTCAGTGGTGGAACGTATATAGGATGTAAGTTTAAGTTTAACAAGAGGAGCATGCGGCTGACCTGCTTGATGTGGTGCGCGGAGGCGTTGTGGTCATGCACGCGCTGCACGGGCGCCACCAGCAGCGCCAGCAGCTCACGGCGCGAGCAGCCCGCCACGTCCGCCGCCACCAGCGCGCTCAGCACGCCCAGCATCGCCTTCAGCGCGCCGCCTGTACACCACCACCTCCTATTTACACTCCACACACGTACACCTTACGCCTTACCGCTGCCAATAACCCGCGTACGCATCATATCATTTTGAATAGGGGCTCAGTCAAGTCAAAATCAAATATTTTTATTCGAAATTGGCTTTTATAAAACTTTTTGTACGTGAAAAACAATAACATCATTTCAATAAGTCCCTACTGCAAGGAAACTTTGTAAGAAGCGGAAAGAAGCTTACAAGTAGGCTATTTTTGTACAAAACAGTTACAAATTGAACATAGAAAATAAATTAAAGAAACTCATTATGTCTATGCATTCTTATATTTTAAATAATCATCTAATTTATAATATCTTTTACTCATGAGAATGAATTTATGCAAATGTTAATGAGCAGTATTACAAAAGAATCTTGTTATAAATAGTTGTACCCAAAAACAAGCCACTGGTTTCATGGTCTGTACTTCGAAATGATAGTTTAGATGGTATTACTCTCTTTTTTTTCGTCCAGTTTTATCACAGTTAGTTCAGCCATTCCGAAGATTAATTCGGGCAGACAGACACAAAAACGAAAATTTTAAAACAGTTACTCATGTCTCAAGGGCATGTAAATATTTTATACAAAAGTGTTAACTGACAAAATCAACAATAATTATGAAAAAAACTCTCAGAACGCTCACAAATTGGTAGAACCGGACTGAAATTTATTATTGTAATAGCATTTTGTTATCATTTACTCCAATGACAAATTAGACTAAATAGTTACAGGACGTGCGAAAAACACATAACGCAACGTACAATTTCGTAGCCTTTACCGGCGCCATTCTTTAACCGCAAGAATAGTAGATAACTCATTATGTTATAGTGCTACCACACGGTCGAGTATTCAGTCCACTCCGGACAATGGAGTTAGTCTGCTTCGTACAAAATTTGTGAACAGTAATTATTATTTTAGGTCTGCCCGGTCCGATGGCTTACACGTCGAACTCGGTCCACTCCGAACCGGACGTCGTAGTGTCACGATGGAAACGTCGTGGAGTACCTTGCAGCAGCGGGGACTTGGCGAGCGCGAGGATGTTGGGCGTGAGCGCTTGGCGCGCGTCGGGCGTGAGCGCGGCGGGACAGCGCAGGCAGGCGCCGCGCACCAGCGTAAGCGCCGTCTGCGCGCAGTGCAGGTCTGACTCGCACACCAGCGCCGGCACCTCCACTAGCACCTGCGCCACCACACACCCTCAATCACGCCTCATCACTTTACGCACGCCAGATGTCCCAACTTGTGACAGAGGTCAACTTATTTTTTACACAATGTCATTGTAATTGACAAATTACATATTAAATAATAGTTTATAGGTTCTAGCGTGTACTAAAGGAAACAATGCCTCAGTAGTTTGCATTTCAATTTTTTTGAAGACCGAATCAGCACGGTAGATTACGTAAAAACCACAAAAATTCGAGTTTTTCTAATTTTCAAAAAAAAACTTTTTTGGATTTATTTCAACATCTTTGTTTTGATCAATTCTATAGTATAATCAACTCTTTTACTCAAAAAACAACGTCGATCGTCGATTGCTGCAAACCGCATCGAAATCGGTTAATTCGTTCGAGAGATAGCGTTATCGAAAGAAGTCTCGAAAATGTGTTTTTCAAAATAACTAGAATATTTTAAATACATTTTGTAACTATTCTATCCAAAAATTTGCAGCGATTTTCATTTGAAGTAGCCGGAGGTTGCAGTGATGGTCTATAGGGTGAACCTTTTTTAATTCATTTATTACGTAATGATTTCTTATATTTACGCGAACACTACACGTTGTTTAAAACTACTTTTACGGATTCTATCGTAAAAAATAAAATTAAATAATAATAAAATTATTTAAAACGCTTAGGAATATGTATATTTTGTTTATCCATTTCTTATCTAATCAATATAAAATATAACAAATATTCTAAAAAGAAAGATTAATATCCACACTTTTCTAACAAATTATTTAATCTCATTCCTAAATGGTCCTGCTGTGGTGGCAAAAAAGTCGAGAATTTTTAAAAGTAGATTTAGCGGTAAAAAAGAAGTGTTATTTAAGTGATTATTTTAATATTCTCTATGAAAACATCTTAAACTACAAAATGTTGTTTTAAATAAACTATTACGCAGTTTTATCAATCAAAGATTTGGATTATCCGTTTATCCACGCTAGAAAATCCACCCAAGGGTGGATAATACGAATTCACTTTTATTTGTTCTTCCGACTCTTTACCCCAAGTACAGTTCAACCCATGCACGTGTAATTAATTCATTTTTAATAACCACAAACATAATCGAAAAACACATTACGTATTGCAGTTACTGTTACCATTACAGCAATAAGTTATTAAAGTTCATGCATTATTTAAATCAAATTAATTTTTCTCGTTTTAAATAATATTATTACGTAATTTATAAATTCTGCAATAATAATCTAATCTAATATATCCAGGAAATTACCAAAAATAATTTCATTATTGATTACACGCAATTTGATATCCTGGGTAAATTCGTCACTTTTAATGTACATTTGCAAACGTTTTCTAAATTTCTTTGCTACAACAAATATTTTAGCGATGAACTGGACGCTTTTTTGCAAGCATTCCGAAAACATTACCATTAGGATGGATAAATGGAATAACCCTAAGAATTGGGAGGTATTTTCATGCAGTAATTTGGCAAAATATATAAATCACACATACATACCTTACTAAGAAGCTCTATGCTAATATCATTACTGTAATTTTGGACCAGAGTATCTAGCAGCACCAATGTTGATAACTTCAGTGCCCTCTGATTCTTTCTCAGGAATGATCCTAAGATGGGTACTACATCAGACTGAAAAAACAATAAAAATATTAAGGAATCATAAAGACGCAATCAATATTATATTTATATTAATATTACTCACCAAAATAGGCCTAAGATCAATTCGGAGTGGAGAAGATGCCACTTTGGTTAGGGCTTTTACAGTAGTAAGGCGAGTTATCTCATTACGTAGTCTTTCCAGCAAAATTGGTAAGCAGATAGTAAGTTCATTCTGGAATAAATACAAATGAAATATAGCGAAATATAAATAAAAATATTAAGACAAGAGCCAGTATTAGTATTTTTTTATTTAGATTACATTCAATTATTATTAATGGGAACAATAGTATATCACGCCACTAGGTAGGAAAGTATGAGATTGCTATTGCTACCCGGTGCGGGTTATACTTTTCTCCCGTAATGCGTATACTATATTTTATCAGACCAGGATCGAAAGTTCAATTTAAATTCAAGTTATATACTTTATTCTCAAATTATCATAACATACACTTTTGACGTTTAAACACTATAGAGCTAGAAATTTGACGGATGCTTACTAAATTAATAAGTCATTGAATCGGGAGACAATGTTGCACTTTCGTCCCTGAAAATAGAGTTCAAATAAAAACTTTCGATCAAGGTATGATAATAATTGTATTTGTGTCCCATTGATTTTTATTACTTACATAGTACAGCATTATAGTGTCGGATAAAGGGAAGATAATGCGCATCATAATATTTATTGCATGCCTTAAGCGCAAAGCGCGTAGGTATGTTCTACTAGCGCCTAAAAATTAAGAATCCAACGTTTTGTCGCATGAAATCGTATCTAACAATCATATAGAATATATAAATGATATAAAAAGGACATTATCAGAAAGGTAAATGGTTGTTGAACTAATTTTTTTTAATCGATTAATTGCTATTTTTACATTAAAAAATGGTTTTATTGGCTTATGGTGTAGATTTATAAGTCCGCATGGAGAGGGTAAATACGATAACTTTTGAAAATATCAATTGTTCAACTCAATCTATTGTTTAATCTCTTCATCTTTCATGTGGGAAACCATGGAATGTTAATTGCTGTTTAATTTTGTTTTGTTTAGTTACAATTAATTTTATACGGCTGTGAAATTTTGAAATTTTTAGTGTTTGAGTAGCCTTTTTATAATATATTTTACTAAATACAGATACACTTTGACACACTGCGGGCTCGGCCACTGTAGTTTGTTTACAGCGACTCGACATGAAAAATATCGATTGCTGTAAAAATACAAAATATTCCGAAAATCAAATTTGATACAACTTGACCAAGGTAAGATATTATTATTATTTTTACAATCATAATAATATATCGTTTCGCTAAAATTTTTATATAAATATACTTATACGTCTTGGACTTTATGGAGTGACCTAAAGGTGTACTTCGGTTAATGCTAAATTAAAATACTGGTTGTGACTAGATGAAAATTTTTTTGAAATGGAAATTTGGATTTTCCAAATATTTTTATTGACGTTTGAAACAAAATTATTGGAAAATTAGTAACAATAGAAAAGTTGACGTATAACATGAGCGCTTAAGGCATGCACATATGGATTTACCACGTTTTTTTATTCCTATAAAAAAGTTACCCTCTCACTAGGTTATTCTCCAGTATCGTGGAGGCAATTTACATACATAAATTCCACAAGGGCAAACATTCAGACCCGGAACAATTATTTGTAAACTATACAAATACTTGCTCCGTGCGGCATTTAAACCAGCGGCCAACAGCACCGAAACTCATTTCTAAGCCACGGCGTAACGGAGCCGTCGCTAGTACAGTATTTAAAATTCTGTTTGCAATGTCCAAACCTGGCCAACATTTGAACAAAAATACATTTAACATGCTTATTAGGTGTGGTTGGTTATATTGATATCACTGACATATATCTGACATTTGTACTAAGGAAAGAGTTTGTTGGCGGATGTAAGTCCACAAGCAGAGTACATCATAATGACTTCCTTTACCGCCTAGTTCATTGTTTACCTCTATTATAAGTCAGTGCTTGACTACTATTCCACCTGATAATCTGATGCATCAACCCAGGACATGTTATACCTACGCATTTCAGCTTGGGCGCATTCGACATGGTCGAGCTTTGCTACCGATTGGTTTACATGCAAGAGGTATACGATACTCGATAGCTTGACGTACCGCATCGGTTATAGCAATATTAGAACATATCCGCAGCAGAGAAGCAAACCTCCCGCCCGGAATAGGAGGCAAGAAAGTACGGCATTTCATCGCACTATGCTGAACGTAGCAGCAGGCATGGAGAACAGCAGTTTAACGAAGCGATGCATTGACAACTTAATAACACCGGATCAGGATCAAGATTGCTCGGATAGAACGCCAAGGCGATGATCAACGACCACAACCTGATGGTAGAATACTCCTACCAGAAATGGAGAAACTGTGTTTACGGGCGATAGTACAGACAGTACAGAGGCCCCTGAACGTCTAGTAATGAAACTCCGAGGAAGATGTTGATTCTGAAGTGGTCTTAAGATATCGTGATAGCACTGCAAGGATGCTGTGGGTATTAAGTGCTACTTATGCAGTGCTAGTATAATATGTCCGGAATAACGTTTCCGTTGCCCCCATAGAGGAAGGTAGTCATTATGATTTCCTCACCATAAAAAAGAGACGGATAAGATGCCCGGAACGGAGGTAGATCGCCAGCGGTCAACCAGCGGGGAACCATGCTTCGGATTCCGCTACCCTCCGTGACGAAGACTCCGACACCATAAACAATCATAGTTTTGCGGCGCTTTATTTAATTCGGTTCGACAACGGCTCCGCATCAGAATCACCAACCTGCAAGTAGTCCCCGAAGTGGCAGAGCAGCTGACCGCAGGCGGCAATGGCACGCTCCTTCACTTCCTGGTCCATATCGGTGGCACGCAGCCTCACCAGTGTGCACTCGTACATGGCCGGGATGAACTGCTGCAACTCCGGCGGTGGCGGCTCGATTTCGACCTCCTCTTCGCCTATGTTCTCCACATGATCTACAAAAAACGCAGTTGTTGTTTAATGATTCATAACATGCTAGATGAAATGACTTATTAATTTGCTCTTACTCAACATAAGTTGCGAGAACCAGATGGTAGAAAAATTTATGTCTGTGGAGCAGTGGGTGGCAGTTTTGTATTTAGCACGGAACAACTATTTGTGGGTCTTAAAAAAGTCCTTGAGCAATTTATAAGCGTAAAAACATCCATGATATAGGAGAAATTTCTAAAGTGGCTAATATTGAAAAAATAATAAAAAAATTACACAGCTTAAGTTACCGCGCTGTAGTAAAACTATAGTAGAGCTACACATATTACACAAATAAAGTGGTGTTATTAAAGGGCTAAAAGTTACAACCTATATAATATGTACGTCTGATCTGATCTGAGAGGGTTATTACACTTATTATACATGATAAAACTAAGAAACTTACCCAAAGGACGCATGACTTTCACCAGTGTCTGTAGAACCCTGAGCGCTTCAGCAGTGACCTTATAGAACGGATCATGAACACTGGCCAAGACGGCGGGCATCAGAGCGGCTACATGGGGCCGCATGGTTTCAACTGGGTGTCCACGGACAAGGCATACTATGAACACTAAGGTTTCGATCTTCATGGACGATGAGGTACTTTTGTCCCTGTGAAATATAAAAATAACGTGTTTAATTCTTAACTTACTTTAAAATTAAAACATTTTCTTCTAATGCGAAATTCATAAAATTAATTTCAAGGTATTTCTAAAAGATCTACATGGTGGTAGGCTATGAACACTAAGGTTTCGATCTTCATGGACGATGAGGTACTTTTGTCCCTGTGAAATATAAAAATAACGTGTTTAATTCTTAACTTACTTTAAAATTAAAACATTTTTTTTTTCTAATGCGAAATCCATAAAATTAATTTCAACGTATTTCTAAAAGATCTATATGGTAGGCTTCCTATCTGGCAAAGGAGTATATCTGATTCGTCTAACTCGTTTTGTTTCTGTTTGAACTGTAAAAGAAATTTTACAGTTAAAGGCTAGCCCTCTCCATAGTTCGCTGAGCGACTTTGAGCGTCCTCATACGGCCAGAATTAAAGGACCACGTCTCGGTTCCGTAGGTCATCACTGGCAACACGCAATGGTTGTACAACTTAGTTTTCAGGTTTTGAGGTATACCTGACGAGAAGATGTGTCGTAATTTCCCGAACGCTGCCCAGCCGAGTTGAATCTGTTGATTGACCTCTCGGTCAAAGTTGGACTTACTTAGTTTAGTCGGACTATTTGTCCCAGGTAAACGTACTCGTCAACAACTTCGAGCTTAGTGCTCCCAACAACTACCGGCATAGGTGTGACATGGACATTAAACATGATCTTTGTTTTGTCCATGTTCATCTTAATACCTATCCGCCGGGAGGCACTATTGAGGTCATTGAGCATAGTGCTTAAGTCCTCCAGCGATTCTGCCATAAGGACTGTATCGTCGGTAAATCGAAGGTGAGTGATGTACTTGGCATTGATGTTAATACTGTATTCTTTCCAGTCCAGTAGCTTGAACACGTCTTCCAATGCAGCGGTGAAGAGTTTCGGGGAAATAACGGCTCCCTGTCTTACACTTTTCTGCAGTTGGATAGGTTTCGTACTCTGGTTCTGTACTCGGATAGCCATCGTAGCCCTACTGTACAAACACTTCAGCACTTTGATATACCCACAGTCAACTTGGCACTGCTGAAGAGACTGTAGCACCGCCCAAATTCCGACGAAATCAAAGGCTTTCTCATAGTCCACATACGCCAGGCAAAGTGGCAAATTGTAGTCTTCAGACTTCTGTACAATTTGCCGAAGGCTATGTATGTGGTCTATGGTACTAAAGCCTTTTCGGAAAGCGGCTTGTTCGGGAGGCTGGAAGTCTTCGAGTCTGCGTGCGAGACGATTCGTAATGACTTTTGAAAACAGATTTTCGGAAACGATGCTGCCACACACAGTCTTCAGCTTTGATATCTTTGGCAAAGACTCTGGTTCCGCTCGATCGCTTCTTCAATACGAGCGGTAATGAAGATGCGTAAGTCTCGCCGCATGCATTTGGAGAGTCTGTTCAGTTGCCTGTATGCTGTCAAATCTGTTGACGATTGCAGCCTAATGTCCTGTCTCACAGCCATGAGATTAAAAAAGTGATCGGAGAGTTTTTGTGTTCTTCTGCGGCGGGTCTTGCAGAACTTAGCTCCGACCGCATGGACAATTTCCACGAGCTTGTCATTCATATCGTCCACTGCATTGCAATCTTCTAGGCACTGAAAGCGGTTACGTAACTCAAGCCGAAAGGTTTCGGGATTCTGGATTAGAGCACGAGGGGGACGGAGCGTTGACTTCATTAGAAGAGACCTCTCCAACTTAACGTTTAGGTTCAGTGTGCCTCTAACCATTCGGTGATCGCTGCCAGTTTTCACCCTTGCGATCACTAATACATCACTGAACAGTTGGCGTCTGGTCGTCATAATGAAGTCGATCTCATTTTTTGTCGAACCGTCGGGGCTCGAACAGATCCACTTCCTGTGGGGCCGCTTCTGGAAGAAAGAGTTCATCATAAAGAGTCCCTCTTTCTACATAGTCGGCCAGCTACTGGCCCCTACGGTTCCGTTGCCCTACTCCAAATTTCCCTAACTTCAGCTCACCGCTTTCTCTTGTGCCTAGTTTTGCATTGAAGTCACCCATCAACACCGTGTAGTGGGTTTTGGAGGAATGCATAGCTCTGGAAATATCCTCATACATTTCCTCTACCTCCTCATCGGGATGTGCCGAGGTTGGTGCGTAAACCTGTATGACCTTCAGCGAATACCGTTTGGTGATTGTGAGTATCAGGTACGCAACCCTCGGCGACACACTCCCAATCTTTACAACGTTGTTGACGAGAGACTTGTGGACGATAAACGACACCTCCTTGGGACAGATGGTCGCCCTCCCGGTGATAGAACAAGTTGCCGGACTCGAGGATTACCGTGTCCTCCCCCTCTCTTCGAACCTCGGATAATCCAATAATATGCCAGCGCAACTTGTCTACCTCTTCTTCCACTTGCTCCAGTATCTTCTTGTCAGTCCTCAGGGTGAGTGCGTTATATGTTGCCAGGTCGAGTTGTCGTAGGTGGTAACCGATCCTCCACCGGAGATTCTTAGCACCCCCTGCCCCACCGTTACCATGGTCGCCACCGTAGCCAGGAATAGCAGGGCCGCCGGGGACTGGGGGCCGTTTGTTTGCGTCGTTATTCACGGGGGGATATTTGCCATAGTTGCCACGCTTGGCGAGCGGGTTGGCAACCGCAGTTTTGTTATTATATTATTGTTGTTATTCGGAAGATGCTGCTGCCCATCTCCTGCCTGTCTCCCTCTGTCGCCTCTTACGACACCCACGGGAAGATATGGGGTAGTGGATATTCTCAACCGCCACTACACGGCACAAATTATCCGCAGTAGAACCAGAGAGACCGACATAGCCCAACGGATTAGTAAGATGAAGTGGCAATGGGCCGGACATAAAGCTCGAAGAACCAACAACCGTTGGGGAAAAAAGGTTCTCGAGTGGCAGCCTCGTACCGGTAGGCGAAGTGTAGGGCGACACCCCACTAGATGGAGTGGCGACCTGGTAAGACAAGCAGGAAGTCGATAGATGCAGGTGACTCAGGACCGTGCTTTGTGGCATTACTTGGGATACGAAGGTGGATATAAGATCTCAGTGACGCCACTAGATAGGACAATGTCAATCGAAGTTAAGTAATCACTCAAAACTCAAGAAAAGCCTCGTTGTCACGTATATTAACGAAATAAGACAACACAAAAGGAGGCCGTCGTAATGCGACGTAACGATTCTTACGTAACTCGACCTCTAATCGACACGACCGTCGCGGAAACGAATACAACCCCGCGCGCAACCCGCCAAATAGGTTCATCGCCCGGGACTAGCGCCTTGCAAGTTTCAAGATGCCACGATTTAGCGTAAACACACCTATTGCAGTTCAGAAAATGATTGCCTAATGTATTATTGAATTGGTTCACATTTTGGATTGAGATTACGTTCTCTGGCAGCTTATTTCACTCTGACTACATGGTTACAAACGAAGTGCTTGTGAGGGTTGTCATTTGAAAAGCTGATACATAGCTTGAGATGGTGGCCCCTGAGCTGTTTTCGTTACGAATAAACAATTTGCCAAACTCTTCAACGTTGTAATGTCCACTTAAGATCTTAAAGGTTTCGATTAGATCTCCTCGGTCCCGACGGTTTATTAATGTTGTAATTTTTAAAACTTTCAAACGTTCTTTATAAGACTGCTGTTTCAATAGGCATGGTACTTTTGTGAAGCTACGCTGTACTTTTTCCAAAGCTTCCATGTCCTTGATAAATGTTCAGACTTGAAATGTGTGTTCTAATATCGTTTGATAATTGTTTTGTGAATCTTAAGCATCATTTTCGGTTTTAGGACAGCGAAAGCTTTTCTCACAAGGTAAATTAGTCTCTTAGCTTTCTTGACAATTGTCGATTTATTCTTTTCCCACTTTAAGTCTTTTGCAATTTTTACTCCCACATCTGTTTGTACTGAATGTTAAATATGTTATTAATATGCAAATTAAGTTTCTTTTCAAGTCACAGTTGACAACCGCGGTCATTCGAATTCTTTAATAATAATAATAATAATCTTTATTCTCAGAAAAACATGTAACAAAATTTTCCATATTAAGTACGATTACAGGCATCCGTATACTAGTACATACTAGTATACTGATGTAGTAGTCTTTGATGTTCCTATTCTTATTTGAATCATATACTACTGAGCTACTCACGTAAGCGCGGGCGTGAGGGCGCGGATGACGCGCGCGGCGTGGTCGGCGAGGCAGCCGGGCGCGGCGGCCAGCAGTTCTCGCAGCAGCGCCAGTGCGCAGCCGCGCGCGCGTACGCTGCGCCCGCGGATCACGCGCAGCGCGCCGCGCACCACGCCCGACACCTGCATCGCACTCTCACTTACAACCTTTTTTATTACTTAAATCGTATTAACTACAAGCCCTTTCGCCTAAAATAATCGATCAAAAACAACATCATCCAAATTATTATGAACTAGCAACTAGCCCCGGTTTTAGCTGGGTGGAATATATTAATACAGCGTCATTAACTTTTTTTTCTAAATAATGATCTAAGAACATTTATTTTATTAATTTTTCGATTTGACAAACAAATATACAAGTTTTTCGGAGAAGATATAGCCTAAATCGTGATGAACCGAAGCATCGCACTGGCAAATCACATATTAGGTGTATTTTTGCGCCTGCGCTCATGCGATTCAAGTGCTACCCGTCTCTCTGTGTTGAGCATGAACAAAAGCATTTTACAGAGTAGTTATAGCAACGCACCAAAAATTTTCATTCCATTTATATTATATAACTGTATTGTATAAATGTTTTGGTTTGTCACTTTTTATTTCTAGTGTTTTTGTTTTTAACTTAATATTTCTAAGTTGTATAAAAGATAAACAATAGCTAATTAAAAAATAAAAAATTAAATGAAATTATTTTAATAAAATCAATTTCATATGAAATACAAGTTTTGTATATCAAGCATAAATTATTTCATTTGCTTAGGACCGGAGTACTAAAAAGTATGTGTGACGTGTGTATAGCTTACATTCATTTTTCATCATTACATTCATTACATTTGATACACCTGCAAAGTTCCATATGATGTTACATCTGGTGTCTCAAGTACACAGCATGTTGTGTGCTCTGTGAACCACGCTTACCACGTTAAAATTTATGTAGTGTTTAGACACTCATTCTTACCTAGTGTATCTAGTGTATTGGTAATAATATATTTTATCAGTGGCATAAAATGTTAGGTACATAATTGTCAACCTGTACAGTGTACACAAGAAAAACATCAACGAATGACACATGCCTACTGACTAAATACATCGACAATTTGTGAAAAGCGACTGATATCAACTGAACACTGGATATTTACAGATTATGTATAAAAATATTAAAAGTTTTTTTTTTAAATAAAATATTACATATGTTGTAATTGAGTATACTTTCTTACAATTTCTTACTTCTAAGGTATTTTGAAAAACTTACCCTTTGCAAAAGCAAAGCCTGAGGAGAGTCATCAGATGGAGCAATAGGCATTTGTAATGCTGGCGGTGGACGTGTGGCTCTCAGGAGGGCTGTGTAAGCACTTAAAATATCGCATTTAACGTTTTCCTCACGTTCTGATAAAGAAAAAAAAGCACATTAGTACAAGTACACTTTGTAACAATCAAAAATGCGAAAGAAATGATCCTCTACCTTTGAATCTTGCAATCAATGCAGGCGAAACAGTTTGATACATTTCTGCCAAAAGCTCATGTCTTGTTGCTATTACGGATTCCAAGCACTTTGCTGCAGCACGTCGTACCTGTTCGTATTATGAAAAAAATACATAAACTCTTTCAAAATCTAATTTTACACGTTATTTAAATATACTGCAATATTGTATAATAATAAAATAAAAATAATACTAGAAATATAAATAAAATAATAAATTTTACAATACGGGAAACAACAGCCCGGTTTTGTTCATCGCCGGCACCAATGAAATTGTTAATTGCAATTTTAAATGCCAATTTGCTACGTGCTCGGCGGTGAAGGAAAACATCGTGAGAAAACCTGCATGTCAAAAAATAAAAAGTTTAAATTTTATCAAAGTTACAGCCTGAGAAATAAGAAAAGAAAAAATATATTTAAGACATGTACAGTAGAATCCCGATTATCCAGACACGGTTATTCCGTATAATCAAAAATCCGGATAATCGATTTCAGGGTCAAATCTAACAATATTTAAATTTTAATTAATTTTTATTATGTAATGTATGTTCGTGAGATATCGTTAACGAAAAATTTTGAAAAAATTGATTTTTTATTAAATTATTTCGATAAATCATATAACAAAAACTCCGCTAAACAAAAAAAACCAGCACGGAGAAAAGGACAAACAATCACACCGCTCTGTCTCATTTCTATGCAAGACGCATGCATAAATCTATCTTTTTCAAACGTCATAATTTGGTGAAGTTTGGAGCACTTTGCATTTGAAATTAGCCGGAAGCTCCAGGGAAGGCCTGCAGGGTCAACCAATTTTCTCAGTCTCTACCTTTCTTAATATCTGGATAATATAATGATATCCTATTTTTCCTTTTAACTATTTATTTAAAAAAAGTCATAAGCTTATAAGTAATCAGTAACATCTTTCCTATTTGTTTGTGTAGTTTTTATTGTGGTCACGAATATAACTTTCAAAGTATTAAACACAATACTCACTTTCCAAGACATGTCATCATCATCAGAGTATTCTTCAGAGTCAGATTCTGCTTCTGCATCAGGTTCAATCGATTCATCTTCCATCTCCTCATCTTCACCTCCTCCACCTTCTTCCTCATCTTCATAGTTGTAGTTCGGATCATAAGTGATCATTTTCAGGCACAAATCTATAATCTAAATAACAAAAATATACAAAGTTAATGTTGAATATTCTTAAGTTCGGAAGAGACTGGCTAAATCTAATTAATTATAGAAAACTTGCTTACAGTTGGGATATGAGTTTGTACTTCTTTAGGACACTTAAGAACAAATGCTTCAAGTGCTTGAAGACAATGTTCACGTAATTCCTCGTCAGCATCAGTAGAATGCTCTAGAACTTGTGGAGCTACACGCCAAAGTTGTTCACCAAATCGATGACCTGCTTGACGACTGAAATTTTTTTAGTATTTTTTATTTATATTACAAGTATAAATAAGTTTTCGTTTTCTACTTTTATACAACCGAAGTGACTAAACAATCATACAGTCCACCTAATGGTAAGTGGCTACAGTAATCTTTGGACACCTGCAGCCATCTTCAAACAAAGACTACAGTTGAATTGTCACAGGTGTGGACTAAGATTAGGTTTCGTATGGTGAGTGTAGAGAACCGGAGACCCTTTTTACTGGAAACAAGGCATTCCATCTTAGTCCTCACGGGTGATAACGCATCTACATTTTGATTTGTAATCGAAGATAGATGTAGATGTCTATGGGCCGCAGCAACCACTTACCATCAGGTGGAGTGTGTGTCGTTTGTCACCCTATCCTATAAAAAATGCCTAACAGCCTGTAACTATACTTCGGACTTTAGGAATTCGGACTTTGGCACCTGAAATAGGTAGGAGGTTAGTATCTACCCAGGTAGAATCCTGGGCACAAAACGAGTCCAAGCAACTATTAAACATAAAGCCAGTAACAAATATGTATAGTCTGTACGCATAAAGAATTCGAAATGGCGGCTTATCGAGCCCGTACCGTCAACATGCACAGTATAATAGCGGAAATCCGATAATAACGGTATATCGTTATAACGTTATATTATTCGGTTAATTGGAAATTTTGTATAATTGGAAAAATATTTGAAAATAATTGCATATGCAAGTAAGTGCTATAACTTTAAGATAACGTTTATAAATAAACGCGACCCGCTCCGGCTTCGCCTAGTTGAGGTCTATTAATTTGGCGTTATTTAGACCTAAGATAATCATTTAACACTATATATTTTATCTTATCAAAGTTTCTATTTTATTAAGTATTTAAATTTTACGGATAAAATTTAGTCTAGATCACTGCTGATATTACTCTCAACTTGTTCGTGAAGTTTTATTGCAATTGGCTCATACAGATACACAATTGAAATTTTTTAAAATACACAATAAACAAGTCTTAAAGGTATGTAAATATTTTATACAAAAATATAAACAACAAAACCAACAACAATTATGAAAAAAACTTTCAGAACGCGTCGTAGCGCACAATAGTGAAACAAGACTGAATCTATCTGTAGTTTATTGCATTTTGTTATCATTAATTCCAATGACAAAGTAGGCTGAAGTTATAGAACGAACGATAATCGCATATCGCAATGTTTTTATTTGCAGTCTTTTCCGACGATTGAGTGTAGATAGCGACAGAGTGCGAGCGAGAGGTGGATAAAGGTCGCCGCGTGCGGCGTACACCCACAGACCACAGAAGAATTGGGTATTTTAAAACAAAGCACCATAATGAAAGGTTCTTTGCTACCTAACTTGTGTTTATGATTTTTACAATAACTATAAGAATTTAACCATATTCTTAGAATAGAAAAACATTTATAACCAACAGTAAAAAAAAAACAATATTATAAGTACGCCTCCGGGTATACAGACACTATCTTAGTGAACAGACTATACATATAAGACCACAAGTACTTTTTAAAAAAATCTGATAACAGATACTGATCCATAGAAGATTAACTCATTACTACTGAAGAAAAAGGTAATCAATATGAAAGTATTTCTTCTTATCTTACCATACTGATGCAATACATTGTATGTGAGTGCGGCTGACACTAGCTGACGTTGAAGAACTCAGGCCTTCCAGCAAATGATCAATAAGTTTACTATAAAGTGAGGTGTTACATGACATCACCAAATGTGACAATGCCACTATTGTGCGCTTACGGACAGCCTGTAAGTGCAAATAAGTATAAATAAACATACTGAAAATATAACAGGACCAATATGTATTAGCCAGGTAATTTATAAATTACAAATTCACTAATTTAAATATATTTTAGGTTAAAAAAATTGATTGATAGGAAAATAAGTAAACTTTTCCAACAATGTTGAGCACATTTTTCTCATTGCAATCAGGGCCTGTATTTTTCCCTAATAACATTGAATAATTTTAACTTGGTTTGGCAGTATAAGAATATCCACTAACATACATATCATCTACTAACCCATGGTAGTTGTAAGTGGTGACAAGAAAGAAATTGAAACAGGAGACGGGCAGCAACTTCTTAATGAAAACAACTCGATTCACGAAAAAACTGTAGTTATCAACTCGCCGGCCAATCGTGAAAAATATTCCCTCTATGGGGCCATGCATCCATAACAATCCACCAAAAGTAAACTGTTGTACATAGAGTTTCCTCATAGCGTATCTCATAGGGGAGATTATATCTCAGCGGCCATGCTTTGGCAGATAGGTTGCAAAACTGCAGTTTTTTTATTATTTTGAGTAGTTACCAGTAAGACGCTACTGCCAATCCCTTTACAATTACACTCTGTCCCCTGTTACAATACCAACTTGGTGATATGGTTCAGAGTCTCTTACTGCCACAAACAGTAAAAAATTATATATGACTGTAACAAGTGAATATTCAATTTTACTTCTATTGTTTATGTATAGATAGCTCTGTACACCAAACAACTTTATTAGATTTGCAACAAATATTATATTCTGCCACACATGAATATTCTACATTCTTCCTGATCGAATAGCTGAATATTAGGCAAAAGTGTATTCAGCTGGGAAGGAAGTAGTGTTTATTCTGAGCATTTTTTCTCTAAAGCTGGAATTGTCTATGAGAAGAAAAGGAGTAGACTACTGTCTGAAAATACAGAAAAAGTTGTATTTATGCACCACAATCTTCCACTTCTAAATTTTAATTATGATATGGCAAGTGCATAGACATTTATCTAATAGTTTTTTGTTAATTTTTTTCATATGGAAGTTGAGTATATACTTATGACTAGAGACGGGCTGAATATTTGTTTCATATTCGGTACCTATTTGGCATATTCAGCAGCATTACTGAATATTCGTATTCGGCTAAATCATCGAACATTCGGTAAAGTAGTACTCAAAGTGTCCACTGTATTGAAATGTCGAATTGAGTAAATACCATGTCATTCATAATTTTACTGTTGGAAGTATATTTTATTTATGAGTAAAATCTACTTGTATAGCGTTATGTTCTTGAGGCACTGTAGATTTATTTCCAATTATAACAAATTAAAAGCTTGATAAAATTTTTTTGGAATCAAAAAAATTTACATTACATTGGTACATTTCACTTTACTTTGGTCGTCAGTTTCTCTAAAATAAGTCCAAATAGTAGACCTCCTGCCACTCAATTTTATCATATAATTATCAATTTTCACTAAGCATAACATCATAATGAAATACTTTTTTTTACACAAAAATAGTCAAAACATAAGCATGTGCTGGCAATTTGCTCAGTACTAGATGATGCAATAACATGTAAATAATGTAGCAATAACATGTCAGGTACGGCGTGGGAGCGAGAGCCTAATCCCACGTAGTTTACGGTTAAAAGCTTCGACATAAATTGGTTAGGCTAACAAGTTGATCCTGCCAAATAGTGTTCGATCATTTATTGGATCAGTAAAAGTTTTGCAGCCAAATATTCGTATTCAGTGAAACCCATATTCGGCCTATTTCTACTACTTAAATGATTAAAAGAAAAATACATTAGTATAAAATAAATCAATATTTTCATTTTACCAATTATCTGACTATAACAAAACTTCTTTCTTAAGTATTCCATATTCGGCCAAATAGTACTTAGATATTTGGTATTCAACCAAATAGGTTAAAAGTAGCTGAATAGGCCAAATACCGAATAATAGCCGAATATTTGTTGCAAGTCTTAATTTTTATATCTCAAAATAACAAAGTGATTACCTGACGTGGTGATGAAAGTTGTGGTAGTAAAGAATTTAATAGCATCGGATGGAAAGATATCAATAGACTTCCAAATCTACTAAGCAAATCTGCCAATATATCAAGTGCTTCCAACTGCACAGATACATCTTCTTGCTGGATGAAAAAATAAAAACACCATTATCAAATGGAATAAAAACTGTTAATTAACAATGATTTATTGAATATAATATAATATTGTATTGTAATGGCAACACTGCGTCGTTTGTGAAGGAAGGTTCCATAAGAGGTCCTCTCCATATTGTTGAGATATAAATAAAAAGCAAGTTTTTATGTTCCAAGTCTTATATCTTTAATTATCCCCATAATCCTTAACAGAACAACCAATTTACTTAATTAAACAACATCATCATCATTATAGCCTATCAAAAGTTCATTGCAGAATATAGGCATCCCCCATAGTTTGCTTGACCTTTTGAGCGCCACGCCAAAAACGCATTACCGTGTCCTGTACGCCAAAGCGAAAAGTAAACAAAAACACCTACGAAAAAAATTGTGTTGCAAGAGTTGATATAACGATAACACAAAATAACTTGATTTTGTTGGTTTTTTATGCAATAAATGACTCTTTATAATCTGGTATGTTTTATTTAATCTTTTTATATATGTACTTAATACTCTTTTTATATATTTACTTTGTATAAAAATAAACAATAACAATAAAATAGTAGTAAACCACAACACTACTCTTCATCGTGATGACATCACTGTCTGGACGACAACGGCGAGCTGACCTTCCTTTTTGAAACTTTTTTAGAGATGTAGCCGTGTCGCACGTTATGTATCGATTTCGGAATCGATCTAACTAAATATACAGAGATCGACTCAAAATACTTTATGTGTCGGGGGAGGCGTAGGCCAAGTGAAGCACAGAAGTTGTACGCTCTTATGACAATGGGGGTTTGATATGATGCTGATGCTACTACATGATTTTGAGATAATCATAATCATAATCTTTATTGCAATCAAATGGTAATAATAGAGTTCGGAATTTTTTTAAAAATAGTCCGCATTTGAACCCAGTTTGGGCGTAGCAATTATAAAAATATTAAATATTATTTTAAAACTACAAGATTTCATTAAAAATTTATATTATTAGATTATATTATTTTAAAATCTTGTAAATTTAATTAAATTGATAATCACAATGTCAAGTAAAAAAATAATTATTATTATTATAAATAAGAATAAGTAAAAAATAATAATTGATTAAAAAAAATTAAATTAAATTAGATAGGCACAGGCCGAAGTTGTCCACACAAATTAAATAACATTTGTATCAAAATATTCATTTAAATTATAGAAACATTTTTCAATTAAATATAACTTTAATTTGGATAAAAATAATGTAGTACTCGTTAAATTTATTATGTCATTTGGAAGGTTATTAAAAAAATTTACCACCATACAGTAAGGACTAGAGCTATGCAAAGCAAGAGTAGATTTTGGCAATAGTAGCCTATTTTTATTTGGTCTAATTGAGTATTTGTAATTTGTTTCTTAATTTGGTAAATAGTTCTGGGTGGTTTTTTACAAATTTGCATGTTTCCCAAATATAAATATATGTCAAAGTCAAAATTTTGAAGTGGCGCTTACAACTTTCTGGAATTTTTATGTTTGCCAAGATTCTTATAATTTTTTTTGCATTATAAATAATTGCTGTGCATCTTTATTTCCCCACAATATGACACCGTATCAAAGCCACTAAGATGTGTATGCGTAATATGCTGACAGAGCGCTAGGGGCATTTGTGGTTTTCTTTATTTCTCGTAATACATAAGTGAATTTTGATAGCCTATTTTTTACTTTATTTATATGGGCTTTCCAGTTTATATGACAGTCGATTTCCAGGCCTAACAAGTTGAAGTTGTCAACAGTCCTATAGGTATATCATTATAAGTAAAAGCGATATTATTTTGTGGTGATTTTTGAACAGGTGGGAATTGCATAATTTTGGTTTTATTAAAATTAATCTCTAGGTTGTGATGTGTCAGCCAATTTGTAACCTGGTTCAATACATGATTCAATTTATTATTTAAATTCTAGTCTTTTGTATGTGGAATAATAATGGAAATGTCATCAGCAAATATAAAATTGCTCATCATATCTTAAGAAAAAAATAAATTTTTATTATTTGTAATTTCACGACGCTTTCCAAAATGCGAATGAGTTCTGAGGAATCATACATGTTGCACTGCACTACTTTTTCCGCTGTTCGTTTATGACGTCATCAGGGTGTCGTCTATCCTCGACCATGGTGCCCAATGAACTGATAATCGATGACGCGCTAAGGATGCGCCAGAGTTGAGATATTAGATTTATTATACGAAGTTGATTTGATGAAATTTTCTTTTATTTATGTAGCTGATGATAGTTTTATGTTTCTTACCTTTTGTTTTATTCAAATATCAATAATAATTTAAAAAAAGAACGTGTTTGCATTTAGTTTTGAATAGTTTTCAATAAATCTATGCCTAACGCATTACAACACTAGTGGTCAAACATAGACAACTTTGGCGTGCTGGACATGGTATTTGCTTAGATAAAAAGTCATTTTTTTTAGTTCAATGTTTCTTAGTACTCGTGGCTCTAGGAGACTTGTTTTTTATACTCACATATTGCTGGGTTATTCTTCTTTGAGTAGTGTAGAATTAAAATACCAGTAATTACTTTCCAATATCTATATTTCATATTTTTGTGGGCCGGGTTTTTTGTCAACTATAGACGTCGTTGGAGCTTAGAGCTTGCAGGTGCTTGTCAAGTATAGGCGACTTTGGCGCTCAAAAGGTTAAAAGAGTGGATATATTTACAATTTTTATTTTGTTGCAATGTTATGTGGGTGGGGTTTTGTATTTGGAATTGATAGTGTGGAATTTATGGTGTTCATGTTTTAAATTTCTAGTTGTTTGTAATATTATGTGGGTTGCATACTAATTTAATTTAATTTATGTAATAGGATATAAGAGTGAATTTATTCGCCAACAAACTGTCTTTACAGTTTGGCGAAGTTATGCACTTATGTAATGTTTTTTTTTTTTTTGTAAATGTCATTACATAAAATGAAAAAAAAATAAAATTAACTTAAGTAATGCTAAAAAAGAAAAAGAAACTTAAAACTTAGAAACATATATAGCAGATAAAATTTTTATACTGCACTGCTTACCTTTTCAATAGCACTGCTGAGTTTCCCAGTAATTTTTTTACAAACATTAGCAGCTAGTGTATTTGAGCCTAGTGGAAGTTCAGATATCACAGTTTTCAAGCCAATGCTGCTTATATCTCTTAACTGTTCAGTGTCTGACAGCATATTTGCACAAAGAGTTTCCACGATACCTTCTACTTGGAACTCCTTTACTTTGTTAACGAGAGGTCCAAGACTGTAAAACAATAATGTCAAAAAACAATGAAAGTGCTTTATAGTGTACAAATATGGAACAGAACTTTGAAATTACCATTTTACGGCTAGATTTTGAACTTCTCCATTTTTGTCTTCAAGTAAACGAAGCAACATTTTTACAACTTTTCTTTCGGAGTCATCGTCAAGCTTTATACTATCTTTCTGAAGTTCTGTCATCAAATCATTTGTAGCCATAAATCTGAAGTCTTTGTCGTTAGACGTCATCTAACAAAAGCAATGTTAATATTTAGTTTTCAAAGATAAAAAGCAGCAGATTCATATAACCAAAGCAATGAACAGCCGGTTACCTTCTCAAGCAGATTTGCTATTTGATATGATACACTGGCCATTTTGACTGTATTCAGACTTCAAATTATTATTTCCACTTAACAAATATAAAATAGATCAAATAATTATTCTATAAACAAGAACACCAAAGAAGAACCATTTGGATAAATTCTAATAACCAACTTATAAGCCACAACGAACAACGAAATAATCGAAAATGAATGCTATATCCAGTGTTGCCAGATGTCTTGAACCCTTTATCTGTATTAGACACTGCTAAAATCTGTATTAAATCTGTATGCTATTTAAACTTAAAATCTGTATAATTTAATAAACCAAAATAGAATAATCGATCATCATCATCATCATTGCTTTTTTTGAAAAACAAGGAATAACTACTAACGTAATATAAGCAGATAAGGTTTGATTATCGTTCTTAAATAAAAATATTTTTTTATAGAATAAGGGTGACAAACGAGCACACAATCCACCTGATGGTAAGTGGATGCTGTGACCCATAGACATCTACATTTATACTCGCTTAAGAATTAAAACGCAGATACGTTGTCACGCCTGAGGATCAAGACGGGATGCCTCATTTCCAGTAAAAAGGGTCTCCGGATTTCTACTTTCAACGTACGAAACACAGCAGTATTAAGCTGGTATATTACGCTGGTGTTCTGTAGGAGCGTGGTCCTTCCCCGGTGGAGCGTCAGCTATTATGGTTGCAGCACTGCAACCATAATAGCGGCAACGTGGCTTTACCACGCATAAAATATACGCTATACACTAAATTTTTTATATAGCAAAATTGTAAACATTAATTTAAGCAAACAACATATTAAAACTCAAACGTTTGCCAAATGAACATATAATTACTTTATTATTTTCAGTCATACATATTTTATACACAGGGCGTTAGTGTAAACACCGTTATCCTTGAAACCAGTGGTTTGGTGTCACTTATAGAACGTAAAATCAATGAAAAATAACAACAATTTTTTTTAGTAAAATTCAATTTTCTTTAATTCCTCAATTTTGCCTGTCCTAAGCCAGGGTGAAAGTATGAAGGAAAAGTTACATCACAGGTTATGTGTACCTATTGTGTTTTTATTGGAATATAGTGTAGGTAGCTAGCGCGGGCGGTGATCTTTACAGTGATTACGTCACCCGGGCGCATAGGGTATTCATGAATTTACGGACGGTTTAGGACAGAAACCTCTTAAATTTTATGAAAGAAAATAGGGTTTTTTTTAGAATTCGGATAAATATTTTTATATTAAAGCGAACTACCTATGGTTTTAGTGACAACGGTGTTTACACTTACACCTTGTATACATATTTTGTAATACACTTGTAATTCTGCCATACTAACTAATTTCGTTGTGAAAAAATAAATTAACCATAAATAATAGAATCATGAATGTCTGTAACGCGGTATCTAGTCACTTATTTTGCTTCATTCTATTTTAAGTTGAATATTATGTTAATCCAATCAATAGAGTTAGGAAACTCTGTATAAAAATCTGTACCCAGTGCTAATCTGTATCACACACCGAAAATCTGTATAAATACGGGGAAATCTGTATATATGGCAACACTGGCTATATCAATCAAATCTGACTTAGGGATGTTCGAATTCGATGATCATCAATGTTAAAAATAAAACATCGATGTTGCCACATGTCAAACATCGATGTTAATGAACCCATAATCGATTAATAGGAACCTCTGAAAATCGCGAACCCGCGAAATCTATATCAACTAAATCTTGCATCTTCTATTGAAGGTTTAAAATTTAGAATAATTCATCACGCAGCGATCACCTAAATAAATATCATTATGGCGTGTCAAACTTCACTGTCAAGTGTGAATTGTAATGTCACAGTTGTCACTGCTTTCGCTTTGTTATTCTGTAATAACGTTGTCGGTTGTCGCCTAACAACTATTCTACGTAAAATGATATTCAAAGAATTGTTTTTCCCTTACTGTCTATACCCACATAATTTTGAAACAATATGTAAGTATCTAACACAACACAATTCAATTACATTTAGTTGAATTTTTTAAGCTTATCATAACGAGTTTATTTTTTACTTGAACTTGAAGTTTATGAAAATAGAACACTGAACGAGCGTAAGCATAAACAATTTCACTGCATAGCTTCATACATACTACATAGCTATACCTACTGTTTGGGCTGTCTGATTAAAATTTGTGAACAAACGTAACGCAAAAGTCCATTAGTTTGTTTTTCCGTGGTTTGTTAACTTTTTCTCTAAAACCATATTTTTTTATCGCGATAAAAGTAGTTGATAAAAAACTAAGTCAAGTCGTAAATTAGGTCCCATAGTAAATTTTTCATACCAGATTTGTGAATGTGTAGAACATTGTCTAAAAATCGATCGAGATGGTAACATTCATCATGATTGACAAGAAATATTAGAATATAATATTATAACAAATGAACTAGAAAATTCATATGACAACAAAAATATTAAAAAAATTGTAGTTAATAACACAGTGTTTACGAATCCAGTAGACATAGCTTCTTCTTTCCATTCTTAAATTTCTGACACTAAACCATAAACCACATGACTAATTTTTTTATTTGTCTTCTATATATATATAAGTACACGTGCAAAAACATCGATAATGGCCAACATCGATGTTATGAGCAGGATAAACATGGGACATCGATGTTAATCTATCGATACCAACATCGATGTCATCATCGATGTTTGTGCAACATCGAGCATCCCTAATCAGACTGATCTGCTCAACTCAACTCAAAGAGTGTTGTTATCGTAAAAATCGAGGAACATACTACTCTCTTGGTAAAAATCAGACCTGCCGACTGCCGTATGTCACAGTCTGTTTTTTTTGCCCAGGTATGCCGTGTTAAGAAAATACAAATTGCCGTATTTATTTATAGTTTTTTACAATGTAGGTAAAATTACTCATGGAGGTTAGAAAAAAGGAGAACGATCGCTGTAGAAAATAGTGTCCCAGAAATATGGACAAAATAAGTGAGGCGCAGTGATCGCTGAGTTGTTTCAGTAAAAGCTGGCTGTTGTGCGCTAATTTGAAATGATTATAATATCAACTAAAGAAAAAAAAGAAAAACAATGAAATTATTATTATTTATTATTTTGGGGTATCTATATAATTTTCTCATCTGGTTGGGTTCCATAAATATATAATTGCGAACGAAAATGATAAATATAAATAATAATAAAATAAAATAAATACATAAAATTTACAAAAATAAATAAATGCCTAACCAGATGGAAGCCCTCGGCAGGGGAGACCAAACAGCCGAGGGTTAGGGGGAAAGGAAAAGAAACCGGCGGACGATGCGGGCAGTATCGAGGAGCACCGTCTTCTGCATTTGAGCCCGGAGCAGTCCGTCACGGAGTCCCAGTCGCCTGAGATGACCCCAGAGGCTGACTGGGATTAGCCCGTTTGCAGAAACGACTACAGGTATAATTTCGGTCGACAGCCCACCCCACATGTCGGTCACCTCGTGAGCCAGGTCCAGATATTTTGTTCACTTGTCTGTTTCGGCTTTCACGAGGTTCCCGTCATACGGAATGATAATGTCGACCAAAAATATCCTTGACTGTGCTCGGTCCATCAGCACAATATCAGGCTTATTCGCAAGAATAGTCCTGTTTGTGATGATGGCCCGGTCCCAGTAAAGCCTGGCGCGGTCATTTTCGAGCACGGCCTCCGGCAAGTACTTATAATACGGCAGTTCCCGGTCCACGAGACCGTATTTCAGAGCGAACTCCTGGTGTAGAATTCTGGCTACTAGGTTGTGCCTGTGCAAGCACTCAGAGTTAGAAAGCGCCGAACAACCGGAGATAACATGCCTAAGTGACTCACCGGGATGGCTACAAGCTCGACAGATGTCGACGGTGCCATCCTTTAGGATGTATGTCCGATAGTTGTTGGTCTGAGAGCCTGATCCTGTATCGCACAGACAAAACGCTCGGTTTCCCCGATGAGGTCACCGAAACGTAACCAGTTGAGGGAGGCGATTGTGTCTACGAAATGTTCATGTAGAGCCTAGTAAAACCTCCCGTGGAGCTTCTTCTCCTTTCATACAGTCTTCCGGTCGGGAATGCTCTCTACTGCCGGTTCTTGCCATTGCTCGTTGGCCAAGGATAGAGGGGTAAGCCCTTTATCACAACAAATGACGTCCCTATAGAATGGATCCGATCTCGTCAGAAAGTAATTACGGAGGCTGCACACTTTACGATTGCGCATGGTAAGCGCGCTTAATAAGCCAAACCCACCATATTTCCGCGGCAAGTACAGCCTCATAATCGAAGATATCGGGTGATGCATCCTATGGGACGTCATAGTAGTGCGGTCTTTTCTATCCAGGGCGTTAAGTTCAGTCTGAGTCCACCTAAGTATGCCAAAGGTATACATGAGTACAGGCATGACCCAACCGTTATATGCTTGTGTCTTATTCACACTGGACAAAAGGTTGTTAAGCACTTTGGTCAAGCGTGCCTAAAACACGTCGCAAACAGACTGTTTCATACCAGCCTCATCGATACCGATTACCGATGTTCTGTGATATACCCAGGTATCAGTGTGTTTCAGCCTCGGAAAGAGTCATCAAGTTGACGGGCATAGATAAGTTTATGCCCTCAGAGTTAGCAACCCTTCCCCTTTCAACATGGAGGACCGCACACGTATCCGTTCCCAGCTCCATTCCAATAGAACTGCTAAATTCACAAGTAATATTTAGCAATTCCATAAGATGGGAACGACTGGAAGTGAATAAGTTGAGGTCATTCATGTAAAAAAGGTGGGTCACTTATGTACCTCCTTTCCGAAGCTGAAATCCCCTCCCGGAGCCCTCCAGTAATGTACTGAGAGGGTTCAAAGAGAGGCACAACCAGATTGGACTCAGACAATCGCCCTGGAAGATATCCCTTCTTATCCTTATGCGGCTTTCCGCAGCCGTCATCCGCTCACCCAGATGACAGAGGATCGTACTCCACTGCCCCAAACATTACTCGAGGAAGTCTCTAATTGTACAGTCAATCTTGTGCAGCTCGAGGACCCTCTTTAGCCATGTATAGGGAACCGAGTCAAATGCCTTTCTGTAGTCTATCCAAGCGGCGGAGAAGTTCCGACGGTTGTGTTTCACCACTTTGCCAATGACCGCGTCTATGAGGAGTGGTTCCTTGGTTCCACGACCACCGCCCGACATCAATTTTGAGCACGTGACATCACCTGATTTGTGTCCAGGTGACGCCCTCAGAGTTAGCAACCCTTCCCCTTTCAACATGGAGGACCTCACACGTATCCGTTCCCAGCTCCATTCCAATAGAACTGCTAAATTCACAAGTATTATTTAGCAATTCCATAAGATAGTTGCCATCGAGGGCGATACACCGATTATAGCGATCTTCCAACTTTTCAATACCATTTTTGTAGTACGATTTGTGTTTAGCCTCAAAATAGGCCTCTGTTTCGGCGATTACTTCCTCATCGGCTTTAAATTTCTTTCCAGCGAGCATTCTCTTGAGATCTGAGAACAGGAAAAAGTCGCTGGGGGCCAAATCTGGAGAATACGGTGGATGCGGAAGCAATTCGAAGCCCAATTCATGCAATTTTGCCATCGTTTTCATCGATTTGTGACACGGCGCATTGTCTTGATGAAACAACACTTTCTTCTTTTTAAAATGGGGCCGTTTTTTCGCGATTTCGTCCTTCAAACGCTCCAATAACGCTATATAATAGTCGCTGTTGATGGTTTTTCCCTTTCCAAGATAGTCGATGAAAATTATTCCATGTGCATCCCAAAATACGGACGCCATAACCTTACCGGCCGACTGTTGAGTTTTTCCACGCTTTGGATTCGGTTCATCGCGTGCAGTCCATTCAGATGACTGCCGACTGGACTCCGGCGTGTAGTGGTGGATCCATGTTTCATCGATTGTCACGTATCGACGCAAAAATTCACTTCTATTGCGGTTGTACAGCTCCAAACATTGCTCTGAAGCATCGACACGTTCTTGTTTTTGGTCGATTGTGAGCTCGCGCGGCACCCACTTTGCACATAGCTTTCGCATACCCAAATATTCATGAACGATATGTCCAACACGTTCCTTTGATATCTTTAGAGTTCCAGCTATACAAATCAACCTCAATTTACGATCATCCAAAACCATTTTGTGGATTTTTTTTATGTTTTCGTCCCTAACAGCCTCTTTTGGACGTCCACTGCGTTCATCGTCTTCGGTGCTCATATGGCCTGTACGGAATTTGGCAAACCACTTACGAATGGTTGCTTCGCCCGGTGCAGAGTCCGGATAACACTCATCAAGCCACTTTTTGGTATCAGCAGCACTTTTTTTCATCAAAAAATAGTGTTTCATTAAAACACGAAATTCCTTTTTATCCATTTTTTTCAAAATAACAAAAGTTGCTTCACTCAAAATGCTGTATCTCACAAACTAATAATCAGACAGCTGTCAAATTTATACACGTTTCTTTTGAAGGTTGGTACTACCTAAAAATGATATGGATTTTATTCTAGTGGCGCCATCTCATAGAGACGATACGAACTTTTCAGCCCAACCAATAGTTCGTTCTATAAGCTCTATTCAGTCATCAGTACTAATAAGCAGTTTCAACTGCAACTGTATGTATGGAATAGCTATTTCAGTCGGTTGATATCTGCTCGAGTCGTAATGCTATTTGATATGTATCAAACATAATAGGATATCGTATACACACACACACACACACACACACACACACACGCACACACAAACACAGACACAAACACATAAGCAAACACACACACATACAAACACACACACATACAAACACACGCGCACGCACACATACATACACGCGCGCGCGCACACATATACATACGCGCACGCGCACGCACACACACACACTCCCGCACATACACTCACACACACGCGCACGCACGAACGAACACACATACACGCACAAGCACATACACGCACAAGCACATACATACACACACACACACACACACACACAAAAACACAAAACAATAGTGGACACACGCACGCACACACTCACACACTCGTACCCACACACAAAAGCAAACACACGCACAACTGCACACACACACGAACAACAGTTCAACAGTTAACACAAGCACGCACAAATTTACACACACACACACACACACGCACGTACTAAAAAAACACAACAGTGCACACACGCACACATACACTCACGCACACGCGCATGCACATGCGTTCACACGAACACATGAACGCACATACACCCACACGCACGCGCAGACACAAACTCGAATAAAAACACACACACACATACACACACACACACACACACATACACACACACACACACACGCACGCAAACACACGCGCGCGCACTAAATGGCATCCCCCCCCCCCTTACACACACACACACACACGCACACACTCGTGTGACAAATTAATTTGTAATAAAGTACTGTCCATCATCTTTTAATTGATCTATGACAAATGAATAAAATAACACAAATTCACTCACACGATAACAAAAACTCGAACAAACGTCTTCCCACAATAAAACCTGCCAAAGTTTGATCCACAAAATCAGCAGATAACGTTTTTTCTTACCTTATTACTATAACGAAGTAGCCTACTTGGTTCTCTGTCACACACAGAACGCGACGTTGCCGCTTCGTGTTCGAGTACCTATTCGTCAATTATGGCTCCGGATCCACTTAGTCTAAGTAAATGTCGCATACAAATTAAATATACTCTGGATCGAAAAAATCATATTCAGTACGATTTTTTCGACCGTTGATAGATCAACAAATGTTGGTCAAATCGCTGAATCAGCGTTACAGTAGAAAACGTTTCTTATAGTAGTAGTAGTAGTTTCGTATAGTACATTGCTAAAATACGTTTCATATTCGTTCGCGAACTACACTAGATTAGATGCCAGACACCTTGTATACGCTTTGTGTTCCCCAGTTTTCGTTTATTTCGTTGTTTTGAGTATTAGTTGTGCCTATTTGTTCTTATTTTTTGTTTTTATTTTTTATTGTCGTTTTGTTGTTTACAATGCCAAAGAAAACCAGAAAAAATATTTTAAATAGCGAATTTCGCGAGTTTGTGTTTGGTTTCCATGACTATTTTGAACATGAATACCAAAATAGCGGACCGCTGTTGCCAGTGTCATCAGTGTGTGACAGAGTTGCTGGGGCTCTTGGAATTGGAAGAGCTACTGTGACTAGATTCATCAAAGAAAAATTTGGAGATACATCAACGGAGAAGAATAAGTTATCTACTCCAAATAGAAAGAGAAAGAAACGCAACAATTCGTAATCACGTCTACGCATACTACATAAGTAACGAGCTTCCAACATTAACAAAATTAGCAGTTTCTCTGAAAGATGCAAATTTGTTCAGTGGGAGCCAAACATCTTTATCAACAATATTAAAACAATTGAATTCAATTATAAAAAGGGTAACAATAGAAAAATTATGATGGAACGAAACCACATTGCTCTTACACGCATTGATTTTTTTACGAAAAGTGATAGATATTGATAATTGGGTAAAAATGGTGTTGCTGGATGAAACATGGCAGTAAACTACACGTTTTCTAAATCTTGGACTGATGATAAACCCGAATCGTCCACCAAGGTACCTGAGGGCAAAAGTCAAAGGTAATTTGCCATGCTGGCACCTCGTTTGGATTTGTACCAAATTGTTTACTGGCATTCAAGTCTGTTGAGACGACGGAGTACATCGAAGCGATGTATTTGATATATGAGCTTATGAAACTTATAAATAATTTAGATGAATTCCAGGTGATACTAATGTAAATGCAACCAATCATTCAGTTCAAAAAATAAGCCTCCGACAGTGAATAACTCGAATAATGAAATAATTTCGTGGTTGCAAACCAACGGAGTACAAGCCGACGGCACTATTTTGAAAAAAGAAATTTTGCGTTTAGTGGGAATACACAAGCCCCAAACGCCAATATATGTTTTCGATGAGATGGCAAAACAAAAGGGGAGAATTGATTTGGGCGCAAGTTAAAGGTATTTAATATTTAAATGAAGTTAATTAATTAGTGCATCACTAATAAAAAAAATCACTATTTTCGTTTCAGGTCATGCAGCAAGACACAACAACAGCCCACCGTTTATGGAAAATAAAATGTTAAATTTGCTGAACAATGGATGTGAACATGTAACACCAAATTATTGGAAGAAGGTGGTCGATAAAACGCGAAGAATTAGCACAAAAGATTGTCAACTTGATGTCCGCTTTGATTATTTGTGTGATCAGTAATTAATAATTAATCTCGAAGATTGTTCTAGTGACTCTAATTCTGATGATGATTGAGACTTAGGATGTATACTAGGGTGGAGCGAAAAAATTTTTTCACCTTATCTTAATCTAATGGTGCGCAAAAGGTGCCTTTAGGAATAAAATTAACTCATGCAAAATATTATTTGGATTGATTCAGAGTAACAGCCACCGCAAGGTCAACGAAATTTTATAAAAAGATGATTTTCGACCCCAGGATTGTTCGTTGTGATTGTTTGTTTGAAATGTTACAAATTATTAAATAAATTGTAACATTTCGTTTTATTTTTCAATTTAAAATATAGTTTATTATCATTATAAATCAATAAAAAATTTAGTTTTTACGTTAACTTACTTCAAATCAAGGTCATGATGGCGCGCGCGGAAAGTAATTTTGGCACACGTGTGGAAGGTAATTTGTTGCGCATTTATCGTGTCACTACCAGTATTCTATTGCTTTTCAATTTAAAAAGGTCATGCTTTTATTTTTTTCACAATATTTCTTGGTTGTTTAAAGCATGGAAAGAACCTTTAGTGCATTCAATGTGTCCTTTTTTGGTAATATCCAAGATATTAAAAATAACACTTTTACCTACGTATGAGGATGTGATGAAGTGATGAGATGGTCCACTCGTAGTGAGTGGACCAGATATAAACTAAAATTGCTACTGGAAACTGTGAAAGAGCCAATATTTTCACAAATAGGAGATATTGTGGCACCTAGATTTGAAAATATCTGGCAATCTGTGTCTATTCCGACCGTAACTAAAACACGAGTTATACAAATGTTAAAAGAAATTGGATAATTTTCGAGAAAAGGTAATAAATATTACAGAACAATGACTGCTAAAGAGCACATTTCCCTAATCCAGGAGCCGGGTTTTATCTACACGGGTTGTGTAGTACCTATCACTGGTTTGACGAAAGCAGTCGAATCACCAATCACAAGGTTCTTAGCAAAGGAAAGTATTTCACTAGAACATCTTGTAGTAATAAGTTCTGATGGGACTAATGTCAATTCTGAAAAGTACAGTGGCATTAAAGTTGGCAAGTTTTGGCATGCTCTGATCACGAATCTGCGGTCCATTTTGCGTAGGATGCACGGTTCCGGAGATGTGCAGATCAATTAACTCTTATCTAATTCATATCCGGTGTCCTTATCTACTTATCTATTGTTCATTGAATACCGTCATTATCTATTATTCGTCAGCGTGTGGGTCGGCTTATGCTATTGTATTATACTCCTTTGTTCCTATCTACAACACTAATCTGAATCATCAATAAAACACATTACCTAATTTTGTTAAAATTTTTATTTATAAAATACAAAATCTTATTATTTATTATCCATAAAATAGGAGCGAAACATCTCATCCACTAACATATCGTTGTACAATGTGTTCTCTGTAAATATACTCGTAAAACTATGCATTGAACATCCCTGAAACTTATATAGCAAATACATTAAGCAATATTCGCCACAAACTGAAGTCCACTCATTCTGGATCCTATCAACATTCCAGTTCCATCTTTTACAATTTCTTTTAAAAAACTCTAGATGATATCGTACAGGTGCCCATCCGAATGAATCAAAATATTGACCGACGTCATTCGTATCGATATATAAAGCTACCCAATGTGACCCTGGTTTATCATCTGTATCCAAATTGCATATTATATACGTTGGTACGTGGGTGTACATGGGCAGTTTATTGGCAGCATAAACATTATTTTCTAGAGTGGGGTGAATCTTTTTCAGATGTTGTTGTAAATCTAGTGTATCCATGATGTTACTGCTATTAGTAGATTATTACAGTACCAATCTACTCAATGACTAACATAGGAATGATCAATTATAGTGATTTCTAAATATTAAATTGCTATTTCTAAATATTTAATTACTACATTTGTGTTACTTCAACGCATCAAAGGCCATGGATGTAAGTGTTTATTCTATTGACAAACTTACTTTTCTTTCTGTTATTTTCTTACGTGTGTATGATTTAGTGTTAACAAATTATATTTAAATATTATGTGTGTGTATATGATTAAGCCGTGGTAGCTCAGATGGTTAGCGCAAAATGTAAATTTCACAGTACGCGACCCGGGTTCGATCCCCGCCGGCACCAATTAAATTGTTAATTGCAATTTTAAGTGCTGATTTACCACGTGCTCAGCGGTGAAGGAAAACATCGTGAGGAAACCTGCATGTCTGAGAAAATTTCGAAGGCATGTGAAGTTTGCCAACACGCATTGAGGCAACACAGCGAACATTTCCTAGCCCTAAAACCCTCTCAGAAATGAGAGGAGGCATATGCTCGGCAGTGGACTTTAATAGGCTGTAACTTTAACTTTTTTAACTTTTATGATTAAGTGTTAACAAATTGATATTAACATGATAACTGTGTTGTTGCAGAAATCATTGAGCTTCGATCAAAATACCTATAAACAGTATTACTACTCGCCACTCTCCCCTCAAGAAGAGAGTGATGACATCGTCATTAATAATAACACATGCGATGGTGGAAAAAGAAAATCGCAATCGATTGATCATTTTTTTGAAGCTGAATCAAAAATAAAAAAAGGAAGCTGTTATCATCAACCGTAGCACGAGCCGCTGGAGATGGTGTATCATACATTTCTACTAATTCTGACGACGGAGACCAAGCGACGCATCTCATCAAAATTGAAATGTACGATATGAAGAATCTATCCAAGATTCCAACCACTGATCATTGGAAACATGCTTCCACGAGGATTAAATATTACGTAAAGACTAATAAGGATAGCATCTACGACAACACAAACGCCCTAGTATACAATATTACAAAGACAATAGCAGAAAGTGAAAAAGTTAAAAAATACTTTTTTAACAATGACAGTCATTAGCTGATCATTAGTGAATGTGATTTTGTTTACTTAAATTACAGGAAGACAAGAGCAGAAGAAAGAGATGAGTGTGGCATACGTGTACAGAACACATCATTGAAGAACAAAACTACAACACTGAGTGGAGATGAAAACGAGAAGAATATGCAGTACTCAAGAGCTGAATATCCATTATTCAGTTCAAAATCTAGCCGGTTGCTCAGTTTCGAAAACTGGCCTCTCGTTATGCGACAGAAACCTGAAGATCTTGCAGAAGCCGGTTTCTTTTATACCTGCCATGCAGACACGACCAAGTGTTTCCATTGTGGTGGTGGCTTAAAAGATTGGGAAGATGATGATGATCCTTGGCAGCAGCATGTTCAGTGGTTTAGTCAGTGTGCTTATGTAAAATTTAAACTCGAACAGAGTTTTGTATTAGATTAAATAGAATATTAATAAAGAAATAAAAAATATTATATTGCATACAATTTGTTTTATTTAATTTTATAACGTTTCACATAGTTACATACACACAAAATGCATTACACATAACTCATAAAATCTAACACACAACACATATTATAACCTCAACTACTATAGTCTACAGTAACATTTCTGTTTTTAACTATCTCAATAATATTATAAAACTCAGCATAAACTATACAGTTAATTGTTTGTATTAGTGAGGATTCAAATCGTACTTCTAATCTTACACTACCATGCTTTATGAGATTCCAATGAGCTGATGAGTTGGCTGATAAATCAGGAGTTAAGTCAAATGCTAATAGACAGTAACCTTTGGCATACTGTTCACAAGAGATTCCATTTCCTTCATTAAGAAAGTGAATACCAGTTCCCGAGAATAGAGTATGATATGCTGATGTACTATTATTAAAAGATGGTTGCAAAGCTTTTGAAGGTATTTGTTGACCATCAATATATAAGCTGAAAGAATGAATACCATAGTTTTCAAAGTTAAATGGATTTTTAGTAAGGGAACCATTAAATGCAGAATTGTTCACAAATACAGTTATACATCTTTTGGGTACCTGCCCTAAAAAATTTATTATCAAGAGTTTTTCCTTGCACACCCGATGGAATTGTTAAAACTTTTACTTCAGCTCGAGTAATAGGATATTTAGCAGTGGTAGAAGCTAAAACTTTTTGATGTGCGAGTAATACACTTGGATTAATTCGTGCTCGTCGAACAATAAGAGTTGCATCCGTAATGCAAACTTTAAACTTTACATCGTTTGACCCAGCAATTAAATTAAAGCTCTCTCTTGATCGAACCAATTTAACACTCATTTCAACACCATTTATTAAAAATTTATCTTGGTTGAAAATGTCACCATGAAGATGACCAATCATTTCTATTTCCTTACTTTCACTAATCAATTCCTGTCTTTTAACAAATCCTATGTTTTTACCATCCGTAGAATCCATTTTTCCTGCTGTATCATCATACCAAAGACTACAAGTAAGATGAGATTGTTTAGCAGCAGGAGCATAGTTTAAAAGGGTTTCCATGTATGCTTGATATGCATAGGTATTGTTACGCGCTCGAATCGATGCACTAGCGCCATCTAGTGTCAGGAACGAGAGCGAGGGGAGCACAGATCTCTCAACCGACAGCGCCATCCGAAGAACTAAGTTTCTAGAAAATCTATACTCGCACACTCGTCCCTTTGCGCGCATTTACTTGAATATTCGGGACGCTTCTTTGCTAATTTAAATAAATAGGCGCTGCAAGATGCGATCGGGGCAGAGTTGAACTCGGCGACACAAGCGAAGCTTCGGAGCGGAATTAAGTGAATTAGTGTGTTTAATTATTAGTGTTTTAATTTTAATTTGTGTAAAGTAAATTAAAGTGTTAATTTAGGTAATTCTATCGGCAATTTTTACTGTCACGAACCTCAAGCTCGTAACAGTATTATTAGGTGGTGATACAAGTTTTTGGTTTAAATAAACATCAAGTTGACTAAAAAGTGAATGCAGCCAATTATTTTCAGGTGCTACTATTGTAGTAGATATCAAGTTAGTGGAATCTTGATTTAATACTTTTGCCTTTATGTGGAGTAATGTATGAGACAAATCTATGTAGTCATCGCCTGTCCCAGGAACTTGAAACTCGATAGGTCCATCATCACCAAGAGATGAAATTGGTTTATAATGAATCCACAATCCATTTTCAATGCTAGTTTGTGTAGACGGTAGTGCAAACAAATCCAATTCTGACTTAACGCACTCGCAAGAATGATTATGAAGGAAAGACATATTTAATTTGAAAATATATCTTTGATATTTTTTGGTTTTAGACCAGGTTTTTTCGCAGCTTTCACTTTAGCAGTTAATGGTGGAATGAACGAGGTCAATCGTTTTCTTTTAGTTTTATACCCAGATCCTGTCATGTTAAATTGATCAATTTTCTCATCAGCCTTTCGTTTTAAATTCGTACTAACTTGCTTTAGACGATCTTTTATTGAGGCTTCCATAGGACGCGCTTGAACCATATCCGATAAAAGTCCTACTCCAGCGCTTGATGCCTCCTTACCAATCACTCGAGCACCACTTGAAAGTAAAGGTAAAACTGATCTAAATAACCCCCCTAAGAAGCTCCCAATACCATGACCGCGTTAGTATGGTGCACCCTTATAAATTACTCCAACTCCTGACCCAGCTTGATATATATAATAATTTTTATATGGACATTTATGATGATCGCGAAGAGAATTCATTATCATAATTTTCGGAAATGTAGTTTAATACACACGGTTCCAAACTGGAATGGTATTTTTTGTCCTGTGCTCGATCTTATAACTATTTCCAGCGTATCGAACTCTCTTCGCATAACGGGTAAGTAGTGAGGTTGAGAGAAAACGTGCATTTTATTTGCACCATAAATGTATTTTGTAGGATCTAATGAAAAGACTCTTAGTAAAGGAGTCATAACATCACCCACAATCTGAGGATCGATAATGTCGCAATATAGAAAGAGTTGAGATGGTAACCCTAAGTGTAAATTAGCAGGACACTTTCCAAAATTTCTCTCTAGGAGATTTTTATTTGGTTCATAACCTAGTTGTAAACTTAATTTGGGTGATAATGTTACGGATGTTATATTTTTATCCAAAACAGAAATAGACACAAATTTTGTTATTTCATCATAGCGAAATTTCAAGTTCTCTCCGATACCATTTAACACTCTTAAAATATGCTCAACCTTATCATAGTTGGTAGCTGGAATATGTTTTTTGTAGTACACTGTGGATGGTTTATCTTCATTAGGCATTAACATAGATTTTGTAATGTATATAACATTTTCATGATCTTGAACAGTAAACATATAGTTATAATGAAAATCATACATTAATGTTTTTGAAATATCTAAAATGCAAAACCCTAAATAAATTGGTTTGTTATATATTAACTTTGTTTTTCGCAACTGAACCGCAACTAGGTTTTCCGAAAATACTGAAAGACTATGAAATTGTGGTTTAGCGATTAGATCTTGAGCACCTAAAGCTTTGCCCTGGTTCTCCCAGTGTGTAACTAATTTTATGTTAACCCTTTTTTCAATATTCTCCATAGTCTTACCGAAGACTGAATTATTCATTAATTTATAAAAATCTTTTTCGAAATCTGATTTTGCTAACGTTCTTAATTTTGTGTTTAGATCTATGTACATCTTCAACCAGCGAGACTGTTTAAATTTTAAATCTCTATGAATTTTAGTTAATTTAACCCCCATTTCTATGCACTGCTTTAAATTTCTGTAATGAATTACATATTTATCTTTATTATTTAAATTTGGGACTAGTTTATTTTCATTAATATTGCCTGCACAAATGTTTTCGGGGCATAAAGGAAAGTCCGAATGTAAATCATGAAGTTCATCTGGATATTCCAAATCAACTTCTAAAATAAAACCGAAGTTCGATGTCTCAGACACATTAAATTCTGTATTCGGATTTACCCATTCGAATCCACCAGTAGGAAGACATTGAGACATAGCCCAACCATATAAATTGTTGGCATCAAAATATGTGATATATGAATTTGGTTTCCCTGCATCATAATCCCCCATATATTTGTTATTAGCTCTAGCATAACGATTACTACATTGAGATACACCAGCCCTGATACCTGATCTAATAAATGCAATTTTCTCATAATCTGTTAAAAGTTCTAATTCTATTTTTGTATATTTTAACATTGAATCACAACTTAAACCGGGTGCTGTGTAATAATGGGCAGGGTCTAAATCATAAGTATTAATACATAACTTTCTAAAGTTTTCAAATACATCGGTTAAAAGTAAAACGTCTGTTTTTAAATACAGGTTTGAATAATCTAGCATATTACAACACCCAAAGTGTTCCCAAACATCTTTAGCATGATTGTAATCATCATTTGAAATATGGGAATCTGTGAGCGAGCTATAAAAAAATTTTTGTTCGGGGAGTGATGTTAGGCTTAAACTATCATAGTTAGTCATAAGTTCATATGGATAAACGCCTTTCCGTTTTAAACGAAAGAAATCTTCATCATTAGGATAATTTCTACGTAATTCTTGAAATTGATCATTACTGAGATTTTTGGCCAATTCTTCTAATTTACATGATAAAAACTTAAATGAATCTATGAATCTTAATATAATTCTTAATAAATCGTGGTTATTCATTTTTAATTTTTTGGAAAAGGATATATATTTTTCTTTATTTTGAGGGATAACTTCGACTTCACCATCACAAACGTTTAACGCGTGAACAATAAAAGGAGCATCATAGTGACTAAGGTTGTGTAAAAATATTGGTATATAACGAGCTTTTCTGAACTTCGAGCTACATGATTCGTGAGCAACACCTATAAATCTACCGGTGTACCAATCAAAATCATAAAAATGTTCTGCTAACTCTGTTTCACAAATATGACAAATGGTTGCATTTGAAATTTGGTTTTTGTCTTCATTTGTTAGCGGAAGTGGAGGATATTTTTGAAGTCTATTTATTTCTTTGAGATTGTTAGATAAACTTTCCATAAACACTTGTGCACAGTTGGGTCCGCAATATGTTACAAATTTTGATAATTTATCATCATATGAACATTTTATATAATAACCAAAACTATGTACTTCATGTTTCTGAATATTGTGTGTGAAAGGTTTGGAAGGATCGTTAGAACATGATTCTATTGGTTTTAAAAATGCTTCAAAATCAGCATAAACTACGAATGGTATCTTTAACTTTTTTTCATAACTATCAAATTTAATTTTATCATTTGAAATAGGTTGACCAAACCAATTCTTTTTTTTTTTAACCTTTCAGCTGCGGAGACTCTAACCGTAATACTCCGTTGACTGCGGAGCTGTTTAATAAAATGGACGGCTGATTGGGTCCAATCCGTTTAAACGCAAATATCTTGATTTTGGTATATCGAATACTATAATATGTATATATTTCTGAATTCTCTATGAAATTTCCTATAAACGAGTATATATATTTAATAAATTTTAAAGTGGTTAGTATAACTAAATATTGAATAAGGTCAAAACTATCATATTTCTCAATGACACAAAGTTTTTTAATAGTTCAATTTTATTTTATTTCAATCTTACGTCTATTGTTTACAATATTTTATGTGCAAAATCATAGGCTACAATATGTATAATAAGCTTACAAGAACCCACAATCAATTTACACCGATGTAGCATGTATTTCGGACCAGATGCGGCATAATGCGGCATAATGCTTTAGTCAATAAATTGTACAGATCACACTTCAATCAATCACTTGTACAGAAATAAAGATTCATTCATTCCTTTAAAAACCATAAAACCACTCAAGAGTCACTCCCGCTGATGTAGAGTTATAAATAACGTTTTTTGTAAACAATACCCAATGCACCATAATATTATGTGTCGAGTGACAGAGGCGCCGCGAGGAGCGCAGCGGTTATGCTACATTTCCAATAACCAATAACATTATTTCTCCAAAAGGTAACATATTTTCTTTAACACAAATAATAGCTACGAAATAATAAAATTTAAAATAAATATATCTCTTTCTGAAATAAAAAAAATATTATTTATGTACATTTTTAAAGAACCCACTTCTTATGCATTATACAAAAATATGCCACAATTAAAGTTCGATTCTGCACTTTTTTGTGCATCATGTACTAGTTCATTAAAACATTTTTTATACGTGGTAGAGCCATGCTGCAGTTATATTAGTAGTATAGTTGTAGCACGAATAGGCCGGCTCGACCGGGGAAGGACCACGCTCTCACAGAATACCAGCGTGAAATAATAGCTTAATGCTTCTGTGTTTCGTATGGTGAGTGTAGAGAACCGGAGAGCCTTTTTGCTGGAAACGAGGCGTTCCATCTTAGTCCTCACGGGTGACACGCATTTTCGCATTTTGATTTGTAATCGAGGATAGATGTAGATGTCTATGGGCCGCAGCAACCACCACAGGTGGACTGCGTGCTCGTTTGTCACCCTATCCTATAGAAAAAAAAACATACAAAATAAAGAGGTGTATTCATTTCAACGATGAGAGCCCTGGTGGCTCAGAAGAGCCGTGGTAGCTCAGATGGTTAGCTCCCGCTGTAAATTTCACAGTACCCTAGCAAGCCGGGTTCGATCCCGGCTAGCAATAATGAAATTGTTAATTGCAATTTTAAGTGCTGATCTACCACGTGCTCGGCGGTGAAGAAAGACATTGTGAGGAAACCTGCACGTCTGTGAAATAAGAAAAAAAAAATATTTCGAAGACATGTGAAGCTCGCCAACACGCATTGGAGCAGCGCGACGGAAACTTCTTTGCGTTTGCCCAGCTGTGAGGCGTAAAAAGGCTGTAACTTAACTAACTTAAGTATTCATTTCGACGATGAGAGAGCCCTGGTAGCTCAGATTGTTAGCTCTCGCGTTAAATTTCACAGTACGCTAGCACACCGGGTTCGATCCCCGCCGGCATCAATGAAATTATTCATTGCAATTTTAAGTGCTGAATTACCTTTGCTCGGCGGTGAAGAAAAACATCATGAGGAAGTCTGACTGTCTGAGAAATAAAAAAAAAATATTTCCAAGGCATGTGCAGTTCGCCAACACACATATGGGCAGCGCGGTGGATACTTCTTTGCCGTAAAACCCTTTCAGAAGTGGGGGAAGGCCCAGCAGTGGGACGGAAATAGGCTGTGTAACTTAACTAACTTAACAATTTCGACGATGATGGTCTGAAATAATTTGCTGAACAAATTATAGCTAGGCAACAATAAAAACTAAATGGATGGATGGACATAAGTATAAAATTGAATAAATATGTAACATAGGTACTTATTTCCTTAAAAGCCTCCTGGTACTTGTTGGATTTACTGTATCTACAGTACAATTCATTTACGAATGTTACTGTAGGTAGCAGCAATCTTGCTCTAGGTTGAAACATAACGCAACGTTACACGATTTGCAAAGTACATACAGATAAAATGTACCTTTAAAAAACCAGTATAAGAAATATGTGTCTGAGGTGACCTTAAAAACCACAACCTGTTCAAATTAAATTAAAAAATAAAAATTTCAAATATTAAATATTAAAAAATATTAAAATAAAAGTATTAAAAAGCATATTATGTAAATATTATCTAATTTTCTGTTTTAATAAATTGTTTGAAAAATTCCGAAGTCTTGTGTTAACATACATTACATATCCAAATGCCACATTCAATTTTTTATAAATCATCGAATAATCAGGGAGTCAACCAAGCTCCATTTCTCTGCTCGAGGGCGCTAGATTATTTACCATTCTAACCATTCAACCGAATTTGAACTTGATGCAGTATGGCAATCTTTAGTTCCTTTTTTCGCCACCCGCAAAACAGAGAACTAGAATTCACTTCTATGGATGTCTCAAAAATGGACACTATTGCACCTATTGCGTATATACATTAAAATTTTGAAAATATTGCACTTTATCCACATTTTGATGTACTAAAACTGTGAACGATGAACAATTATACATATTTTAATACAAAACTGACAGTCAGCACTAAAATTTTACGTACATTTCAGGTCAACTTTCCTCAACCAGCATGTTAGTTTTAAGATAGCAGTTTGCTTCATACATATTAAAAAACGATTTTACACGTACTTAATAAGATAAAACACAAAATGAGATTACAAATAAGAAGATTACTTACCCAGGCATTGTTTTAACACAATTCACCATACAATAAATATAAATTAATACAAAATAATTACAAACAACTTCGTTGTTAGCGCGCGTCAATCACACTAATGGCTGACTCAGGGAATGGACGACATTTAAGAATGATTTAAATAAAATATACTACTAAAGTGTATAAGCTGTGGGGTTTTTATGCTAGCCTTTTTATCCTGTACATATTGACATATGGTAGAATGAGTTAGAAATAGCGCATAATGCTTTGTTTCTTCATTAAAAGAGCGGGTAAAAAATGTAAAACACTTGGACGCCCGCAGTCAACGGAGATATTTTCGTGTCCATGTCTTGGACATCCGCAGTTGAGAGGTTAAAGTTTCACTGTTTGGTAATTCTGTACAAATGTGGGCACAATCGTATTGTTCATGGTTATTTAAACTTTCCTGAGATGGAAAGTGAAGTAGACATGCTTCGCAAATGTACATGATGTGACCGTCTTTTGAAATTAGTTTACTAACTAAACGCGATAAATTTTTTACGTAACAATAATGATTTTTGTATCCTTGGAAAAAAAATAATAAATTGATATGTCTATCTTTACGACACTTTTTTAAAAATAATGGACCTACTAAAGAATTACATCGTTTTTCTTTATTTTATTCTAACCCAAAAACATTAATACTAATATCATTTAATTTCTCTACTTTTGCTATGTCAGAAATTTTAACTGGAAAGGAAATACCATCAAATTTAAGTTTATCTGCATGTTTAACGTACGATGATACACGATCCGCGTTTTTGTTTACGGGATATAACGCCGAGAGTAACGCCCATTTAAAACAAAAATAATCCTTGCTTTTTACATTTATAACAGCCTTTTTAAATTTTATGTCACGAGGAAGATCTATGTATGAATTACCGCGTATTGGGTTAAATTTATTAACATTCATGTCTATAGATTTTATGTTTTTTAGACTCCATCCACTATCTTTTTTTTTTCAAATGCAATAATTTTAGTAGTAATTGTATCATTTAAAGATGAAAAAAAAAAATATTTGTCATCTCCCTGACAAATAATATAGTTAAGCGTTTGAAAATCGAACGTATCATGAATATCTTTAGTTTGTTGAACAAAATCAGCATGCAATATGAAGTTTACTTTAAAAATTATGTGTTGATGAATACACTCTTGTATTAAAAATAAAATATCATCTTTAATAGAATTTAAAAATAGTTCAGGAGTTTCAAAATTTACCAATGTCAAACTATCTACTCTACTCTTGATTTTATAAGTTAAAATCCTATTTCCAAAAGCAGATTCAATAACACTAACGTTTGATAAAGATAACATAACGTAACATAAACACTCACGCCTGTCACCCAGAGGGGTAGGCAGAGACTACAGACTTCCATTTGGCACGATCCTGACACACCTCTCTCGCCTCCTTCACATCCATACACCTATGCATGCATGCTCGTCGGTTAAGGGTACTCCTAATTTGGCCCGTTAAAAGATTATTTTTGTGAACATTACTTTTAAAATGATTAGCTAAATACCGTTTCTTGATAAATATATGACACGACCCGTGCAACTACCGGCCTATCGCCATCACCTCCTTGTTCTCCAAAACAATGGAGTCCATTGTAAACTGCCAGCTCATGAGGTACCTTGAGGATCACCAGCTGATTAGTGACCGCCAATACGGTTTTCGCCGTGGTCGGTCAGCTGGTGATCTTCTGGTCTACCTCACTCACAGATGGGCGGAGGCAGTAGAGTTCAAGGGGGAGGCATTGGCCGTTAGTTTGGACATTGCGAAGGCCTTCGATCGGGTTTGGCACAAAGCGCTTCTTTCGAAGCTCCCTTCCTATAGGCTTCCCGAGAAATTGTGCGATTGGATCACCAGCTTTCTTGCAGATCGGAGCATCAAGGTCGTTGTAGACGGTGCAAGCTCCGATTGCAAGCCTATTAATGCTGATGTTCCACAGGGCTGCGTGCTATCGCCAACGCTGTTTCTTCTGCATATCAATGATATGTTACATACCCGTAACATTCATTGCTATGCAGATGACAGCACTGGTGATGCTCTTTACACCGGCCGAGCCAATATTTCTCGGGAAAACGTCTCCGAGTGCCGGGACAAACTTGTGTCTGAAGTCGAGTCTTTGCTGAACAGAGTCTCGGATTGGGGACGACTAAATCTAGTCCAGTTTAACCCCCAGAAGACACAAGTTTGCGCGTTAACCGCTAAAAAGAACCCCTTTGTCGTATCCCCTCAGTTTCAAGGCACTCCCCCTGTTGCCTCAGCCAGTATCGGAATCCTCGGCGTCGACATATCGAGTGACGTGCAGTTTCGTGGTCACTTGGGAGGGAAGGCCAAATTGGCCTCTAAAAAGCTTGGCGTGCTCAGCAGAGCGGGACAGTATTTCATGCCGGCACACCGCCTGCAACTTTACAAGGCGCAGGTTCGGCCGCACATGGAATACTGTTCCCATCTCTGGGCTGGGGCTCCCCAGTACCAGCTCCTTCCACTTGACCGCATCCAGCGCAGAGCGGCTCGAATCGTCGACGACCGAGTGCTTTCCGATCGGCTCGATTCACTGGCGTTGCGAAGAGATGTTGCATCTCTTTGCGTATTTTATCGCATCTATCACGGGGAGTGCTCTGAGGAATTGTTCGGATTAATCCCAGCCGCCAAATTTCGTGAACGCACGACACGGCAAACGTCCCGATACCATCCACACCATCTGGATGCTTGGCGGTCCACCACTGTACGTTTCACAAGGAGTTTTCTTCCACGTACAACCTCTCTGTGGAATAGTTTATCACCGGCGATTTTTCCGGACCGATACGACCTGGGGACCTTCAAGAAAAGAGCTTACTCCTTTCTAAAGGGCCGGCAACGCACCCGCAATTCTCCTGGTGTTGCGGTTGATAATGGGCGGCAGTAGTCACTTAACATCAGGTGAGCCGCATGCTCGTTTGCCCCCTCTTCTATAAAAAAAAAAAAAAAAAGTTAGACATTCCACTTGATCATCGTTACTGATACTGTTCCCTGCAGAGGTAGGCGCTTCTGCTTCCGTTGTTGGTTTTTTGATGATCTGGGGTTCTTTGCTGCTCGTTCGCTTCGTTCCTCTTCCAAGTTGTAGTGGTTGACTACTAAATGTTTAAATTTATTAAAAACTGTACAAGACGTTGTGTAAATTATGATCGAAATGAATGTTTATTTTACTTACTTAAACTGTGTTTCAACCATCGCACAGTGATTATACAACTCATCATCATACGATGAATCGAACAGTTGATCCTTCTCCATTTCATCACAAACTTTAGACAACTCCTGATTTAATTCGCTGTTGAATAGTTCCGTATTCTCTTCCATGGTTGTGGAGAAGAAAGCACTGGTGCACACTTCACTGAAGTTTGCCATCCTTATAGTAAAGAAGAAAATAGGTAGCAGAGTAAGTAACAGTTCAGTGTTGGTAGACCAACTGATACCCAAATTTCAAATAATGTCCTATAATTTAAGTCTAACAAAGGATTAGAAATAAAATATAATGAGTACACAGAAGTAATTTAAGTAAACAGAATCACATTCACTAATGATCAGCTAACGACTGTCATTGTTAAAAAAAGTATTTTTTAACTTTTTCACTTTCTGCTATTGTCTTTGTAATATTGTATACGAGGGCGTTTGTGTTGTTGTAGATGCTATCCTTATTAGTCTTTACGTAATATTTTATCCTCGTGGAAGCATGTTTCCAATGATCAGTGGTTGGAATCTTGGATAGCTTCTTCATATCGTACATTTCAATTTTGATGAGATGCGTCGCTTGGTCTCCGTCGTCAGAATTAGTAGAAATGTATGATACACCATCTCCAGCGGCTCGTGCTACGGTTGATGATAACAGCTTCCTCTTTTTTATTTTTGATTCAGCTTCAAAAAAATGATCAATCGATTGCGATTTTCTTTTTCCACCATCGCATGTGTTATTATTAATGACGATGTCATCACTCTCTTCTTGAGGGGAGAGTGGCGAGTAGTAATACTGTTTATAGGTATTTTCATCGAAGCTCAATGATTTCTGCAACAACACAATTATCATGTTAATATCAGTTTGTTAACACTTAATCATAAAAGTTAAAAAAGTTAAAGTTACAGCCTATTAAAGTCCACTGCTGAACATAGGCCTCCTCTCATTTCTGAGAGGGTTTTAGGGCTAGGAAATGTTCGCTGCGCTGCCTCAATGCGTGTTGGCAAACTTCACATGCCTTCGAAATTTTCTCAGACATGCAGGTTTCCTCACGATGTTTTCCTTCACCGCTGAGCACGTGGTAAATCAGCACTTAAAATTGCAATTAACAATTTAATTGGTGCCGGCGGGGATCGAACCCGGGTCGCGTACTGTGAAATTTACATTTTGCGCTAACCATCTGAGCTACCACGACTTAATCATATACACACACATAATATTTAAATATAATTTGTTAACACTAAATCATACACACGTAAGAAAATAACAGAAAGAAAAGTAAGTTTGTCAATAGAATAAACACTTACATCCATGGCCTTTGATGCGTTGAAGTAACACAAATGTAGTATTGATAGATCCACTGCGGTCAAACGACCATACACTAACGCCATGACTGCAGTTGCTTGGTCTTATATAGTACCAGTGAGTAATAATTCTAATCTAAAGAATTTCTGCAGTAGAATTGATAGTAACTTTGTGCATCAACAAGCTTATCTTACATTCTGTTGCTTATCTCAACATTCCTACATCCTTCCTGTCATGTCTTGTTCAGTGTATTGATGACTCAAATACGTTTTGTGTAACACAAATAATGCAATTTAATATTTAGAAATCACTATAATTGATCATTCCTATATTAGTCATTGAGTAGATTGGTACTGTAATAATCTACTAATAGCAGTTATATCACGGATACACTAGATTTACAACAACATCTGAAAAAGATTCACCCCACTCTAGAAAATAATGTTTATGCTGCCAATAAACTGCCCATGTACACCCACGTACCAACGTATATAATATGCAATTTGGATACAGATGATAAACCAGGGTCACATTGGGTAGCTTTATATATCGATACGAATGACGTCGGTCAATATTTTGATTCATTCGGACGGGCACCTGTACGATATCATCTAGAGTTTTTTAAAAGAAATTGTAAAAGATGGAACTGGAATGTTGATAGGATTCAGAATGAGTGGACTTCAGTTTGTGGCGAATATTGCTTAATGTATTTGCTATATAAGTTTCAGGGATGTTCAATGCATAGTTTTACGAGTATATTTAAGGAGAACACATTGTACAACGATATGTTAGTGGATGAGATGTTTCGCTCCTATTTTATAAATAATGAGTAATAAGATTTTGTATTTTATAAATAAAAATTTTAACAAAATTAGGTAATGTGTTTTATTGATGATTCAGATTAGTGTTGTAGATAGGAACAAAGGAGTATAATAAAATAGCATAAGCCGACCCACACGCTGACGAATAATAGATAATGACGGTATTCAATGAACAATAGATAAGTAGATAAGGACAATGGAGCGCTAATGACGGTTGAGGCCTACACCGGATATCAATTAGATAAGAGTTAATTGATCTGCTTATCTCCGGAACCGTGCATCCTACGCAAAAATGGACCGCAGATTCGTGATCAGAGCATGCCAAAACCTTTTTTTTTTAGGGTCCTCAGTCGACGAACGTCGTACTTGTACCACTTCTGACTCAGTGACCCAGAACTGGTACAACGTAACTACTGGCATTATTCGAATCCTTGAAAAAAGGCTATAAAGACCCAACGGATTATTTGTTTACCGCATATGAACGAGCGGAACCGTGGTAGCTCAGATGGTGCAATCCAATTTTAAATAAATAAACACTCTTCCACTGTTATCGATACTTCTGTTTTATATGTTACCCCGTTTTCGTCTTTTTGGTGAAGTAGGGCCATATGTCACATTCACTCATATTATCGATTGTGAATTAAAATAAAATGCAGAATATGGAATTATTTCACTCGCAACCGTAACGTACCTATATTTTGAAAAGTTAAATTACAAATGAACGCTGTGTCGTACTCGACTCGTAGATGAAACAATTTTAATTTAAGTTAGCAGAAGTCGTCTCATTTGCAACGTTTTCATTCATTTTAACCAAGGCGAAAGAAATGGCACAATATGCGTTACAACTGTATGTTTACAGTCAGAATTTCTCTGGCTTTATTTATAAAAGTGATATATAAGTGCGTTTTGTTTCGTTCATTACACTAGTGAAAAACTGTTTCGTTTAACCTTAGCCAATTATCGTATTTTGTGATACGGCAATGAGAAGGCTGCCGTATACCATATTTTCTGTAAACAAATATCGTACATTGCCCTATCAATAGCAATGCTGATCTCAAACATTTGCATTTGCATCGAGTACTTACAAGTACCAAGTGTATAAAATTTGCTTTGTATTTGTTTGAAGTCCCGACTAGTCTCGAGTATTGACAGACAAGGATGGAAAGGTACTGCGGAATAGTGTAATTAAAAAAGGACAGAATATATTAACACGAGTGCGCGTCGCATTGCATTTATACACATTAAAATATGGTTCAAATTGAAATGACTGACAAATGAATGATTTAGGCCAAGGATGGCGAACCTTTATGTATAAATGTTCCATTTTTCTAAAGAAATGTTTAATTAGGTAATAAACGAAAATAATTTTGACTTCGTGATAATGGAGAAAATAATAGTACTAAACAGTACGTAGACAGAGAAGCCTATAGACAAATTGACGCCTTCTTTCGCATTGCACACGAAAAAGATAGATTTATGTAAACGTCTTGCGTAGAAATGAGACAGAGCGGTGTGATTGTTTGTCCCTTTCTCCGTGGTGGTTTTTTTTGTTTAGTAAACTACACTTTGCTAAACAACTTTGACATTTCGTAGCGATCTAAGGCGTTTACAAGTTGGTTTAAGTGAGAAAAAAGTGTTTTGTGAGCTTACGATTGGTGAATCTTGTTCAGTTCAGTTCTTAGAACAATAATTTTTTTTATCTCAATATGTTTAAAATTCATAAAAATTATTGTATAACCTAAAACTACGTTATCGTCCTTTCTCACTCTAGACCTTAGGTTTCGCTGTCTACGTAAATAGTATATAGACTCAAAACTCTTTACTTACTATATAATAAATACAGAGTTTTGAGTTGAGAAATTTGTTATTTAATACATTTTTCAATATACAGGGCTGCACTAACAGTATCGGGAATGGAATATTTCCACCAGTTTTGTCAAACTTGTTTAGTCGTTGAGAAAATTGAATTGACTCGAGAAAATTCAAGAGCGATGATTTATTATGACTTTCGAAGTGGTTTAACACAAAACCAGTGTGTTGACCGGATGATTTCTGCATTTGGTGATGAAGCACAATCCAAAACCACAATTTATCACTGGTTTGCTGAATTTCAACGTGGACTTGTCAAGCTCAGTGATGATCCGCGTCAAGATCGTCCAAAAACTGCAGTCACCCAAGAAAACGTTGCTGCTGCGTAAGCTGATTGAGGAAGATCGACATGTGACGTACCGCGAAATTCAGGCAACTTTAGACATTGACATGAGTCAAATACAAATAATCTTGCATGAACAATTAGGTGTAAAAAAGTTGTTTTCCCGATGGATACCGCATTCGCTCTGTGAAGAGCAAAAAGCGGCTCGCGTTACTTGGTGCGTCAGAACTCTTGAAAGATTCCACGCAGGATCCTCAAATGCTGTATAGAACATCATGTCAGGTGACGAATCCTGGATATACGCGTACGAACTCGAAACAAAAAACCAGTCACGAGTTTGGGTGTTCGAAAATGAGTTAAAGCCAACAAAAATTGTTCGTTCACGGAGTGTTGCAAAAAAAATGGTGGCCACGTTTGTCTCCAAAACCGGCCATGTTACGACTATTCCTTTCGAGGGACAAAGAACTCCGTAAAGAGAACTGCAACCGCCGCATCATCCTCCAATACGACAATGCGAGTTCTCACACCGCACACAGAACAAAAGAGTTTTTAGAGCAAGAAAACACAGAATTATTAGACCATACGCCGTACAGCCCCGACCTAAACCCTAGTGATTTTTGTACTTTCCCTAAAATAAAGAATAAATTGCGTGGACAGAGATTTTCATCACCTGAAGAAGCTGTGGACGCCTACAAAATGGCCATTTTGGAGACTCCAACTTCCGAATGGAATGGTTGCTACAATGACTGGTTCCATCGTATGGAAAAATGTGTCAAATTTCGCGGAGAATACTTCGAAAAGCAATAAATACATTTTTATATAGTAATGTTGTGTCACTTCCTTGATTCCCGAAACTTTCAGTGCTGCCCTCGTATAATAATAAAAGTAACATTAGTGTGACTTCTCTTGTTCCAGATTAGATAATAAATATCTTATATTGGGGTTGTAAAAACCTATATATTACACAAATTAATTTTTAAATACAGTTGTGTCAACGAAATTGACTATTATGCTGTGCGTAAACGAAATATGCATTCGTTGGAGGAGGCGTGGACTTGTGAAGGGCTGTATTGGTGATAATGATGACGATGAAACGAACAAAGCGTCACTAGCATTGGTAATACGCGATGTAACTAGGATCACTTGCGTTCGTTCGTAACATAACACACAATCTTCATAGCCTCTCAACTGCGGACGTCTAACACTTGGACACGAAAATATCTCCGTTGACTGCGGGTGTCCAAGTACTGGACATTTTTTACCCGCTCTTTTAAAGTCGAAATAAAGCATTACGCACTATGTCTAACTTATTCTACAATATGTCGATGTGTACAGGATAAAAAAGATTACCATAAAAACCCCAAAGCTTATACACTTTAGTAGGATTTTTTATATATACCATCTTAATGCCGCATCTGGTCCGAACTACATTCTACATCTGTGTAAGTTGATTGTTGGTTCTTGTAAGCTTACTATTAATGCGTTATATGATAAAGAATTGTATTGTAGCCTATGCTTTTGCGCATAAAATACTGTAAACAATAGATTTAAAATTAAATGAAAATAAAATCGAAGTATTAAAAAAACTTTGTTCCATCGAGAAATGTGACAATTTTGTTTTTATTCAATATTTACTTACACTTATTACTTTGGGACTTTATTTAATTTATGTACTCGTTTATAGGAAATTTCATAGAGAATTCAGAAATGTATACATATTATAGTATTTGATATACCAAAATAAAGAAATTTGCGTTTAAACGGATTGCGCCCAACGCGCCGTCAATTTTATTAAACAGTTCCGCAGTCAACGGAGTATGACGGTTAGAGTCTCCGCAGCTGAAAGGATAATGAAGTTTGTGATCGGTGGCGTGCCCAAAATATTGTGTCGCTTGCCATCAATAGCACGCGCGCTATTGGTACGCCACCCCTGAATTAGGCAAACATGAGTAATTGAAAAAGCAGAATAGTAAATATGGCAACAATATGCTGTCTCGCTTCGCCACACCGGTACTTATTTTTTATTACTATTGCGACGTGAAGTGAGACTATCGAGTGTTTTAAAAGTTGGAATACGTGCAACCTAGTAGAAAAGAATAGAATAGAATAGACCAGGTAGCCGGAGGCCCATTCCTCCCCCCCCCCCTCCCCTTAACATGGTAATGGTAGCGGAATTTAGTGAAGAACTACCACAGGAGGGTAACATCCTGGTGACGGAGAATCCCTCGCTGAGCATCCACGACCAAGTTTTCATACTCTTTCTGAGCGTGGGTGCGTATTCTGGGGGGGGGGGGGATTCCAAAATCTCCTTGGGGCAAGCGGAACAACAACACCATGGCGACCCTTGCCACGCTATCCGTAACATTTTGAAACGTCAGGGGACTTCATTCCAACCTTAACGCTATACACTACCATCTGGAGACGGCAAAGCCGGCCTTGCTCTTTTTAACCGAGACTCAGGTGTCCTCTCCATTGATGTATTTTATAAAAAGACGATATCTTGCTACACGTTAGCTGTCTAACTTTGATAAGCATAGTAGTGTGCTAACCTTGAAAAACGTGACACGCTCAACGAAACAAAAAATCTCAATGTTCTATTTCATTTCTTTACACGGTATCGGCGTAAGTTGCACTTTGTCTTGTGTGACTGCGACAAAAGATATCAATTCATCTATAGCAATCTCGGTCTACGGGGCAAACCTTTGATATAAGTTCTAATATCTATGGGGCAAACGAGCATGCGGCTGACCTGATGTTAAGTGACTACCGCCACCCATAATCAACCGCAAAACCAGGGGAATTGCAGGTGCGTTGCCGGCCCTTAAGAATGGAGTAAGCTCTTTTCTTTAAGATCCACAAGGCGTATCGGTCCGGAAAAATCGCCGGTGGTAAACTATTCCACAGAGAGGTCCTTGTGAAACGTACAGTGGTGGACCGCCAAGCATCCAAATGGTGTGGATGGTATCGGGACGTTTGCCGCGTAGTGCGTTCACGAAGTTTGGCGGCTAGGATTAATCCGAACAATTCCTCAGAGCACTCCCCATGGTATATGAGAAAGAAAATGCAAAGAGATGCAACATCTCTTCGCAGCGCCAGTGAATCGAACCGATTAGAAAGCACTCAGTCGTCAACGATTCAAGCCGCTCTGCGCTGGAGGTGGAGGGAGCTGGCACCGTGAGCCCCAGCTCAGAGATGGGAACATTATTCCATGTACAACCTGCGCCTTGTAAAGTTGCAGGTGGTGTGCCGGCATGAAATACTGTCCCGCTCTGCTGAGCACGCTAAGCTGTTTAGGGGCCAATTTGGCCTTCCCCTCTAAGTGACCACGAAACTGCACTGACTGATTCCGATGCTGGCTGATGAAACAATGGGAGTGATTTCAAATTGATGAGATACGTCAAAGGGGTTTTTTTTAGGTTAAACTGGACTAGATTTAGTCACCAAGATTTTGTTCAGCAAAGACTCGACTTCAGACACAAGTTTGTCCTAGTACTCGGAGACGTTTTCCCGAGAAATATTGGCACGACCGGTGTACAGAGCATCACTAGCGCTGTCATCTGCATAGCAATGAATGTTACGGGTTTGCAACATATTATTGATACGCAGAAAAAACAGCGTTGGCGATAGCACGCAGCCTTGTGGAACACCAGCATTAATAGGCTTGTAATCGGAGCTTCCAGCATCTACAACGACTTTGATGCTCCGATCTGCAAGAAAGCTGGTGATCCAATTGCACAATTTCTCGAGAAGCCCATAGAAAAGGAGCTTTGCTGTTGCACGTATGGGCCGGCTCAAACCGGGGTGGTACCACGACCTCACAGAATACCGGCGTGAAGTGGAAGCTCTGCTTCCGCGTTTCGTCTGGTGAGTGCAGGTGGCCGGAGGCCCAAATCCCCCCCCCCCCCATCAACATGGTAGCGGAATTAAATAAAGATAGACTACCCCAGGAGGGTACCAGCACCCCTGGAGAATCCCTCGCTGAGCATCCACGACCATGTTTCTCCACTTCTGAGCGTGGGTGCTCAGGCTGCCCCGCGTATTCTGGGGGGGGCGAAATTCCGCTCAAGACTACAACTGCTCGGGGCAAACGGAGCAACAAGACCAAGGCGACCCCTGCCACGCTGTCCGTGAATTTCTGCAATATCAGGGGACTTCACTCTAACCTAAACGCCGTCCACTACCATCTCGAGACGGCGAGGCCGGCTCTGCTCTTTCTGACCGAGACGCAGGTGTCCTCTCCGGCTGATGTTTCGTATCTCTCCTACCCGGGGTACAAACTGGAACACTCCTTTGTGCCTCGGGCTGGAGTTTGCGTTTACGTCAGAGAGGACATCTGTTCTCGACGCCTCGGCAGACTTGAAGGTTCGGACCTGTCCATCCTTTGGCTACGCGTAGACAGCGACGACCATCCGCGCGTCTACGGGTGCCTCTATAGGTCCCACAGCGGTAATGCCGAAACAGACCGACTCTTCGACCACGTCCAAATGGCTGCAGATTCGTTGCTACAGCAGATCCCCTCCGCAGAGATCGTGATCCTCGGCGACTTTAACGCCCATCACGCCGAATGGCTCGGTTCACGTTTAACCGATCATGCGGGGAGATCTGTTCATGATTTTGCCTTGGCATATGGTCTGACACAACTGGTTACTTCGCCTACGCGGATTCCAGATGTGGAGGATCATGCACCTTCCCTGTTGGACCTTCTGCTGACCTCTCACCCGGACGGATATCAGATTTCCGTCGACGCCCCTTTAGGCTCCTCGGACCATTGTCTGGTCCGGAGTGTTGTGCCACTCACGCTGAAATCGCGGTTGCATTCTGCAGGCTGCCGCCGTGTTTGGCACTATAGGTCAGCCGATTGGGATGGGATGCGGTCTTTCTTTGCATCCTACCCTTGGGGGCGGGTTTGCTTCTCGCCGGATGATCCCAACGTTGTTGCGGATTCTGTTACTGATGTGGTACTTCAGGGTATGGAACTTTTTATTCCTTCCTCTGTGGTGCCCATTGGAGGCAAATCTCAGCCATGGTTTGGTCGCTCCTGTAAAATAGCATCATGCTATAAGCAGGAGTGCTACCAAGCCTGGGTTGATGCATCAGCGTCCCGGGATGTAAACACCAGCGCTCTAAAAAAGAAGTATAATTCCGCCTCTAGGTCCTTCAAAAGAGTCATTGCCAAGGCAAAGTCAGAGCACATAGGCAGAATTGGCGAGAAACTAGTTCGCCTTCCTTCTGGAACCCGTGCATTCTGGTCTCTCGCCAAGGCTGTCCAGGGGAATTTCTGTCAGCCATCTCTTCCATCTCTGCACAGGGAGGACGACTCACTGGCCCATACTGCAAAGGAGAAAGCCGATCTTCTAGGCTCCTTCTTTGCGTCTAACTCGACTCTCGATGACGGGGGGAGTACGCCGCCGACCATCCCGCGGTGTGAGTGCTCCATGCCGGAAGTGCAGTTCACACAGCGCTCGGTTCGCAAAGCACTCCTCTCCCTGGACATCCACAAGTCGAGTGGGCCTGACGGAATCCCCCCAATTGTGCTGAGGACGTGTGCTCCAGAGTTGGCACCGGTTTTAACGCGTCTTTTCCGGTACTCCTACTCCCTAGGCGTAGTCCCAAAATCATGGAAGACTGCTTTCGTCCACCCGATCCCTAAAAAAGGCGACCGCTCAGACCCGTCCAACTACCGGCCAATCGCCATCACCTCCTTGTTCTCCAAAACAATGGAGTCCATTGTAAACTGCCAGCTCATGAGGTACCTTGAGGATCACCAGCTGATTAGTGACCGCCAATACGGTTTTCGCCGTGGTCGGTCAGCTGGTGATCTTCTGGTCTACCTCACTCACAGATGGGCGGAGGCAGTAGAGTTCAAGGGGGAGGCATTGGCCGTTAGTTTGGACATTGCGAAGGCCTTCGATCGGGTTTGGCACAAAGCGCTTCTTTCGAAGCTCCCTTCCTATGGGCTTCCCGAGAAATTGTGCGATTGGATCACCAGCTTTCTTGCAGATCGGAGCATCAAGGTCGTTGTAGACGGTGCAAGCTCCGATTGCAAGCCTATTAATGCTGGTGTTCCACAGGGCTGCGTGCTATCGCCAACGCTGTTTCTTCTGCATATCAATGATATGTTGCATACCCGTAGCATTCATTGCTATGCAGATGACAGCACTGGTGATGCTCTTTACACCGGCCGAGCCAATATTTCTCGGGAAAACGTCTCCGAGTGCCGGGACCAACTTGTGTCTGAAGTCGAGTCTTTGCTGAACAGAGTCTCGGATTGGGGACGACTAAATCTAGTCCAGTTTAACCCCCAGAAGACACAAGTTTGCGCGTTAACCGCTAAAAAGAACCCCTTTGTCGTATCCCCTCAGTTTCAAGGCACTCCCCTTGTTGCCTCAGCCAGTATCGGAATCCTCGGCGTCGACATATCGAGTGACGTGCAGTTTCGTGGTCACTTGGAGGGGAAGGCCAAATTGGCCTCTAAAAAGCTTGGCGTGCTCAGCAGAGCGGGGCAGTATTTCATGCCGGCACACCGCCTGCAACTTTACAAGGCGCAGGTTCGACCGCACATGGAATACTGTTCCCATCTCTGGGCTGGGGCTCCCCAGTGCCAGCTCCTTCCACTTGACCGCATCCAGCGCAGAGCGGCTCGAATCGTCGACGACCGAGTGCTTTCCGATCGGCTCGATTCACTGGCGTTGCGAAGAGATGTTGCATCTCTTTGCGTATTTTATCGCATCTATCACGGGGAGTGCTCTGAGGAATTGTTCGGATTAATCCCAGCCGCCAAATTTCGTGAACGCACGACACGGCAAACGTCCCGATACCATCCACACCATCTGGATGCTTGGCGGTCCACCACTGTACGTTTCACAAGGAGCTTTCTTCCACGTACAACCTCTCTGTGGAATAGTTTATCACCGGCGATTTTTCCGGACCGATACGACCTGGGGACCTTCAAGAAAAGAGCTTACTCCTTTCTAAAGGGCCGGCAACGCACCCGCAATTCTCCTGGTGTTGCGGTTGATCATGGGCGGCGGTAGTCACTTAACATCAGGTGAGCCGCATGCTCGTTTGCCCCCTCTTCTATAAAAAAAAAAAAAAAAAAAAAAAAAAAGCTTCGAAAGAAGCGCTTTGTGCCAAACTCGATCTAAGGCCTTCGCAATGTCCAAACTTACGGCCAATGCCTCCCCCTTGGACTCTACTGCCTCCACCCATCTATGAATTAGGTAGACCAGAAGATTACCAGCTGATCGACCACGGAGAAAACCGTATTGGCGATCACTAATCAGCTGGTGATTCTCAAGGTACCTCATAAGCTGGCAGTTTGCAATGGACTCCATTGTTTTGGAGAACAAGAAGGTGATGTCGATAGGCCTGTAGTTGGACGTGTCTAAGCGGTCGCCTATTTTAGGGATTGGGTGGACGAAAGCCGTCTTCCATGATTTTGGGACTACGCCTAGGGAGTAGAAGTACCAGAAAAGTGCCAATTCTGGAGCACAGGTCCTCAGCACAATTGGGGGTATTCCGTTAGGCCACTCGACTTGTGGATATCCAGGGAGAGGAATGCTTTACGAACCGAGCACTGTGTGAACTGCACTTCCAACGTGGAGCACTCACACCGCGGGATAATCGGCGGCCTACTCCCCCATCGAGTGTCGAGTTCGACGCAAAGAAAGAGCCCAGTAGATCGGCTTTCTCCTTTGCGGTATGGGCCAGTGAGTCGTCCTCCCTGTGGAGAGATTGAAGAGATAGCTAACAGAAATTCCCCTGAACAGCCATGGCGAGAGACCAGGTTGCACGGGTTCCAGAAGGTGAACTAGTTTCTCGCCAATTCTGCCCATGTGCACTGACTTTGCCTTGGCAATGACTCTTTTGAAGGACCCGGAGGCAGAATTATACTTCTTTTTTAGAGTGCTGGTGTTTACATCCCAGGACGTTGAAGCGTCAGCCCAGGCGTTTATATGAATTATTACCCACTATTTTAGGAAATAATAATATTGGTGGGTTTGGCGTTTTGGTTTTAACGACCAAACTGCTGGTTCAAATGTATTAAATAATGTTATGCAGTGCGGCTATTAATTAAAATAGAGTAGTGGACTGTATATGAGCGCGGTGCGAGCGGTGAATGGAATTTAATTTATTCGTGATACTGCAAATGCCCTAAATTTGGGATATAGGAAGGACGTGAAGGAATGCATGTGCACCCACCTGGACTTCCGCTGATCTGCCTCGTGTCTCGATGGCTGCCGGCTTTCTTCATACTTATCAACTTCACAGATAATCTTCGCAAATAATCACGAAATATAGCGTTATTGCAAATGTCTATACTTTTTACTATATGCTTGTATAATTCAATATCCAAATTACACAAGGGCGGGAGCAATGATGCGAGATATAAGCGATGCGGTTGGTTGCGTGTCTTCTCAACTCGTGTGAGCCCGTTAACACGAATGGACATGCTGGGCATAAAAGGCGGTAGATAGGAAACCGGAAATGGGCTTTGCAGTAATCTTATTGGATAATATAAGCGTTAAGTGATAGTGCAAAGTGGCGCGAACAAATATATTTTCTGCGGTGTCTATTAATTAAATATCGGAAAGATTTAATGGCTTGTTGCAGTGTTCCTAAACATGATAATTTACGTCGGAATTGGATTGTAGCTACAGGATGAACAGATTGGACACCAAAACTGTCATCAAACATTTGCAGCAGACATTTTTAGGATAAAATGTTAATAAAAAAGAAGAGACTTACCTTGCTATTACCTAATATGCTGTATTGTTATTGTAAATATTCAGTTAATGGCATATTAAGTTTCGATCCAGGTTTTATAGGATTTTTATATATGTTTAGTGTTTTACCACTATTTAGTAGAATGCTAGTTGCAAATATTATTTTATGTATTTTGTTAGCTATAAACACAAACTAATAAGAGTACTAACGTAGCTATAAATGACTGAGACAGGCTTGTCTTAGACTTTGAATGCGATTCAAGTTTAAATAATCAATATTAAAACTTAAATCTCGTTTAGAATTAAAATTAGTATTTTTTACTTAATTGAACTTTAAATTCTATTTTCTGTATAAAGCATCCTATTTTGAATTCATTAATGTTTCCTAAAAAAGTTAATTATCTTTGAAACATTAATTTTTATTAATGTTTCAAAGATAATTAACTTTTTTAGGAAACAAAAGCCTGAATTCCATCATCTTTCTCCATCAGTTTACATGAAGAAAGGCTTTTGGAAATAGAAAATAATTTAAGCATTCATGTTCATATTAAATGAAAATAATATTATTTTCTTTCGACCCAATTTAGTATTTAGCCATGTATTCTACAGTATTAAAATAAATCTTGAAAAATCTTGGTACATTAATTCATTATCAAGCCGTTTGATCAAAGGATGTTATGAAACCAAAAGTGTGGCAGATTTAACATACAAATCCCGGTCCTACCCTTGCCCTCCTGCCGTCGAATAGTGTAGTCTGTTTCTCCGATCAGATGCTAAACCACTTGCACATCCACGCACAATAAAATATCTGTCCATTTTTTAATGTTTCTTTTTGTCATAAGTTAAAAAATTACGGAGCATGAAAATTTTCTCACCAATGCCGCGAAGAAACTAACTTCATCTACTTGTACTCAAACAGCCAACTTTGGAGCCACTACTCACCAACGGCAGCGCCGCTATAAATTCTACAAATTTCAAGGACAGGCGGGCTATGCTTTGGTACGTAGCGATCATTCTCCTGTTCTCTAACCTTCATGACTAAGATGGAATGCCTCGTTTGTAGTAAAAGGGTCTCCGGTTCTCTACACTCACCATACGAAACACAGCAGCATTAAGCTACTATTTGACGCTGGTATTCTGTGAGAGCGTGGTCTTTCCCGGTAGAGCCGAACCATTCGTGCTACAACCATACTACTAATATAATAGCAAGCATGGCTCAACCACGTATGAATTCTCCCAAATCTCCCAAAAACTTCACAATGTGGCCAACTGAGCATCAATCAAAAAAATCTATAAAAATGAAGATACCGAAAGAAATTATAGGCTCTGAAGGGCTGGAACCCAGAGCCGTAAAGCCAGTTAAAAAAAACCTGACATTTTAGTTTTTAGCTGCAACGGTTACATAACCTCTAAACAGTGTGACTAATGTTTCCGCCATTTTGCGTATCTGTGATGCCGACCGTCGGCAAGCGCACAGACAGGGATATTATAAGCATATGTTTTTTTTAAAGTTGGATTTCCTCGATTTTTTTAAAGGAATGCTGTACGCTTACAATTAAAATATTGGTTTTAATTACCTATTTTGTATATATCTTTACATATTTAGCATATTGGTAGTTATTTGCCATAGAAACATTACTACTTAATATGGGGTACAGAAAATTTTATTGTATTTCTTGATAATTTGTATAAAATAAAACAATAATTAAACTGAAACTAATTTTAATTAACACATTACATATCTAAGTTTACAATACAAACCAAAATTAACAAGGTCCTATACATTTTTTTCACACAACACATGTTTACAAAGTTGACACAAAAAATACTTCCACTTAAAGTAAACAAAAAAGGGTCTCACATTTCTTGTTATCTAAAATGACCCTGAGCGAATGGGACAAAGACCTTTTGTTTGCAGCAACTTAAGCTTATAAGCTACAAATATAAATAAAAGAATCATGTTACATTCAATATAAATTTGAGTATGAGTGGAACAAAGATGGTATGTAATTTGACACCAAAATTAGTACCTCTAAAAACATGTCTATTTTGGATAATATCTACTTACAAATGGAAAAGAAATTATTGTTTCAAGATATACATTAAATTTAGTAATCAATTAAACAAAAAAAAACAAGTTGTTTCTAAGAAATATTTCAAACATCAAGCTCATGAAAGTAGTAAATATCTAAAAATTTTAGCCTCATACATGCTAGCAAAGTGTGGATACGACTTGTCTTCAACAAGATAATGACTAGGTGATTTTTGTAACCATCATTATTTTGAAACATTATAGTAAACATAACGGGTCTAATAATGACAATCACTTGGGATACTACTTAATATGACATAATTTTTAAATCATGCTTTGTTCACGAATCACAGCAAGAGGTAAAATGAACCGGCGGCTTGTAGGTTGAAGGTGAAGGTTTAGGCAGCATGTTGATACCCAAGCATGGTTGGTCATAATTTACCATTGTTCGATATGTACAAATATGTACAATATACACATAATATATGTATATATATGTACATGGCTACCGATCATGGACATATATATACATATGTTACAAAATGCCAAGGAAACGTACTGAAAATTAGGTTGAGCAACCCCCCCCCCCCTTCATTGCGTCCCTAATTTTCGTACGATCCCTTATCAGTATAATGACGTTTGCAATTTGAATGAATGACACGGACCTAGGTTCCAACAATTTTATGATGAGCCAAAATTTCAAAAGACAAACATACATATTATAACTCGTTAGAAACAAATTTATCACAAAAACATAACCCTCTATCTGAGGCACTACATACATACATACGCACATACATACATACGCACATACATACATACATATACAAACTATAGTATATAAATGTGCAGCTTTTTGTTTTCCAAATTTCCCATTAGGATTTGGATGGTAACACCTACCTACTTTAACCTTCCCATTAAAATAGCGGCATACCCTTTTTACTGAAAAGGAGGCATTCCATCTTAGTCCTCAGGGGTGACGATGTATCCACTTACCATCAGGTGGACTGTGTGCTCAAGTACAAGTGTTTTTCAGATAGACCTTCAATACTAGTGCCTAAATACCTTGCGTGTAAGACAGTGTTTTTGTGTAGTTTACTGTGAAGTGTGATATGACTCAAAGCAACCAAACACACACAGGGGCACGTTGCAGGCTTTGCAAAAGCTTGATGTTCGCTTTTTGCAAACTGAACAACTACGCCTCTGGTGCTCGTTCCGTGTTGTTCCCGGGAGCAGATCGTATTGCCCTGGAAAATGCCAGGTGTTCGGCAGTGCACGGGTAGGTGCTGGTGGTGTGTGTGCTGCCAACAATTCCCTCACCAAAGTTTGGTGTGCCTTGTGGAGTATGTAGGCATTTAGAACACTAGCATTCAAGAGCTTCCTGAAAAACTTTTTGTACCAGATTTTGTTCCGCCTTCTTTCAATGGGGTACATGGCGAGCATCTGGTCTTTGCGATCAACCCCCCCCATACAGACATTATAGTCTGGTATGACGGTGGGCTTGTGTGTATCGCCGCACATCGCGGTTGCTAGCCCATGGTATGTCGAGACAAATGCCACACGGTTTTTGTCCCGGTATACGATGAGGTCCACATCCCCCGAAGTGCAACCGTTCACCTGACCTATCGCCATGTCTTTTTTCGTAAGATTCGTCAGCTCAATGGGAACAAACTGACGATTCGTTCGTAAGGTCCCCACGCAGTCAAACCCCCGAACTTTCAATTCTCGCGCAAGCGCGGGAGAATTGTAGAAATTATCCATCCAAATCGTGTGGCCCTTATGCTCAAGACCATTTAAAAGTCTGAGCACAAGAGCTGGCACTTTCCCAGAAACTGGACTGTCCTCTTGTGGGTCTGAGGAGGTATCATGGCCTGCGTGGACTTCAAAGCGTCACAAGTAACCAGTCTGGGACTCACACACCTCGTATGTTTTAATTCCTACTGTAGCTGCTTTGTTGCGGATGAATTGGTTAATATCTAACCAACCCTTCCACATGGTCAGACTTTCATCCACAGACACGTTTTGACCCAAAACATATAATTGTTGGAATTTGTTGTTAAGGTGATCCAAAATTGGCTGCACCTTAAACAACTTGGCCTGAGCCCGTGTCATCAGTTCAGGATCGCAACCGTCATTATCCTGAAAGTGGAGACATTTGCTCAACAGCATGAAGCGGTCATACGTCATCGCCGCAGTGAACCCGGGGGTACTGAAAATGTCCAGCGTGCTGTTCCAGTACTCCTCGAGACGTGATTTCACCACTATCCCGGTAGCGAGGATTATAGCGAAATAAACGTGCAATTCACTTACGTCGGTGTCTTTCCATTTGGTGATGCGGCTGCTCGGACAGAGCGAACCGTCCACCAGCATGACCGTTGCAAGCTGTTGTGCATATCGATTCGTCTCCATGGCAATGTGTTCCATTATATCGCGATCCCATATGGCAGTAAATGCGTCATATGGGCTCGCATATGGAACCGTGGGCCCACAGTTTATCTGGGAGAACGGTTCCCTCCTCAGCTCAGGAGGAGTTTGAGGTTGCGGGAACCCCCTCCATTTAAAATCAAATTTATTTCCTGGCTCCGACATGGGACAGGATGGGGACGAGGGAGTATGGGTAGGTAAGGAAGGCGGAACAGAATAATCAGGAACATGGGATGTGGAAGGAATGGGACCGGAAGAGTTAGGGACAGGTGGGTGATCATTGGATGTCGGAGGCCAGGAAAAAGAAATAAATGCGTCTACTTCCCCACCTTCACCCTCATCCTCCGATGCCGCGAACATTTGTACCACCCTGGGGACTATGGTGGATTGGAGTCCAATTTCTTCTTCGCCATCTTCTTCGGAGTCCTCGTCGCTGCCTGTAAAATATAAGATAAAATAACCACATTGGCCGACTGTAATAATTTACGTTTTTTTTAAAATAATCTGTTACATAAGTAGTAACTTAATACAGTCAATTATTCTAAAAATAATTGACTGTATTAAGTTACTACTTATGTAACAGAATCAGTAACATGAGAGCTGATGTTTATAGAACACAGTACGGGTTTTATTTGTATTTTTATTAGCAGCTAAAGCAAAACTATTTTCCCTTACCATAATTAAGGGCGTTGGATATTTCAATATCCCTTAGAGGACGCGACGAAGATGACGAGGAAGTAATTCTAAAAGAAGAAAATAAATTATTAAGAATCAAAATATTAAGTAGACACTTCTGCACATAGAATATATATTTATTAATAGGCACTCACAGACGCCGTTTAGCCCCCATGTCATTGTGGTCCGATCTGAAAAAATAATGTTGTTTTTTGATTTCTATCGTAATAGTTATATTCGAACAGTTAACAGTTCAAAGTCAAATACTATCAATATTTAATAAAGCAATAAAGGAAAAACTTACGCATTTCGCTTTCGGGACGTTGGAGTCCGATTAGGTGTGGAGGTTCCACTCCCTCCAACTTCAACGTGTCTGTAAAACATAAATAGTGTTAAAAATACGTTATTTTATGACCAGTTACGAAAAGTTTAGCTTCAAAATATGAATATAAGTAAAAACTTACAAAGCAGGTGAAGGAACTGAGCAAAGCTCCATATCAACTACTGCTGGTTGGGCCGCTGCAGCTCGGTCCTCCTGAGGGCTCAGCGGCTGGGTCGGGTGGTTGCCGGTGAGGAGGTCCATGGACGACCACAACGACACCGGCACGGGACTAAAAAGAAAGTTAAATTCAATGCCCTGCACGTGAATCGAGTAACAAAACCAACTTCGAAGTGCTTACCCTCGCCTTGCGGCAGGCAGTACTCGAGGTCGCCGCTGAGTCAGCGGCCGCTCTAGAGGCCTCCCCACCGGCAACTCCCCCACCATGCCACAGTAAACTCTAAAATATTAATGCAGAATATTAATGTTGCTAAAAAAAAACGAAGAAACTTGTTAGTTGTTAAATTTGTTATTACGGATCAACAGCAGAAGGCTTTTCGGTGTGGCCAGCACCGCTAGTGGGCCCACCACGCGTCCGCGCACCACCAGTGTGCGCGTGCGCCCCTTCACCACCAGTGTGCGCATGCGCCCCTTCACCACCAGTGTGCGCATGCGCCCCTTCACCACCAGCGTACGCACCACGCCCACGCCCACGGCCACGAGCACGACCACGTCCACCTCTTTAAAGAAAAAAGCAAAAACAAAAAGCATGCAAACCAAAGAGAAAATAAACACAAAAATGCAAGAGATACGCGAGACATGAATGCAAAAGGTGCCCTTAGAGCTAATTTAGTAATGTCCATGCGTAACTTTTTTAACTTACTATAAGACGTCTAGAAAATATGTAAATATTATTTTTGGAGAAATTTTTTGAAAAAAAAAATTGGTTGTCAAAGTTAAAAATAAAATTATTTATTTTTAAATTTATCATCGTGCAACAAACACTTTTTGTCCCAAACAATTTTGGGCTTGGACGCTCTTCAAATGCCTTTATCTCGGCCCAGGTTCGTCTAAGTCCAAAATTGTTCAGGAAAAAATTGTTTGTTTGGGTGCCCCCCCGACACGACGCAAACGAAGAAAAAAGAAAAAAGAAACAAAAATGCTGTATTTTTATCTTGGTACCTACTTGGTACTTCAAATACCTAAATATCTTTGCTCAGGTTCATCCAAGCCCAAAAATTTTTACGACAAAAAGTGTTAGTATATGCGCCCTCTACATGATGCAAACATAAAAAATAAAAAATTACAAAAATTCTGCTAAGTTTTTTCGCTCCCATATTTTATATTTATTTATTTTATTTATTTAATATTCTTTATTGCACACCATACAAAGCATACAGAAATGACATACTACAAAAAAGTATGCAACTTCCACTATATCTCCACAGTAACTAAATGTTTATGCAATTAAAAGTGATGTAACATTACATGCAAAATATTTAAAAATAACTTCAAACAGAAAATACAAAAGCGTATCTATAATTTCTAGCATGCCCGACATGCCGCCGTTATGACGTCATCAACTGCCAAAACCCTGTCTGTGCCCCTGCCGACTGACGGTAAAGAAATAACCTTCACGTATTTAGACCCAAAATTAAAGTTTTCAAAGCTAAATACACGTTTACCATTGTCATCCATTGCAAATTAATTACATTAGTAGCTTAAATTCTCCAAAACATTACGGTTTTATTCACTTTTTAGACCAAATATTGCAGAAATAAAAGTACGTTCATAGTTCGTTAGACGGCTATGTCGTTGGTTTGGCCTGGTTTTTACAATTAAATTAGCAAAATTATATGTTTCCCAGTAATAAAAATGTGAAAGTACTTACCTTTCCATGGTTTCTCCTTCAAATCACAACAAATTTGATTCAAGAAAACTTATCAAAGGCGTGACAAAACCGGAGTCGGTTGGTTTGACAGCGTCCAATTTGAAGTGCCGATATTTTTTTTTTTTACGGAGCAAAGAGTAACAGTAAAGCAGTTTGACACTGAGTATATATTATTAGTCTATGATTTCAAGTGTCGCACCTAAAAAACGCATCGTAGTTCCGTCGTAAAGAGCGCGAAAACATAAACAGGAAACGATGCCGACTGCTGGTCGGCTCACAGACGCGCAAATAATTTGACGTGCCGACTGCTGGTCGACGCACAGACAAGGGGATAACCGATATTTAGTTTTCATATCGTTATTGAAAACCATTTTCAGATATCGATACGTTTTGCTACTGAATGCGCAAATGACATTGGAAACATAACCGTGAATTGTAGAACCAGTGCAATTTTTACGTTACGAATTACTTAGATTATTCTAGTTTTGAAGTCAGAGGTTCCAATTTTATCTCAGATGTAATATTTAGACTTGTATGATAATATATAATTTCTGTACATTCGCTGTTATGCAGTAATAAATTAGACAGTTACCGTTACGGGCTAGCAAAGTCCACTGCTGAACATATAATCTCCCCCCCCCCCCATAGATTGCATCTTAGGAGGAATATTTGCCCTAGTTGCTACGCTTGGCAAGCGGATTGGCAACCGCAGTTTTTCGAAGTGAAACTTTTTACGGTAGGGTTTGGAATTCTGAGTCGTAACCTGTTCGTGTGCCGAAAAGTGGTGAGGGTGAACACTACATACGTACCGGGTCATTCGGTCGATCATACAAAATATCATATAAATCGCGAACGCAAGCCATTACATACCATAAAGTATATAGTAATATAATTACAATTACAAGGTCAACAGTCTTTCGTTCAAATACTAATCTTATACATATTAATTTTACTTAAGACAGTTACTAAGAAAAAAAAAAAAAGTAGGAAAGAAAAAAGGAAGAAAAAAAGTGACAGGTGACAACTGTCGTATATTTTAACCAAATATTTTAATTAAATATATTTATATTTCATTCCTGAAATTCCGAAAAATAACGTTTTATGTAAATAATATATTTCAATACTAATGAATATGTGATAATATATTTACAAGTTCGTTTGCCTGAAGTGATGACACGAAATGACGATGGCCGAATAAACCAAGAATATATTTTATTTTGCAACATTAATGCCAAGGAGAACTTTAAAGAAATATTAAATGAGAAAATAGAACAGCGTCAAAATAACAAAATCAATGCTCACTACACTTCTACTGATCCCAAGAAAACACACACACACAACACACAAAATTACACAAAATTAATATTAGATTGCTTTAAGGCGATAAACAAAGCTCGAGAACTAGGTTTTTCTTTTAATTTCAAGATTTTGATTTTTACTAAATTATAGACTTTTGAGTGCTGTAGATATATTTTTACATTTTTAATCTTTTTACATTTTCTATGAATATTATCGCTCCAATACATTCACAGCCGGATTTCCTACGATGTCAAAATTGTACCGATGGTAGGCTGTTTAAGGGTAAGAAGGGATTAAATATACACATTAAACGATGCCATAGTAAAAATATTTCGGCTTCACAGCCTACCGTAGAAATTCATGACTCTTCTGATAATATACCTAATGACACAAATTCTTCACTTTTTTCGAAACAATTATACAATTTGTATAGTAACGTACCAGTGGTTAAAAGAATTCCAAGAGGCGCGAGGATGCAACTTGCTAAAGCGTTATCATTAACCATTCAAAATTGTCTAACGAATTGTGAAGAAAGTTGGCAAAAATTATTTACATTCGCGTATTCCCACTTTCATTTTAGTAAAACAATAAATAAATCAATTACGTCTCAACTAAAAGAAAATTCTTTTCAAAATTTGAATTACCCGATTAATACTCATTTCCCTCGACCTTATCCTAAATTTGATTTAAAAAAAGTAGTTGAATCAAAAGTAATGGACGGCGACTTAAAAAATGCATCCCGTATTTTATTCTCAGATGACATCCTCGCTCCTCGTAATGTCGAAACTCTTGAAGGCCTTCGTCAGAAACACCCTTCGGTCAATCCTTCCCAGAATTTACCGCTGCCTCCCAAAACTTCTATGCAACCTTTACAAGTTTCCGAAAAAGACACTTTAGACGCAATATTGTCATTTTCGAATGGCTCTGCCGGCGGCATTGACGGGATTACGCCTCAGCATCTCAAAGACCTTGTAAGCGTATCTGCCGGTGACGCCGGTAGGGTACTTCTTAATGACATAACAAAATTATGTAATTTTATGCTTTCTGGTAATGTCAATCCCAATTTCATTCCCTACTTATATGGGGCAAGATTGTGTGCCTTCAAAAAAAAGGATAACGGTATCCGTCCTATTGCTGTTGGTTCTACATTTCGACGCTTAACTTCAAAATTAGCTTGCAGGCACATAATCTCAAACCTTAAGACAAAATTTCAACCTACTCAACTAGGCTTTGGCACCAAAGGTGGCTGTGAGGCGGCGGTACATTCGGTGCGTACTTTCCTAACTAATTCTGATGCAGATGTTCTTCTGAAGGTTGATCTTAGAAATGCTTTCAACTCTATTGATAGGATAACCCTGCTGAAAGAAGAGAAATATATCATTACGTTTGGCAATGTTACAGTCAAAATTCAAACTTGTTTTATCAAAACCATATTATTGAGTCTGCTGTCGGTGTTTAGCAGGGTGATCCATTAGGTCCAGCTCTTTTCAGTTTGGGAATTCAACCTATTATTTCAAATTTAAAATCCAAGCTGAATGTCTGGTATCTGGACGACGGTACACTGGGAGGTAAAGCAGATGACGTCCTCAATGATCTTACTCATATTTTTCAAAATTTTAAAAATATTGGTCTTGAACCAAATACAAATAAATGTGAAATATTTATTTCTAATAATTTATCTAATTCTAAAAGAGATACCTTAATTCAAAATTTCGATCAGATTTCTCCAGGAATAAAAACTGTCAATTCGGAATCGCTTTACCTGCTTGGTGCTCCGTTGTTTTTCGATAGTATTAAACCTGTTTTAAAAACAAAATTTGATCAATTTTTAAATCACGTTGATAAATTATATATTTTAAATCCCCATATTCCCCTTACCATTTTAAAATATTGTGTCCTTGTACCTAAATTTACATACTTGTTACGCTCAAGTCCAGTCTGGAAATGTTCGGATATTTTAAAAGATATTGATAATAATCTTAAATTTGCTTTAGAAAACATTCTAAATTTTAGATTAAATACAATAGCCTGGAATCAAGCCACTTTACCTATCAAATTTGGTGGAATTGGTATAAGAAATATTTCTAGCGTCGCATTGCCTGCTTTCCTTGCTTCCGTGCATAGTGTCAATGACCTTTGTAACACAATTTTAAATAATAAAGTAGACCTATGCTTTGCTGCTGAGGCAAAACAAATATGGCTAACGCTCTGTCCCGGCGAAAATTTCCCACTGGAAGTTAACCAACAAAAACAGTGGGATATTCCGTTGGTACGGAGTGTCCACAAAAAATTATTTCAAAATTTCCATATTCAACAAGATCAGGCTCGCCTTCTAGCTGTTTCGACTAAGGAATCTAGCCACTGGTTACATGCTCTACCATCAAGTAATCTCGGCACATTGCTTGATGGGGAAAGCTTGCGCATCGCCGTAGGAATCCGGCTAGGAGTGGCTATTTGTCAACCTCACCAGTGTCCCTGTGGTAGCAGCGTCGATGAGTTTGGGCTCCACGGACTTTCATGCAAAAAAAATGCAGGTAGGTTTTCCCGTCACGGTTCTTTGAACGAAATCATCCGAAGGGCTCTTGTCTCTATAAATATCCCCTCGGTTTTAGAGCCTTGCGGGATATTTAGAGACGATGGTGGGAGACCCGACGGTATGACTTTGGTCCCTTGGGAGAGAGGTAAAGCCCTAGTGTGGGATGCTACTTGCGTTGACACTTTGGCGGCCTCTCATCTCAAGGGTACCTGTTTTAGAGCCGGGGCGGCATCAGAGGCAGCCGAATCTAGTAAATGGCGCAAATATGAGTCTTTGAGAAATGACTACATATTTGTGCCATTTGCTGTAGAGACTATTGGTCCGTGGGGTCCACGTGCAATGAAGTTTCTAAAGGAACTGTATCCACGACTGGTCGTCGCTGCTGGTGATAAGAGGGCTGGTTCTTTCCTCGCTCAAAGGCTAAGTATAGCTATTCAGCGAGGAAACGCAGCCAGCGTTCTTGGCACTATACCACGGGGAGCAGGTCTTTTTGACGATTTAAATTTTTAGTTTTAGGTTTTCTTTATTATAGTTTCTTCTTTTATATTGTATATATAATTAGTTTTAATCGTAAATATTATAATTTTAATTATTATTTTAGTTATTTAAGTTTTTATCATGTAAATTATAAATGAAAATTAAAAAAAATGATTAAATTAAGGTTGTTACTAAGGTATTTATTTTACAAAGAGTGAGCGCATTTCAGTAATAGCGCCATCTACTACATTCTATAGTTAAAGTCATTTTAAGTCATTTCAAGTTAAAGGCATAAACCCAAAAAAAATATTATCTTATTATTATTTTTTAAACATAACCTCCACACGACAATTTTATCCTTTATCGTGTGGGTAGTTTACAAACATAAATCGTACAAGGAAACGTCCTGCCCCGGAACAATCATTTGTAGGCCATACAAATTCTTATACCGTGCGGGATTTGAACCCGCGGTTTTAGCGGTGTAATTTAGTTGCTAAGTCACTGCACCACGGAGCCATCAAATTTTATTATTTAGTTTATCTTAGAGAACTCACGCGCCACCAAGGCTAAATTGAGTAATTGTTGCGTTTTAAAAAAAGTCAAATTCTAAACTTTCCATCCAAGGCCGGTCACATACATATGGAACTCCATTCCGATATTCCGTTTCGGTATTCCGATTCGGGATTCCGTATATACATCACACACATACGTTTTTAGGGTTCCGTAGTCAACTTAGGAACCCTTATAGTTTCGCCATGTCTGTCTGTCCGTCTGTCCGTCCTCGCTTAATCTCTGTGACCGTTAGCACTAGAAAGCTGAAATTTGGTACCAATATATGTATTAATCACGCCGAAAAAGTGGTAAAATAAAAATTGGAAAAAAATGTTTTATTAGAGTGGCCCCCCTATATGTAAAGTGGGAAGTGATTTTTTTTTTAATTTCAACCCTAACGTGTGATATATTGTTGGAAAGGTATTTAAAAATGAATAGGGGTTTACTAAAATCATTTTTTGATAATGTCAACAATTTCGGAAATAATCGCTCCAAAAGTAAAAAACAATGTGTCCCCCCCCCCCTTCTAACTTTTGAACCATAGGTTTAGAAAATATGAAAAAAATCTGAAAGGTAGAACTTTATAAGGACTTTCTAGGAAAATCATTTTGAACTTGGATGGAAACAGTTTTTGTACAAAAAAGACAAAAAGTTGTACAAAATAATTTCTGGACTAAGTTTGTAGTATAATCGTATATGCAAGCATTTTTTTCAACTTCGTTTACATATTTTATTATCCTGAACGTATCTTTTTTCAAACAAAAAAAGAATTATTAAAATCGGTTCTCGCAATCCAAAATTACCACCGAAAACTTCTGGCACGTCTATGTATTAATTAGTAACCCAATTCCCCGAGAGATGGCGATGTAGGTACTTATTACATTGGGTCGGGTATTATCGAATTGTTCGGTTGGTCTCTCCTTGGCATCGCCTGCCGCGGAGCGTGCAATGTTGCACGCTCCATGTTCGCGCACGTACCCACTACCAGGAGCAGTTGCAGGAGTGCGGAGCGCTGCTGGAACGCAAACATAATGGATACCCACCTTTAAACTCATAAGTGGGAACACTTATTGTGACGGACGGGAAACTACGGAACACTACACTGAGCGTGGCCCGACACACTCTTGGCCGCTTTTTTTCCGTTCGAAATAATAAGGCTAAGGTCCCCGTGACCATGGGTGCTGGAAAGCGCCCGAAACGTCGGGAATTAAAAATAAAAAGTAAAAATAAACGCGATAAAATCCGTAAAAGTAGTTTTAATCATGTGTAGTGTTCGCGTAAATATAAGAAATCATTATAATAAGGCTTAGTTGAGAGATGCCAGGCACTGAGTACAGTACAGATATTCAGCCAGCGAATATGGACGACGATATTGCAACTGCATTGTTGCTGTTTCTAGCCAAGAAAAAAAAACATATTTCCACCGTTACTTGATGCTTCCCCTTAACACCCTAAGATTACAAGATAGCCAGTATTATGTACAAAGAGCCAAATTACGAACCTATCCACAATTGTCTTTTAAATACTATCGGATATCTATAAACTCTTTCGACAAATTATTTCATTTCTTACATCATTTCTTAATGATGAGCTAGAGGGAACAGTAACAGGAGTGTAAGAATCATGTTGAGCGTAAAGTCTATGGTGCGTAAGTCTCATTATGGAAATGACGAATTCACGTCTTTTTCTGCCACCAGGGCGGCGCCATTTAGAAATAAAGTGTAATATTTGACAGTTTTCATAGCGGGGAAGTCAATTTGTTCCAAAAATGTAAAGCATAATGTTTGTTATTGTACTATTCGTTACATTTTATATTAATTAGATTAAAAATAAATAAACTAAACCACTGAAGCATTGTTTTGTGTATTAATATAATACTCTAGAAACGGATAAGCTTTTATTTAAAACTATCTTCTCAATTAAATGACATTGTGTGACAAACTGACAAACAACTTCTGCAGTTCCTATAAAATGAGCTGCTATATTTTTCTACCACTAGAGTCCTATGAAATCTATGTATGCAATATGAAATTAATACGCTTGCTTTCCCTATGCGGGACCATTGAGCTATTATGTAGTACGTACTAGAGGTGACACTGCATTCAGCTAGTCTGTTCCACTCAACTGCGGTGCATGCACCGCACTTCAATCAGTCACTCGCTAGGCGCTTGTAGTGTAGTCACGTGTTGTGTTGATTTAAAAAAAAATCTCGTGATAAAAATATTCCGTCGTGTGTTTTTTTTTTATAGAATAGGATGACAAACGAGCACACAGTCCACCTGATGGTAAGTGGTTGCTGCGGCCCATAGACATCTACATCTATCTTCCATTGCAAATCAAAATGCAGATGCGTTGTCACCCATGAGGACTGAGATGGAATGCCTCATTTCCAGTAGAAAGGGTCTCCGGTTCTCTACACTCACCATACGAAATACAGCAGCATTAAGCTACTATTTCACGCTGGTATTCTGTGAGAGCGTGGTCCTTCCCCGGTCGAGCCGACCCATTCGTGCTACAACTATACTACTAATTTAACTGCAGCATGGCTCTACCACGTAAGAATGTGTACTTAGATATTGCACAAATGATTCAAGAAATGTCAGTAAAAACCAAGAAATTACTTTCCATCGGTGAGTAGATATTTAATTATTAAAAAAAAGCATTGTAGATTAATTATTAAACAAATTATTCCTTTGGCGCCAATGTGTGTCATGAAATATAGATTATGAAATTTATTTGTTCAGACGCGACATTTTTGCGAGCAAGTGTAGGGCGATTATATTACGTACTCATATGGTTTAAAGGCACTTAATAAAGTTTATTTTTTATTTTTACCAAAACATTTATAAATTTAATAATTGAAATTAATTTTCAGCAAAAAGAAAACAAATAAGTGATTTAAATAAATATATTTCGTTTGCTTCGATTCCTTTCATTTTATATAGTTATCTTTTAAAATATTCATATAAAAAAGTAATTCAAACGCAATTGTGATAATATTATTTATTATCGTATTAATTTACCTCTTAATATTCAAAATAATTGACAAATAATTTAAATTATAACTCGTTTCAATAAATTAATTACAATTTATGTAATTAAAATAAACAATAATTACTAATTACATACTGATCATTCTACCTAACTAATCTCTGATGACGAAGAACCGCACATGCGCGTCACGACTCCTTACCGCCCATACGCAACGACATAGAGTAGCGCACAGTTTTTGTTTGATATAGCTGTTCTAGTACGTAAGTACAACTTCAATGTGCGGGACACAACTATTCTTCTTAGTGAAAAATATAATCCTCTATGTACTATAGTACGGCCAACTAGCAGTGATTCAAAAGGTCATTTACCTTAAAAACGACTGTGGAGCTAACAATTTATTATCTATCTCTTTCCATCTTCTAATGTAATGTCTCCTTTTCTCGGCAAAAATCTGTCAGGGTCAACATGTGCTCACCAACATTCGAGAGGCCACTTTAGTAATTTTTGTTTATTTAACTATTGTTATTTTGTTTTGTTGATAATTGTTTTTTATTAAGAGTGGTTAACGATGGAGCCACAACCAAGTACGTCGTACGTCGTACTTGATAAAATGTTGTTTAGTAGTTTTAATTAAAACTTCTTGGTTCGGAGTGTACTTTAAAGTTATTTAAAATTCAGCAATTACTGTAATATACATATATATATATATATATATATACGTATATATATATATATATATATATATATATATATATATATATATATATATACGTGTATATATATATATATATATATATATATATATATATATATATATATATATATATATATATCATTTTAATTTGATTTTTAATTTTAGGTGACTAGTTTTAATGTAAATGAAAAAAATATGGTTATACCTACAAATAAGTTAAATTAACTTCGCCTAATGATAAATACCCATACAGAAAAGAGATGGCACAGAAAGCATTTATTTAATTTAAATCTACATTGTACAATAATTCAAATTATAACAAAATTCATAAAAAGTATATTTTTTTGGTTTGCTAGTCATTTTTATAATATATTGTATACTTAAATATTTAATCTAACTATCAAAAAGTTACGCACCCCTCCCATTCATTTGGTATCGCTTCTAGTTGGCCGTAGTATAGATCACCTATTCGCTTTGGTTTTGCGACCCACCCTAGGCGCGTTCCGTACGGAATTTACGAATGTGTATTGCAACTTATACAAAATCTATGGAAGACTTGCGTTCGGAGCGGCTTTTTTCCGTTCGAAATTCCGAATGCACGGGTCGGTCATACGGAATCGTACTTGAATCGAAGAAAATTCCGTACGGAAAAATACCGTATGTGTGAACTTGCTGCGTTGGGAATCCCGAATTGGAATTCCGAAACAGAATTCCGTATGTATATGGCGGACCCAAAACATTAAAAAAATATAGTTATAAAGTTAAAACGTAAAGTTACCTAAACCTAATATATAATACCTAAAACTAAAATATAATATGGTCATACAAATACACAAACTTAAAAATTTCGCAATTTTAACCATTTAAAAAATGCGACCTCTAAGTTTAGGTAATTATATCTACTATGTCCATTTTGCACCGTGTTTGAAAACTACCAAAACATCGCAACGAAATCCATATACGCTTCATCTCTTTCTCATTCATACGTATTTAAGATACCGTCGCAAGAACGAGAAACAACGAATATCAATGAAGGGCATCGGTTATTTCATGCAATGGTGGTTAATATAGCGCATAGTGCCATATTATGGCACGCTATCTCTCCAAAGCACATAGCGCGTGCTATGTAACGAGTCACTTTCAGCTTTCGTGCTATTAAGTATTAATATCTAGCGGCAACTAGTTCTAGCAGCAGCACTGTTGGGAGAGGACGTATGACGCAAATTTGATCTGGTCGCGCGCGATGAATAGCGTGCTACGACCTAATTTAGTGTTAGACGTTATTTAGTTAGTGTATACCGTATATTTATAAATGATCGAAGGACACAGTTGTCTGCTATAAAAGAAGTCTAACTAATGTTTTTAAATTTAAATAAAATATAGATACAAGTGTTACGAGCTTGAGGTTCGTGACAATAAAAATTGCCGATAGAATTACCTAAATTAATACTTTAATTCACTTTACACTTATTAAAGTTAAAAACACTAATAATTAATCACACTGATTCACTTTATTTCGCTCCGAAGTTTCGCTTGTCTCGCCAACTTCAACACTTCCCCGATCGCACCTTGCAGCACCTATAAATACACCTTAGCACCGAAAAATCCAGAACATTCAAGTAAATACGCGCGCCAATCGACTGAGCATCGAAAGTTCGAGTGTCGGGCTTCTAGAAGCTTAGTTCTTCGTTTCGACAACAGATGGCGCTGTCGGTTAAAAAATTTGTCATGTCATTTTCTGGAAAGCTCTCTCCTCGCTCTGTTACCCGACACTAGATGGCGCTAGTGCCATGAGATGAGATGTCAACTTAGCCGCGCAACACCGCCCCCTTCTAAGACATGCTCGTCCCGAGCATTATCGGCCCCATAATAACGCGCCAGGCGATCCACATGGAAGATCTTAGGAGTCTTTCTGTATCTGGTAGGTTACATCGTTGATCCTGGTCACAATCCGGTACGGGCCGTCCCATTTAGCTTGAAGCTTAGGAGATTTCCCTTTGCTGCGGACTGGATTTGTCAACCACACTAGCGAACCTTCGTCGAACCCTTTGTTGTTCATTTTGCGGTCATACCGGGTTTTCATCTTTTCAGACATTTGCTGGCCCGATTGTCTGACGTGCTCGTAAATGTCATTCATTTTGTTCCACAAGTCATTTGCATAATCGGTTATACTGCGTGGGGCATCAGGTGGTATCTCGGTGATCAGGTCTGCAGGCAGCCGTAATTCTCTTCCAAAGTTTGCGAAAGCTGGTGTCATTGCTGTACTTTCGTGAACAGCGCTTCGATATGACAACAAAAACGGTTGTATGTGCTTGTCCCAATCTCGTTGCCGATTGTCTACAACTTTTGCTAGGTACCTCTCCAATGTCTGATTAAATCGTTCTACCATTCCATCAGATTGCGGGTGATAAGAAGTCGTTCTTGTTTTATGAGTACCCATAACTCGGCAAGTTTCCTGGAATATTTGAGACTCAAAATTCCTTCCTTGATCCATGTGAATCTCTAAAGGTACACCAAAACGACGGAAGACTTCATGAACTAGCTTATCAGCAACTGTTGAAGCTTCTTGATTTGGAATGGCGAAGACTTCTGGCCACTTAGTGAAGTAATCCATCACAACCATGAAATACTTGTTACCGCTTGCACTCTCCGGAAACGGCCCCGCCACGTCAATGGCTATTGTCTCCCATGGTGCACCAACATTGTACAACTTCAATGCACCTCTACAACGAGTCTGAGGTCCCTTTACAGCCGCACAACTTGTACATTTGCAACACCAGTCCTCGACATCGTTTCGGCAGTGGACCCAGTAAAACCGTTCTCGGATCTTCAGTAGAGTTCGTTTAACTCCCAGATGGCCTCCTGAACAATCATTATGGTACAGCTGTAGAACATCCGGTACTTTAGCTTTAGGGACAACCATTTGCAAATGACAGCTGTCTCCCCAAACATTTTCCCATTTACGACACAGAACACCATCCTGAAGCAGCAAGCTGTCCCACTGGGCCCAATAGCTTTTAGTGGTCGAACTCATCGCTGAGACGTCACTCCATTTGGGCTTGGGAGCACTGGCCTTTATCCATTCCAGAATCGGCTTGATGTCCGGATCTTCCTACTGTGCATGTAGTAAGCTGTCCTTCCACTCGTTGCTGAGGTGGTCTGCCCTGAGCATCCTCACGGATACCACTTCTTTACTCTCTTGCCTAGTACAATGTTTGCAATCTTCAGGACAAGTACTTCTTGACAATGCATCTGCGTTGCCATGAGATTTCCCGCTGCGATGTTCGATCTCAAAGTCGTATTCCTGCAGTAGTTCAATCCACCTCGCAACTTGTCCTCCTGGGTTTTTAAACTGCAATAGCCATTTTAGTGCAGCATGGTCAGTACGTAAGTAAAATTTTCGTCCCAGAAGATATTTGCTAAAATGTTGCAATGACTTTACCACAACTAGCAATTCGCGTCTTGTGACACAATAGTTCCTATCCAGTTTTGACAACGACTTGCTGAAGTACGCTATCACGACCTCTTGGTCACCATTCCGTTGAGACAACACACCGCCAAGTCCTATATCACTTGCGTCTGTGTCAACTATAAATTCTTTGCTTGCATCAGGGTATCCCAAAATAGGTGTTTTGCACAGACGGTCCTTGAGCTCCTGGAATGCAATATTGCAACTTTCATCCCAGCAGAAATGTCGCTTCTCCTCGGCTAGCTTGTGCAGAGGTTTGGCTATATCTGCAAAGTTCTGCACAAATCGCCGATAATAGGAGCACAAACCCAAAAATGCTCTAACCTGTGTCTTTTCTTTTGGAACCGGCCAATCCTTGACAGCAGCGATTTTCTCCGGATCCGTACGGATACCTTCTTCCAACACTACATACCCCAAAAAGTTGACTTGCCGTTTGAATAGTGAACATTTCTTCGGACTCAACTTGAGGTTGGCACTTTGAATCTTCATGAGCACGCGTTCCAGATTCTGAAAGTGTTCCTCAAACGTATGGCCCACGATGATGATGGCATCCAAGTAGACCAGACAGGCATCGCCAATTAGCCCAGTAAGTACAAGCTCCATCAGCCTTTAAAACGTTGCTGGAGCATTGCACAACACAAACGGCATTACTTTGAATTGCCGCAGACCCTCTCCCGTCGAGAACGCAGTTTTCTCCTTGTCCTTAGTGTCAATTTCGACTTGCCAGTAGCCACTTTTTAGATCCAGCGTGCTAAACCACTTTATTCCTGTAAGCATGTCCAGCGTGTCATCAATTCTTGGCAAGGGATAGCTGTCCTTCTTCGTAACGTCATTCAGACGGCGGTAGTCAACACAAAACCGCATGCTGCCATCCTTCTTCTTTACCAGCACCACTGGTGAACACCATAGACCAGAGGAAGGTTCAATAACACCATCCTTCACCATTCCTTCAATCATGGTTTCCACTTCCTTTTCACGTGCTACCGGCAATCTTCTTGGTCGCTGACGGATAGGCGCTTCTTCTCCTGTGTTTATTTTGTGTTGAACTAAGCCAGTCTTTCCTATGTTAGCATCGTTTGATGAGAATACATCGGCATACTTGAGTAACAACTTCTTCGCCTTTACCATTTCGGTCGGGGACAGAACACTGCGACAGTCTTCCAAAAGTGTGGTCACCCTCGTTTGTGCATCCTTGCTGGGGGTCTCACTCGATAGATATTGGCACCGACGTAACCAATCCACTTCCTCAGAAGTACCAACCAGCGTGCCTTTTTCTATAATCTGTTCCCGGTCAAAAAGGTTCAGCACACGTACTCCTGAGATGTCGGTGGTTCTGACCAAGGTTCGAGCTACTTTCCATGGAAGGTCATTGTTCACCCTTTCCACAAGTACACAACGGTGAGCTTGCCCAGCGTTTCGAGGGAGACTAACCGGAACAATCGTTTCCGATCTCGGCAGAAGAACAATCTTCTTAATGCTGTACACGTTCCCTGGTAACGCACCTTTCATAAAAAGTTCCTCCTGTCCACATTTCAAAACACCTTGCTAAACGTCGATCTCACAACAATTATTCCTCATAAAGTCTAGGCCTAGGATGCAGTCGTCCATTATATCAGCCACGATGACATTATGCAGGTAGATCACGTTGCCTAGCTTCAACTCCATCTCCTTCTCTCCACGGACGGGTGTACGCTGACCGGTGGCTGTTACCAAATTAATGAGTTCTCGGTTGTATGCGGAGTCCCCAAGGAACTGACTTATTAGTTGGGAACTAACAACCGTACGAGAGGCTCCAGTGTCTATGGTCAGTTTACACGGCATTCCGTTGACCTCGCCCTTGATGATTAGACTGTTCCCATCGTGGGTTTGTGAGATCGAGATCCTTGGGGCTCTTTTACCATCAGCCAGCACCCGTCCCGCAGTTCTGGCTTTTACTCGTTTCCCTGCTGCTGCTGGGTGGTGCTGTTGGCCGCACTACCCTCCCGAGATCGTTCACTTTCCCCTTCTAGGGTTTGCTTGGGGGAGCTGGATCGAAGATGGCCCTTTTCCCACAGCCATAGCACCTAGGGCTGTACCCTTTGTTGCGGTCGCGAACTGTAGCTGCTGCAACCTTCGTGACGCGATGGAAACGATGATCCTGCCGCACGGCTTCCACCTCCAGTGCATGGGCAAAGGCGTCCTTAAGCGTCTCGTGGTGCCCGAGCCTCACAGCAGCTCTGACTTCCAGGTCGCGGATGCCGTCGATGAATGACTGCACCAGGTTCCCTTCAATGAGCGCAGGTACAGACCGGTATGCTTTTCGCACCAGCTTCTCCACCTCTAGAGCCCACTGCTGCAGGTTTTCGTTGATGCGCTGCACGCGACCTTTAAACTACGCACGAAAAGACGTGTTCCAGGTGAGCGTCGCCATATCTCGCCTCCATTGCCTCAAGGAGTTGCTCATAAGTCACTTCCTCACCGAGAGCTTCTAGAACCGTTAAGGCCTGGTCGCGCAGGCCTAGTGTGAGAGCAGTCATGGCCTGACTTTTATTCCAGCCGTTCGCTTTCATAACAGCCTCGAACTGGATTTTGTAGGCTGACCAGGAAGAAGTCCCGTCGAACGGTGGCACCTTGAACCCACGTAGTGAAGGTGTTGCAGCTACTACGGGAGCTGTAATTCCATCTCCCAGTTTGAGGTCCTCCAGCGTTTTCTTCACGTCAGCCACCACGTTGTCAACCCGATGTTCACTTGGTCGATTCGGGTTTCGGCTTTCTCGATTCGGTTTTCAGCTTTCGCGATTTGGGTTTCAGCTTCCGACAGGCGGTTGTCATGCAGAGCAACCCTATCCTTCACCTCCTTTATCTCCTTCCCGAAGGTAGCGTGAAGGTCCTTCATGAGGAGCATCTGCTCTTCCAACCGACGGGCCTGTTCCTCCTGTCCGCCCACAGCTGCTCTTCCAATCGGCGTGCCTGTTCCGCCTGCTGGCGAGCCTGTTCCGCCTGTTGGCGAGCCTGTTCCTCCTGTCGGCGAGCCTGTTCCTCCTGCTGCTCTTTCAACCAACGGGCCTGTTCCTCCTGTCGGCGAGCCTGCTCCTGGAGCATCACCATCAGAGCACCTAAGTCAGTTGCTGCAGATGTAGGGGCTACTGACAGGCCTGCAGCCGGTGGCTGGCCCTCGGACGTCTGCGGCGTTGCACCACCAAATCTTCTTTGGTCCGTCTCCTGCTGGCGTTGACTTCGGGTACGGACACCCTCCGTTCCCTTTTAGGTAAAATCGGCATGATTTTATCCCACTTCTGACACCAATTGTTACAAGCTTGAGGTTCGTGACAATAAAAATTGCCGATAGAATTACCTAAATTAACACTTTAATTCACTTTACACTAATTAAAGTTAAAAACACTAATAATTAATCACACTGATTCACTTTATTTCTCTCCGAAGTTTCGCTTGTCTCGCCAACTTCAACACTTCCCCGATCGCACCTTGCAGCGCCTATAAATACACCTTAGCACAGAAAAATCCAGAAAATTCAAGTAAATACGCGCGCCAATCGACTAAGCATCGAAAGTTCGAGTGTCGGGCTTCTAGATGCTTAGTTCTTCGTTTCGACAACAGATGGCACTGTCGGTTAAAAAAATTGTTATGTCATTTTCTGGAAAGCTCTCTCCTCGCTCTGTTACCCGACACTAGATGGCGCTAGTGCCATGAGATGAGATGTCAACTTAGCCGCGCAACACAAGTATATGGTGTATGGTGTATGTACATAGTTGATTTTTATAATACAATCAAAAAACTTTTAAATACACCTTTATTTGATTTACATTAAGGTTAAAATAACGTTATCATCAGTTATAATAAAAGATTATTAATTTTATTTCCTTTTAAAAAGTACATGTCTTAAAAATATTTTTAGGATTATGGAAAGTCGTAAGCCTGAAAAGTATGAAAAAACGTTCATGGGTTTTTCTTCACCGCTTTATTTTATTTTAGTCTAAAATGCGACTTTTACGAAATAATGTTCTTATATAGCACGCGGTCTATATATCCAATGAATGACATGTAATGTAACGTCTGCGCCCTCTTTTCCCAAAAGAGGGTCGCTCATGATAAGGCACAATACAGCTTAATCAGCCAGTTGCCTGTCCCCAAAGGCGGTTTTTAGAGGGTATCACTTAGGGTCCCCGATAGGACAGTGAGTCCCTCATAACCACGATAGACCGGCTATCGTGGTATGCGTAATGCATTTTCCGCCTCCCTACGTATAGGGTAGCCCTTTAATTGCTTCGGGCGCAAAAAAAAAAAGAAATGTAACGTTCTACGAGATATAGCGTGCTGCAAAACTTAACGCACTAGCCGGCCTCCTACATGCTTTGTTATAAATAGCGCGCTATAACATAGCGTATTTAATAGCATGTTAGAAATTTATAGTTTTTAGTCTGTAGCGTGCTATTGATTTATAGTTGTTTTGGACAACTTTAATTTCATGGGCCGTGTTCGTGTTGGCATATCGTTATCGTTCCAATTTGCGTTTTACGTTTCATAACTTTCGTACGTTTTGGTTGGATATGTGATAACGGTTATGTACTTAGGTGTATCGATATGATATGAAATTTTGATAACATAACGTTATTAGTTACTTTTGATATATCGGTGTCATGCCTAACTGACACTGACATCTGACATTATTATTTAGGCACAGACACAGACAAAATACATTTAGTCAGGGCCTTTGTAGTTAGAACATTTTTCTGTTCTATAGAAACTGGCATTGCATATTTAGTTCCACAACTCCCCAAAGGACGGCGCTGGAGTAAGTTTACGTCCGAAAACGCGTTTTAATTAATTAAATCAAATTCAATGATCGTATTACATTGATTAAATCAACGTGTTAATAATGTGAATTTAAATATTTTCACCAGAAAATTAGTTAAACAACTAATTTTATTAAGATTTATCTGCTATAAGTCTAGTTTATTTGTTTAATTGGAAGATGGAATATTGGTGTTATAACACGTAATTATAATTTCTAAACGTGACCACCCACTACCACCATTTTGTTTGTTTTGAATTTGACTGTGCTTTGAATGTTTTAGATTTTTCCTATATTTTCTTACGACTTGGCTTTTCTTGGACTCCGATTATCTTTGCTACAGTGACCCACGCACGTGAAAGGGACTTCAATTATCTATCCTCCGGACATAGTTCATATAGTTCAGTGATGGCAGCGGATAAAATATGCTGTGTTTCAGGATGTACTAAAAGCCGTGAGTAAATCCAATTATTTACAGATTCCACCAATTAATATATTATTTCTCTTTCTCTTTTATACATAAGTCAGTGTCACCTTGGGCAACAAAGTGATACCTAGCGCGGAAGCAGGTAGACCAAGAGTTCTGTATCACTTTTAAGGATGGATAAGATAAGGAATGAGTATATAAGAGGAAGCCTGAAAGTAGCGCCAGTGGTAGAAAAGGTGAGAGGAAGCAGATTGGCATGGTTTGGGCATGTAATGCGGAGGGATGGAAGTCATGTCACAAAACGAGTGTTGAATATGAATGTGGAGGGACACACGGGCAGAGGAAGGCCGAATAAAAGATGGATCGATTGTGTGAAGAGTGATATGAGAATGAAAGGAGTAAGTATGGAAATGACGGCTGATAGAGAGGAATGGAACAAGAAGGTTTACTGCGCCGACCCCAGATAATGGGAAATGGTTTAGAGAATGATGATTTCAAGCATGTTAAAGTCTTTGCGTTCGTGGATTTGTACTGTGACCACAACATTCTTCCCGAATTAGTATAACTAATTTGATTAATAATTAGTGCATAAAAATGTTTAACTAAAAATTTAGTGTATGTATTATGATTATAACATAATATACTAATTGGGGTGTCTGAGGGTGTGCGTTAATTACGTTAAAGATTGTATATATCTTCTGGTAATACCCTATATTGTTATACCTTTTTGGATAGCTGAAGATACGTAGATATTTTTACGTACATCTGCAACATACCTGCCATGCCATAAGAACCTGCCATAGATTTTTTTAAATATTCCTCAAAGAAAAAAATACTTTTTCAATTATCAATCGTCTACTACGACCTAGATTGTATATTTACCTAAGATCTTGGTCAAAACATCGGGAAATAAAAATAAGTTAAAAAAGTAGATTGATTAAACACGATAAAATCTGTAAATATAGTTTTATTCAATAAGATATTGGTGTTTAAAGCAACTTATCTACTACACAAAAGTAATAATAAAAATAAAATAAAATGTTCTAATTACAAAAAAATTAGTATACTAGACAAAAACTTAGCAATTTTTGTCTATTGTACTAATTTAAAAAAAATTAAATATCCAATATCTTGAAAACGGTTAAGTTTGGGGTATGGTGACTCATAGTCAAAACAGTCGGTGATGATGCAAACTACAACCCCCTAAAGGTCAACTTAACATGTAACCCTGTATATATATTTCAATATTTATCGACTATGTTCCAAATTATGATTCAAAATGCAATCAACTTGCTACAATTAAATTTATTTTTACTAAAATATGGTACAAATTTTCTAGGTTGTCTATATAAATATAATGTTTTGTTATTTTAATTTCAGGCTTGAAGGTGACTAAGCCCAAAAGGACTCAAGTTAGCACAAAAATTAATGTGTTGAAAAAGAAACTTAAAAGCATGAATATAGCAAATGAGAAATATTCAAAAAGACTTAAGAAGGCAATGAATCTACCAGAAAATACAACTTTCTTGAAAGCAATTAAAAGTTTTACCTCAATAGCAACAATTTTTACTATGCTCCAATTCCGAGAATGTGGTAAACACAAAATGGGCAGAAGATTCACACCAGATGAAAAAGTGATGGCATTACATTTTTTTAAACGTGGGCCAAGAGCCTACAGGATGTTGCAAAAGATATTTGTTCTGCCATCACCTTTCACCTTAAGCAAGATGGTGTCTAAGGCCAATATTAAGCCTGGTATAAATGAAAACATATTTTACCAACTTAAGAAGCAAGCATCTAAAATGAAAGCCAATGATAAATTGTGTACACTGATTTTTGATGAAATGGCCTTAACACCACATATTGATTATGACAGGAAAAATGACAGGATTACTGGTTTAGTTGACAATGGTGATGTGGTGAGGACAGAAATAGCTGATCATGTGTTAGTCTTTATGATTAGAGGTATTCTAAAAAACTATAAACAGCCGATATCATATTCATTTTGTGCTGGCAGTACAAAAAAAGCTGAATTAGCCTTAATGATTAAGAGACATATAAGAAAATTGAAGGAATCTGGCTTTAAAGTCCTTGCTACCGTATGTGACCAGGGAACGTCAAATGTTAGTGCCATTAACCACTTGATTGAACAAACAAGGTTGGATTATGCAAGAGTGGGTAAAGAAGCAAGGGATGGAGTATTTGAGGTTGATAATGAAGAAGTGGTACCATTGTTTGATGTGCCTCACTTATTAAAAGGAATCCGAAATAACTTGCTCACTAAAAATTTAAAATACACTATGGAAGGCACTGATAGAATCGCAAAATGGGACCACATTATGAAACTCTTTGAAAATAACCCTACATATAAAGGCATAAGATTAATTAAAAAGCTAACAGAATCTCATTGTGACCCAAATAAAATACCTAAAATGAAAGTCAAGCATGCAACTCAAATTTTCAGTCATACTGTAGGAGTTAATATGGGATATTTAGCTGGTAAGTTCAAATGAGTCTATGTGTAGTGTGTGAAATCTTAGAGTTATTGTAGAGATATAGGAGAGAATCCTTCTCCCGTCGTGCTGCTGTCAGCCCAGCCTACGTCGTTGAACACTACTTCACTGAACGAACACTTCACGTAGAGATACGCAGTGGCGGCGGCGGTTATAGCGACGGAAGGCGGTGACACACAGCGGACCTTACTTTTTAGCAGCGGCTGCCTTCTTGGATGCTGCCGCGGAAGGCTTCGATTTGGGTGTTGTCTGAAAGTCTGCAGCTGACTTTCAGAATAGCAGAATTGAATTGCAGTTTCTGTGCTGAAACTTAATAATGACTTATATAATATACTTACAGTAAAATAGATAAAATATGGCTTCACTTGAATTTTATTTTCTATTTCAGATCAAGGATTACTGCCAAATGAATGTAAAGATACAGCCGACGTACTATTATTTTTTGACAATTTGTTCGACTCATTGAATGGCAGCTTCAATAACTCCTCAAAGAGAAGTGGCAAACCATTGCTGCTAGCGCTTACACCAAACTCAGAGCATCAAGAAGTTTGGACAAAATCAAAAATCATCCTCAAATCTATGAAATTCGTATCCAAAAAGGGTAATGTTGGTGTGGTTCCATCAATAAGTAACTGGATACGTACCATTGAAAATATGGAAAGATTAAAAAGTACATTATTCAATGTGTACAATATAAAATCAATCTGGTGCCGGCATTTTAACCAAGACCCGTTGGAGAATTTTTTCGGTAGTGTAAGAAGTCATGGCTATCGAAATAATTCTCCAACATGTGCAGGATTTGAATCCGCCTTTGTAGCACTTGTGGTGAATAATTTAAGCAGCACTTATTCGCCGGGTTCTAACTGCGAGGATGATTCAGGCTTTATATTTAAATCGTTAAAGGCTTTGTTCTTTACAAAACATAGCAAGGAAGATAATGTTTGTTCAGAAATTCGATGCGAGGATATTTACAGTGATGAAATGATGGTAGATTTAAATATAAAGAAAAGGGACCCACGAATAATGGCTGCTTTAGAGTACGTAACTGGTTACTTATTACGACAGTGTCGCTCAAAAGTTTTTAAAAATTGTAAAACTTGTTTCGCAAATTTGTATTCTCGTAAAGAAAATAATTACTTAAAATTAAGAGAATACAATAGGAAAAAAAACTATCTAACATACCCTACCCTTGATTTGGTTAGTTGTTTTTCCATTATACAAGATGTATTTCATTATATAATCAAGACAAGGCCGGATATAAATAATATAAGAAATTATATAAAAATAATTTTAGAAATCAGATTAGATTTTAAATTTTTGGCATGTGAAACTCATAAAAAAGAAATAATAGAAAAAATTATTAACTCTTCATGCATATTCTTTTTATATAATTGGTGTCGGGACGTAAATAAAATAATTGCTGGTAGTAACACCCACTATGACAGAGAAGATGTGCTGCAATGTTTAGCATCGGAATATAATAATAAAAGAAAGAGGAAATAGTTAAAAAAATAATTTTATTTTATTAAATAATTAAATAATATTAAATGATATTAACTTTGGCATCGCAATATATTTATGAAAATGTAATGTATGTACATAAAAACATTGGCCTTTTAACCATTGGTATATCTGGCCTTTTCTTAATTATATAATGAGATACATCTTGTAGCTTTCATAAGAATACAGATGTTCATACTTTAAGCACTAGGAATAAACATAAGCTTGTAATATCAGTTACTGGACTCTACAGAATTAATAATTCATTTATGGGACAATGTATACGCTTTTACAACAAAATCCCAGAAAATGTACAAAATTTGTCATTAAACAAGTTTAAATGTTTTATTAAAGAAAAATTGTACAAAAGAGGTTATTATATTATAAATGAATACATAAATGAAAATAACCCCTGGGAATGAAGTGATCGCCACCATGCTGGTTCTATAAAAATTCATAGAAACATTGTACAAAATAAAATTATTGTAAATTGAAATATGTTTAAAAATGTCCCACTTGGTTTCTTGCTGGTTCTTCCCAGGACAGGTTTTTTTGCGAACCAGTGGTATAATATAATAATCTATATGACTTTCAGACTGTCTACAATAACTCTTAAGATTTCACACAGTACACATAGATTCATTTGAACTTACCAGCTAGATATCCCATATTAACTCCTACAGTATGACTGAAAATTTGAGTTGCATGCTTGACTTTCATTTTAAGTATTTTATTTGGGTCACAATGAGATTCTGTTAGCTTTTTAATTAATCTTATGCCTTTATATGTAGGGTTATTTTCAAAGAGTTTCATAATGTGGTCCCATTTTGCGATTCTATCAGTGCCTTCCATAGTGTATTTTAAATTTTTTGTGAGCAAGTTATTTCGGATTCCTTTTAATAAGTGAGGCACATCAAACAATGGTACCACTTCTTCATTATCAACCTCAAATACTCCATCCCTTGCTTCTTTACCCACTCTTGCATAATCCAACCTTGTTTGTTCAATCAAGTGGTTAATGGCACTAACATTTGACGTTCCCTGGTCACATACGGTAGCAAGGACTTTAAAGCCAGATTCCTTCAATTTTCTTATATGTCTCTTAATCATTAAGGCTAATTCAGCTTTTTTTTGTACTGCCAGCACAAAATGAATATGATATCGGCTGTTTATAGTTTTTTAGAATACCTCTAATCATAAAGACTAACACATGATCAGCTATTTCTGTCCTCACCACATCACCATTGTCAACTAAACCAGTAATCCTGTCATTTTTCCTGTCATAATCAATATGTGGTGTTAAGGCCATTTCATCAAAAATCAGTGTACACAATTTATCATTGGCTTTCATTTTAGATGCTTGCTTCTTAAGTTGGTAAAATATGTTTTCATTTATACCAGGCTTAATATTGGCCTTAGACACCATCTTGCTTAAGGTGAAAGGTGATGGCAGAACAAATATCTTGCGGCATCTTGTAGGCTTTTGGTCAACGTTTAAAAAAATGTAATACCATCACTTTTTCATCTGGTGTGAATCTTCTGCCCATTTTGTGTTTACCACATTCTCGGAATTGGAGCATAGTAAAAATTGTTGCTATTGAGGTAAAACTTTTAATTGCTTTCAAGAAAGTTGTATTTTCTGGTAGATTCATTGCCTTCTTAAGTCTTTTTGAATATTTCTCATTTGCTATATTCATGCTTTTAAGTTTCTTTTTTAACACATTAATTCTTATACTAATTTTAGTCCTTTTGGGTTTAGTCACCTTCAAGCCTGAATTTAAAATGACAAAACATTATATTTATATAGACAACCTGGACAATTTGTACTGTAGTTTTGTACAAATAAATTTAATTGTAGCAAGTTGATTGCATTTTGAATCATAATTTGGAACATAGTCGATAAATATGGAAATATATATACAGAGTTACATGTTAAATTGACCTAGATCCTCTAAGGGGTTGTAGTTTGCATCATTACCTACTAAAAACAACAATAACACCATACACCGAACTTAACCGTTTTCAAGATATTGGATATTTAATTTTTTTTTATAAAAATTGCCGATTTTTTGTCTATTATACTATTTTTTTTAATTTGTGCGTCTTGTTTTATTTTTCTTATGATTGTGTAGTAGTTAAGTTGCTTTATTATTTTAAATATCAAGCTCTTATGTAAATAAACTTTTATTTTACTTTATTTCGATTAATTTATTTTCTATACTGTCATTGTCATGTTGGATTTATTATTTTAAAATTGTTACATTTCAATTTTTTATTTATTTCTAAAATTGTGTAGATTGCTTAATTTTTAATTCATTGATTTTACTGGTTATGGGTGTAAATTGCCTGAATAAAGATGATTATTATTTTTAAATTTAGTTTTATTTTTTATGCTTTACCTTTGATCACATAATTCTGCAACTAGTTTTGTGCATATAGTTGCAGAATTATGTGGTCTTATAAAATTCGTTAAAAATAATCAGTATACCAGGGACGGGGCTGTACTATATATATAGTATATATTTATAGATAGATATATCATCCGTTTGGTTCGACAACTCCACTATAGATGTCTCTGTACCACAGAATCGACTAGCAACTCTATTCCAGGTATATATAATGTACTCTGTGAGATTCAGTTTGAGGTTATGTGAATAACATGGATTTGTTTATAATTAACAGGTACTTATTACACCACATTATTCTTCACCCCACCAACAAGCAGTGGAGCAGCACGGCATGCTTATCACTCCTTAACCCTCTCAGATCTGAGAAGAGACCTGTACGCAGCAGAGGAATGTTTAGTTTGTATCTTCACATTTAAACCTTTAGGACTGTTTAGTAATTCTCTGATTGATATTTACCAGACATCGAATTTCAGGTTAAAAAACAGGCAAAACCGTTGGGTTTCCAAAACTCATTGTTGTTATATTTTTTATGTTTTGGAGGTTAAGAGCCTCAAAATACTTCAACCTTTTTTTTACTCGCCACTAGAGGGTTGACAATCACTACTGTGAAGTTTTCTTTAAATATAGAGTGGCAAATCAGCAACTGTGGGAAGGAATCTACAGAACCAAAAATCGATTTTGATGGGGAGGTCTTGGTGTAAACCACCCTGTGAAAGGCGTTTGTCGACTTGATAACTTTTAAGAAAAACATTAAAACTTTATAATATTCACACAAGTAAGCATTTCTTAGTCTCCTCCTGTTTGTAATGCCTAGTAGAAGAAGCGTTAGAATGTGGAGGAGCCCCTGTAATGGGATTAATTAAAATAGACAACCTCTAAAATCCACTGCTAAACATAGGCTTTCCCCATAGATTGTCAAAGAGGGGATTATGCCATAGTTGCCAAACTAGGCAGGTGGGTAGACAACTGCAGTTTTTTTTAAGTTGTTATCAGAAACGTGCTACTGCCCATCTCTTTCCCAGTGGCTCAGTTCCCAATTTTGCTACACGATAAAAACATAATGACATAAAATATTTCTAGATACATGTTTGTAGATAGTAAAAGGACTTAAACATATTACGATGCTATTATTAATAATTTTAATAATTAATATTTCGACTAATATATATAAAATATAGCCCTCATAAAATTTTAACCTTTAAACCTATTGTAAGTTTTGTACAGTTCAGCCCAACTATCTTACATGATAGTTACACTGGACCACTAAGATAAAATACAATACTTCAGAATAAATATTGTGCATTGGCTAAGAAACAATATATAATATAGATGTGCTCCAACTTAAAATTTGCAACAACTTAATCGATAAATAAAAATAAATTTGAATTATAGTTTGAAACTTGTACAATCACACAGCTATGTATGATTCCACCAAACTTTGGTGCACATCCTCTCGTTGTTCAATCCTAGTCTTATTAATTGACTCATTTGCTGCACCGCTCCCACAGCTTGCAGTTGCAAGTAACTAATTGCTGATCTTAGAAATAACATTGTCTTTTATTTATTTGTGATAAAATTGAAATTACGAGTTACCTAATATATTTTTTCGTAATTTACTTGCATTAACACAGGTATGTAGGAGAGAATGTTGATGATGATTTAATTGATAGAGAAACAAAACATTTACAAAAATTAAAACAAAGAATTGAAGAGAGAAAGAAGACACATAGAAATGAAAAGGCTTTAGACACAATTACACTTAAACATGAAGACACAGAAAAGAATTTTGATAGTTACAAGCCACTTGAAACTGAAAACCTGAAAGATTCTGCATATAATAATTACAAAGAAATAACGGATGAAGATAAGGGAATTAAAAGAAAAAAAACTACTAATGATAGAGTTGAATTCAAAGTTTTAGGGATAAATGATTTTGAAAAGAAATCTAAGGTAATAATGAAATGAAAAATGGTATGATTTTATAAAAACTTATATTGATTATGTATAGGTATATGTTGATCTGAAGAATAATTCGGTAAAATTTTCTGATTACCTTCTCATGTCTTACGAAATTTTGAAGAATTATGTACCATTTGTGTTCCATGTCCACTGAGATGGGACAGGGCTGGTTGAGAGTGAGACACACTTTAATACAAAAATTCACTAATGATTTCTTATATTTACGCGAACACTACACATTGAAATAATACTAGTTTTAACGGAATTTATCGCGTATATTTAACTTTTTTACCCGACGTTTCGAGAGCTTTACAGCACCCATGGTCACGGGAAGGACTGAGATGTTCAACGTCCAGCTGTCATAGTTAACCGCGGTTACCATAGATTAAAATTTTAACTTTTGTTCCGATCTACACAGTATGAGCTTATGGTATCATGGAGTCTTGCAGTTGTATGCTTGGGTTGGGATTTAATTTTATTTATTATAGGATCCCAAGCAGATGGTAGCACCCAGCCATCTTCTCTACTGAAATTAGGATGTTTTTTGATTTCAATAGCCTCACGAATCATCCTTGGAAGGAATCGGTGTTCTTTAGCGAGGATTTGTGCTGCAGACTTCCCGGAGCGTCGATTCTTCACATCAGCTATATGTTCTTTGACGCGGGTTTTAATTGATCTTTTAGTTTGTCCTATGTAGGAGAGACCACATTCACAATCAAGCTTGTACACTCCTGCATCTTGCAGAGGGACGTTACACTTGGCTGATGGTAAAAACTGACCAATCTTCTTCGGCGGCTTGAAGTATGTTTTGATGGAAGCGCGCTTCAAGATGTAGCCAATCTTGTCAGTGACTCCTCTAACATATGGCAGTACAGCAGGTACACGCTCGACTGTGGCCGGCTTCACTCGTTCTCTGTGACGTAGGCGTGGGACCCGAAGCTTGTTGTCATGCAAAACTTGCTTGACATGTTGGAGCTCGGCAGCCAGGTGTTTACTGTCACAGATCCCTCGTGCTCTCTGAAACAAAGATTTACCCACGGTAGCTAACTGTGAAGGATGGTGGTGAGAATCACCGTTTAAATATCTATCTGTATGGGTCTTTGTTTAGAAAAAACTGTACTACTGTGTATAGAAAAAAGACCCATACAGATAGATATTTAAACGGTGATTCTCACCACCATCCTTCACAGTTAGCTACCGTGGGTAAATCTTTGTTTCAGAGAGCACGAGGGATCTGTGACAGTAAACACCTGGCTGCCGAGCTCCAACATGTCAAGCAAGTTTTGCATGACAACAAGCTTCGGGTCCCACGCCTACGTCACAGAGAACGAGTGAAGCCGGCCACAGTCGAGCGTGTACCTGCTGTACTGCCATATGTTAGAGGAGTCACTGACAAGATTGGCTACATCTTGAAGCGCGCTTCCATCAAAACATACTTCAAGCCGCCGAAGAAGATTGGTCAGTTTTTACCATCAGTCAAGTGTAACGTCCCTCTGCAAGATGCAGGAGTGTACAAGCTTGATTGTGAATGTGGTCTCTCCTACATAGGACAAACTAAAAGATCAATTAAAACCCGCGTCAAAGAACATATAGCTGATGTGAAGAATCGACGCTCCGGGAAGTCTGCAGTCTGTGAACATGTACAAGATCGCCCCCGTCACTACATCAGATTTGATAGACCACAAATCCTCGCTAAAGAACACCGATTCCTTCCAAGGATGATTCGCGAGGCTATTGAAATCAAAAAACATCCTAATTTCAATAGAGAAGATGGCTGGGTGCTACCATCTGCTTGGGATCCTATAATAAATAAAATTAAATCCCAACCCAAGCATACAACTGCAAGACTCCATGATACCATAAGCTCATACTGTGTAGATCGGAACAAAAGTTAAAATTTTAATCTATGGTAACCGCGGTTAACTATGACAGCTGGACGTTGAACATCTCAGTCCTTCCCGTGACCATGGGTGCTGTAAAGCTCTCGAAACGTCGGGTAAAAAAGTTAAATATACGCGATAAATTCCGTTAAAACTAGTATTATTTCACAAAAATTCACTTTCCGTTTTGTATAATAGACGTAGTACACATAATGATCATTGTAATTTGCTGCCTGCTCCACCACTAATGGATGCTTAGTTTTAAGTCTTGAATTAAAGCACATTCTCACTGAATTTGCCTATTTATAATTACCTGCCACTTGTTCTCTGATTCTCTAACATTATGTCCTGCCGGTCTTTTACCTTGTTTATATCTGTTGTCGTAATACAATAATATTCCATTTTTAAATAGTCTCACATTCCATTCTTACATATATAATATTTACTAAATGGATCTAGTTGGGGGAATAGTTTTCATGGTACACTTTGGTCCTGAGAGCTTATAGTAGAATAAAGTATATCCATCAAATTAGCAGAGGGACTAAGCTCACTAATGGAATGATTTAGGACTAATAACAATGCCAATATTGGCATATTGTTAATTAACAAAATGTGTTATCACTTAATTTGTTTAAACTTTAGTTAATTAATTACAGGTACAAAGAGTTTTACCACATTGGTTATCTCATCCATACAGTGTTTCAAAAAATTTACAAAATTTAACTTGCAAAGTGGAAACTCAACATTGGTTACACAGCGTCTTAAAAAATACATTACTCAGTGAAGGTGTAACTCACTTCTTTCCTGTTCAAGAACAAGTAATACCTTTTATATTGAATGAACACAAATTACCTTATCCACTGTGGCCACATGATATTTGTGTTTCTGCTCCTACAGGCAGTGGAAAGACTTTGACATTTGTTCTCCCAATTATTCAGGTAATATTAAAAAAAAAACTGAAATATATACATAAAATTTAATTTCTATGTTGATTTCCCAAGAGTAATTATTTAATATTTTTCAGATATTAATGAGTGAAATTGGACATTACATAAGGGCTTTAATTGTTCTACCAGTGCAAGAGCTAGCAACCCAGGTTGCCAAAGTTTGTAAAAAATATTGTACAAATACAGGCTTAAGAGTGGCCTTGTTAAGTGGCTCCACACCATTGCATCTGGAGCAACAACACCTTATGAAATATAGTAAGTATGTTTCCTAGCAAAATAATGTTTAACATACCTTACATTCTTTAATGTTGTAACTACGTTAAATTTATGCAATAATATTTAGGCCTACAATGCAATGATAACAGATAGAAGAATGTATCATGTACTCTGACTACTTAGCTAAAAACGGTTCAATTAAAAAAATATGTTTAGCTTTAGCTTAGTGAAATGTTGAATTGGTTACTACTTCAGTTCTACTATTTATATTGTTATGGTTATGGATTCTTTCGTTCAAATAAGATAATGAATTTTTTCCTTACTTACAAGAAGCGACTTTATAATCCTTCAAGCAGCACGCAATGAAGTGCCCTTTCTTTTATAGCCGTCACTAGCAACGTGCACTAGCCCTATTGAATATAAAAATTACTAAAGGTATTAATGTGTCTTGTTAAAGTGTTAAATCTATTATATTTTCAGCTGAATCATCAGGATGGATTAGTGAAGTGGACATCATAGTGTGCACAGCTGGAAGACTGGTAGAGCACTTACAAAATACTGAAGGGTTTTCATTAAGACATTTAAAGTTTCTAGTTATAGATGAAGCTGATAGAATCATGGACAATATTCAAAATGATTGGCTTTATCACATGGACAGGCATATACGGCTAGAACATAATTTAGTGACAAGTAAAGTACCCCCTCTAAATTGGAACAGTATAAGTGATCAAAAATCATTACCTCAAAAATTACTTTTTTCTGCTACACTTTCTCCTGATCCTGAGTTGTTAGAACAATGGGGATTATATCAACCAAAACTGTTTTCTGCTGCCCCAATTTCCGATTTTGAAGGTGAACACCTTATTAAAAAGTATACAACACCTGATGAACTAATTGAGCAATTTGTGACTTGCAGTGCTGAAGAAAAACCTCTTATATTATTCCATTTATTAGTAGAGAAGAAATGGGACAAGGTTCTATGTTTTACAAATTCAGCACAATCGGCACACAGATTAACAGTTTTACTCAATGAATGGGGTAAAGAGAAACTTAAAGTTGTAGAATTATCATCAGCCTTAGACAGAACAAGTAGAGAGAGCGTATTTAAAAAATTTACGCAGTCAGAGGTTAATGTGTAAGTAAATTTGTTTACATTTTAGATCTGACTACATATGTATTCTAATGGATTAAATATTAATAAAAATAATAATATTCTTAGGATAATCAGCACTGATGCTTTAGCTAGAGGAATTGATATACCAGAGTGTAGTTATGTTATATCATATGATCCTCCTAGAAATATAAAGACCTATGTTCATAGAGTTGGAAGAACTGGTCGCGCAGGAAGAGTAGGCACTGCTGTGACTATATTACTTCATAATCAATTCAATATGTTCAAGGTAAGTGGGTTTAATATATTTAATGATGTTTAGATATTTTTATTGAGAAAAGACACCCATTCATCATTATCATTATTATAGCCCTTCACAAGTCTACTGCTGAACATAGACCTCTCCCAAAAATGCCACAAAGCATGGTCCTGAGCCACCTGAATTCATCAACTTTCTGCAGGTTTTACCAAGTTATCACTGCATCTAGTATGGGGTCACCCTACAATTTACCTACTGTCGTACCAAGGCTACTTGAGAACCTTTTTTCCCCAACTGATGTTGGTTCTTCCTATATGGCCAGGTCATTGCCACATTAAATTACTTATCCATTGGGCTATGTCAGTCACTCTGGTTCTACTGCGGATAACCTAATTTCTAAGTTTGAGCGGCCTTGAGCTTCGTCATACGGCCAGCAGCAGCAGTAAAGGACGATGTTTTAGATCCATAAGTTATCACTAGCAACACGCACTGGTTGTACAATCTCGTTATCAAGTTGGTGAGGTATACCTGACGAGGAGATGTGTCTTAATTTCCCAAACCCGGTCCCAAGACCCAAATCCAAAAAAGAGCTGAGAACTTCCAGAAAGAACTGAAGAAATCCAAAAAAGAGCTGAGAGTTGGATTTACCTAGTCGGACAATTTGTCTCAGATAAACATACTCGTCAACAATTTCCAATAACTACCAGCATAGGTGTGACATGGATGTTACACATGATCTTTGTTTTGTCCATGTTCATCTAAAGACCTATCTGTTAGGAGGCACTGTTGAGATCATTGAGCATAGTGCTTAGGTCCTCCAGCGATTATGTCATAAGGACTATATCGTCTACAAATCGAAGGTAAGTGATGTACTCCATTGATGATAACACCATATCCTCTCCAGTCCAGTAGCTTAAACACGTCTTCCAAACAGCGGTGAGAAGTTTCGGGGATATAATGTTACCCTGTCCTACACCTCTCTGCAGTTGAATAGTTTTCGTACTCTGGTTCTGTACTCAGATAGCCATCGTATACCAAGAGTCAATTTGGCACCGCTGAAGCGACTGCAGCACCGCCCAAATTTCGACGGTATCAAACGCTTTCTCATAGTCCACATACGCAAAACATAGTGGCAATATTTACTCCGCGGTCTTCTGTTCAATTTGCCGATGAGTATGTATGTGGTCTATGGTGCTAAAGCCTTTATGGAAACCAGCTTATTCGGGAGGTTAGATGTAGTCGAGTCTGCGTGCGAGACGATTCGTAATGACTAACGAAAACAGCACATAGACGCGGCTCAGAAAAGAAATCGGTCTATAGTTCTTCAAGAGAGCGTTGTCGCATTACTTGAAAAACAAGACCAGCCCCCATTTCTGCCCCACGTCCCAGGAGTAGTGTCACCATGGAGAACGGAATCAAAGAGTTTCTGAAAGACTTCAAGTACCAGTTCTCCACCAGATTTCAGAAGCTTCGCTGTAATTCCATCCTCGTACGGGGACTTGTTGTTTTTAAGGTGCTGAAGAGCTATTCGAATCTCGCTCAGACTGACGTTCGGAATATCATCGTTGTAGTGTCGGATAAGATTTGCTCTTGGATCGTTACACACCCTTGCGTGTGGCTTCAACCATGATGTGTACAGCTGCCCATAGAACCTCTCAATCTCACTCAAAATCTTTGGTGTCCTGGAAACAATGCTGCCACATTCGGTTTTCAGCTTCGACAGTTGGCTTTTTCTGGCAGACACATCTTTGGCAAAGACTTTGGAGCCCTGGTTCCACACGATCACTTCTTCGAAACGAGTTTTATTAAAGTTGCGTAAGTCCCGCTGCATGCATTTGGGGATCTGTCTGTACAGTATGCTGTCAAATCTGCTGAAGCTTCTTTTCCCGTCTAACAGCCATAAGATTCTGGGGCGAGTCTTGCAGACTCCGACCGCCTGGAGTTTCCACGAGCTTGTCATTCATATCGTCTACTGCATTGCAGTCTTCTAGACACTGAAAACGATTTTGTAGCTCGAGCTTATAGTTTTCATGACTGGATTAGAGTATGGAGAGAATGGAGCATCGACTTCATTAGACGTGCCTTCTCCAACTTAATGTTGAGGTTCAGTGTGCCTCTCACCATTCGTGCTACAATTATACTTCTAATATAACAGCAGCATGGCTCTACCACGTATAAAACAAGTTGCCGGATTCGAGAATCACCGTGTCCTCCCCCTCTCTTCGGACCTCGGATAATCCTATAATATTCCAGCGCAACTTTCTATCTCTTCTTCCAGCTCCAGGATCTTGTCATCAGTCCTCTAGGTGCGTGCGTTATATGTTGCCAGGTCGAGTCGAGACAGCCATTCTAAGAGAATTAAGAGTGCTGAGCCTCTAAAATAAAAATAAATCACCTGAATGGTTTATAGTTTTCGTCAGAGCAAGGTGCGGTAGTAGTGTTCGAATAGGCCGTAGAAGAAATATCTGATGTAGATTGGAAATAATGTTACAAAAATTGATTTAAACGTATTTAATTCGTTGAACATTTAATAATAAAACCTTTAAACAATAAAACTTTTTTTAAGTGCCTCAAAACTTTGAGTGGCCTGCGAATGATGCGTAATGACCATTAGTTTAGTTTAGTTTAGTTTACGACGCGCTGTTTTCCGCAACTCCACGTCTAAGCGCGTATTTTGCGTGTGGGCAGGAATAATATGCTTATTCGAGCCATGATATCTCCCCGAAGAAGCTCAGCAGTCCCTTGATGTTGCAAGCAACTTCGGCGATCCCGGCGTGCCGAGATGTTTAGCCCTGTATGAAGCGACTTCTGGACATGTCAGCAACACGTGAGCCGCCGTTTCTTTCTCTCTCATGCATGCCCTGCACAGGGGGCTGTCAGTAACACCTATGGTAAACAAATGCTTGTTAAGAGCCATGTCCTGTGATAGCACTTGTTACTATCCTGATCTGTGGCTTGTTCAGTCTCATTAGAACCTTGGTTAGACGACTGTTTATTTCAGGTAGGGCCTCCCTAGCTTGTCTACAGTCTACTAAATTTTTCCAAAGCTGAGCGTGTAAATTATTGATGTATCTACGTACCAGTGAACGAACGTAGCCAAAGGGGATTGGTATTATTGGTTCCGGCCCTATAGTTGCTAGGGCCGATCCCCTTCTGGCCAGTTCATCTGCTGCATCGTTGCCTCTAGATCCACTGTGTCCCTTGATCCATTGCAGAGTCACATTGTTGTGCTTACATACCTCATTCAATCGTTGATGGCACTCGTATATCAGTCCCGAGTTCGTCACATTGCAACTCAGAACTTGTAGTACCGCCATACTGTCGGTCAGTATTCTATTGTCATCTATTGCTATGGCCGCTTGGATGACCCGTGCATTAAGCCTGGAAGACTGTGTTGTGGGTACCCTGCGGTGTGCATATGTGGATATTAAGGTCTTCAGAGAAAGGCCCAGACCCTACACCTTCATTTGTCTTAGAGCCATCCGTGAAAACTTTGAGCTCTCTTGGACCCAATCCTTCCAGATGGTCAGTTTCCTTCAATTGTATCCTGTACTTCTTATCGAATACAAATTGTTTTGGGATCCTATCATACTTGGCTTGTAAGATAGGAATTTTTGAGTAAATTCTATCGATTATATCTGTATGGGGGACTCTACTCTTACTTAAAAGATTTAGGGTCTTGAGTCTAATGGCAGCTAAAGTTGCTTCTTGTTGTATATATAGATGAAGCGGTATTAGCTCCAGCATAGCCTCCAAAGCTGCTGTTGGTGTTGTCCTTATGCAGCCCGTGGCAGCCATACAAGCTAATCTCTGGTAACGCTGTAGCTTTTGTATAGTGGTGGCTTCATTGGTTTTGGTCCACCATACCAGAGAGCCGTATGTGATCATGGGCCGAATTACAGTTATGTACAGCCACAGTATAATTTTTGGCGTTAAACCCCATCGTTTGCCAATCATGTTTCTGCACTGCCAGAAAGGTATTTTACCTCGGAAGAAAGTTGGAGTTGTGCTGAAAAGACTTGGAAGATGATAGTTATTCGGCATTCGTTTTTGTGTGAACATTACTATAACCGTTTTATACGGATACAATACGGATAGCCGCTTGGGTCAGGTCGCACACAATGCTTGCTGTCTTACCAGAGACCAGTATTGTCAGATCATCTGCATAACCGACTGTGTAGAAATGATTAGCGTTTAATTTGCTGATGAGTTCATTAATGACCATATTCCACAGGAGAGGTGAAAGGACCCCACCCTGCGGGCATCCTTTCATGATCTGAGTTGTCTGAGATTCACCAGCAATCTTTATTGTTTGTGTACTGAGCATGTTTACTATCCAGTCAATCAGCGCCGATTCAACATTATGTCTACTTAGGGCACCTTTTATGCTGGAAAAATTTGTTCTGTCAAAAGCACCTTCTATGTCTATGAAGGAGCCTAGACATATTGCTTTGTTTAGGATGGCCTCTTCAATCTTTGTTATTACCTGGTGAAGTGCCGATTCTGCTGATTTACCTAAGCTATAGGCGTGTTGTTTTTCGTGTAGCGGTAAGTTAGTTAGTGCCGACCCTCTCTAAAAGTAATGACCATTAACTTTTACTGTGACTTCAAAACTCCTTCATTTTTTAACATACTTTAAAATAGGAGGAGGAGAAAATTCGACTAATATATATATATATATATATATATATATATATATATATATATATATATATCCTATACTATTAAACGAGCAATTCTTGTATATATGTATATATATATATAATCGGGATCTCGGAAACGGCTCCAACGATTTTCATAAAATTTAGTGTCCAGGGAGTTTCGGGGATAATAAATCGATCTAGCTAAGATTTATTTTTAGAAAATGTCTTTTTGTCCGTGTTTTTAGGCAATGAAAAACTGCTATAATATCGTTAGAATAAGAAGGTAAATTTTGACGGCTTATTAATGATTACAAATAGCTTAATGGTATATTGGGCGGTCGCAAAATCGTAATACCATGGTTCGAGCCCAGACCGACCGACCGACTTTTTTATTTTTTTTTTCAAGTTTCTTTCTTTTTTGAGAAAATATATTTTTTTCGAGCCCTTTTTTTAGTATTTTTTAAAAACACGAAAATTTAAATAAAAATAATTGCACTCATGATTTTTTATTCAAATAACCAGTTCAGTTTTTTCTGTTATGTCGCTAAGATCAAAAAATATTATTTATAATTCATCAGTATGTAATTTGTATCTAAATATAATTTCCAAAACACACGAATTAAAAAAATCGAGCGAAAAATACCGAGCAAAGCTCGGTCAACCGGGTACTATATATATATATATCTGCCAGGCAGACGTTGTTCTGCCCTTTTCGACGCCCCTGTCATGTCCTATTAAGAATCCTTAAATTCGCAAAAAATGAATTGCGGGTTACCCATGGCCAAAAAAACTATCCTATCTCTCAAGTTGGACCAAACTGCACACGGTGTGCAAATTTTATTAAAATCGGTTGAGTAGTTAAGGAGTCCATCGCGGACAAACAACGTGACACGTAATTTATATATATTAAGATAATCCACAAAACGGCATATTTTCGCATATCTCACTTAAGTAGCAACCATGGAGGTTAGAGAGAAGGAGAATGTCCGTGGAGTTTTTATATGTTTTGTTTTTATTTTAATTTTTTAAATAATTGTAAAGAGTAAAAAAGACAGATGTCACAAAGAAGTAATCAAAATATTATTCCTGTAATTTTGACAAAACATGCGATGACATGTTGTACATGTGTGACATAACGTATTGCAAAAATGTAAATTGTTTTATTGAGACTTTTTTGTTTTTTAAAGGAACCGTTTCAAACGTAGCATTGACGCATGCGCAGTACGCGTACGTACTGCGCATGTGTCAATGCGCTTGAAAGCGTATGTATTGTGACTGTCAAATTATATACAAATATAATTTGGAATAAAATAATATTGCGAATATGAATTGAAATGCAAGCTATACCTATCTCTCAAGTTGGACCAAACTGCACACGTTGTGCAAATTTGATCAAAATCGGTTAAGTAGTTTAGGAGTCCATCGCGGACAAACAACGTGACACGTACTTTATATATATATATATATATATATATATATATATATATATATATATATATATATATATATATATATATATATATATATATGTATAATATATATGTATATATATATATATATATATATATACCCCAGAATTTTTTTCTAGGTGAACTGATTTTGATGATTCCTTTTTATTTTAAAACTGGTGCTTCTCATGTGATCCCATATAAATCTCATCAAGATCTGATCAATAGTTTTTAAATTATCCTTAATAATGCGTATTTAATTGACTTCGACTACATTGATGATGTTCTCATTTTATTTATATCGAATTCTGTGACAATTTTTTTTTAATTTTACCACTTGTTAATTCTCAATTTAAATTGTTGTGTTTCAGGAACTACTGCAGTCTGGAGAAAAGTCAGAAATACCACAAATGGAAATTCCAGAGGAAGCATACAGTCATTTATTACAAAGTTATGAACAAGCAATTTTAGAAATGAAAAAAATAATTCATGCAGAAATTAATAATAAAGTAAGAAAGTCAATTGAGCTTAAAAGAGGTACAAAGAAAAGAGCAAAGAAAAGAAAATATGGTGACAAAAGTAATAATAAGAATGGTACAATACAATAATGATCTTATTTCTTATCTTATATAGGCTTTTCGCAATGAGCAACAGCTCTTGAGAAGCGTTTCTGAAAGAAGCAATGAAATTTTAAATAAATAAATTTCGTTAATATAATATAAATGGCATTTTTATTACGTGCTGTACCAAACAAAACTTCTTGGTTTTTTCGTAAATGTTAACCAAAGTGAATAACTGCAAAATTTATATTTTTGATTACCTACTTATTTTATACCTATTTGATTATTTACTAACATACATAGGTGAACGTTCGTCAACGTTCGTCAACGTTCTTCATCTCGCGCCCTGCAGCAGTAATGAACCAATTATTGTGTGAATATAATTTATCTTTTTACGTAAATAATTTCGAGTAATATATATTGAAATATTTGTGATTTTCACACTGCCGACATTCGCTTGGTATGTTTTTTTTTTGTTATCAAAATACAATAAAATCTTTTTGTAATGAAGTAAAACCTGACTTTTGTTTAGATCACAAGATAGATAATTTTGTATAGATTTTATAATGCTAAACTTCTTCATAGAAAAGTAGTCTCTAAATATAAGTTTTAATGGTTTTAAGTTCTATAGGTGGGTGGGGACTGCATGGGATTTTTATGGCGCTTGAGGGGTTAAAAAAACTTAGATCTTTTAAATGCAGTACGTCAGTAAGGACTAGCAAAATTCCCTGGGCAATACAGGAGTATAGGAAGATATTAGTATTTTAGCAAAGCGGCATATGGCGAAGCCCTTCAACCCAATGGACTCGCCTCGCATGATTATTGCCATCTGTGCGGGTATTGGATTTAAAAATCTTGTGCGTTTATAAAAACTGTTTACGGAATCGATTTTGTCATTACAAGAATCGCTTCTGTCGTAAGTGCTCTTTGAAACATGCCAATCTGTACGCTTAACGTGTACAAAAAGAAGTCTAATACTTTAAATTTACAAAATAGATGGAGCAAATACATTCCATCATCATCATCATCATCATTACAGCCCTTTACAAGTCCACTGCTGAACATAGGCCTCCCCCAAGGTATGCCACAAAGCACGGTCCTGAGCCACCTGCATCTATCGACTTCCTGCATGTCTTACCAGGTCGTAACTCCATCTAGTGGGGGGTAGCCCTACACTTCGTCTACCGGTACGAGGCTGCCACTCGAGAACCTTTTTTCCCCAACGGTTGTCGGTTCTTCGAGCTATATGGCCGGCCCATTGCCACTTCAGCTTACTAATCCGTTGGGCTATGTCGGTCACTCTGGTTCTACTGCGGATATCCTCATTTCTAAGTTTATCACGCAGAGAAACTCCGAGCATAGCCCTCTCCATAGCTCGCTGAGCGACTTTGAGCGTCCTCATACGGCCAGCAGTGAAGGACCACGTCTTAGTTCCATATGTCATCACTAGCAACACGCACTGGTTGTACAACTTAGTTTTCAGGTTTTGAGGTATACCTGACGAGAAGATGCGTTGTAATTTCCCGAACGCATACATTTCATATGTAAATATTTTTATTGTGATATATGCTTTCTTTCTATTATAGATAATCATTTAAAATAATATCATAAATAATAATCGAGAACTATGGCAATAAGATATCGAGTACATAATATTTCATAAAAATCGTAGTGATAATCGAGATTGACAAGCGCACTTCCCACGAGATTAGTTATACTTATTTTATATTAGTTATATATTCTTACTTATATATTAGTTATTTCTTTTTTAAAGTCAACCAATATAAAACCAAGAAATAAAGCCACGTCTTGTATGATGTGAAACTTGAGAAGTGCCCCAAAGTGCCCTTTATTTTACTAGACATTTTACGTCAACAAAAACAATTATACCTTTTTCGAATTCGTTAGTTACATATACCTATGATATGAAGATCGCTGACTACTACACCTAGAACAGTTGCTATGTAAACCGACAGAAATGCAGGCGCAGCAATTCAAGCCACGTGCCGGATGTATAAAATATCACGTACTCATTTACACAAGGCTCATTCTGTTAGATTAATTAGCTATAGTAAAATAATTTGTAATTTTATTTTAAATATATTTTATAAGTAAATTTGGTTTTTTTTTCGAACCTCCGGCCGCAGCTAACGTAATTGGCGCAGTCGGTAGGATACTCAGAAGTAGTTTTGCGATAGTTAGGGAATATCTTTTCATAACCGTGAAGCACCCCGGCGGCTATCAAGTCCCTTCGAAGAGTATCCGGATCTACGGACCAGCTGCAGACCAGGAGGACAATCCAGCCTTGGATTCATCGATGGAAACCAGATGAAATCCACGTGAGTACACTTGAATTATTGATCTCGTGTTGCTCTCCCTTATCCCTAAGTTTTAAATCTTTCCCTTCAAGATTTATCATCCTAGAGTAACTCGTTCTCGGGAGCCTGAATCTCGACAGGCTCGCCGTCATATATTAGATAATAATAGGCAAACCGATTTAGAATTAGAATTAAATAATACTTATTTAACAGAGATGGCCCATGACCCGGACACAATTTTTAAGGCTTTACGCCTCGTCCCGGAGTTTGATGGGAACTCTAACGTTTTAAATAGATTTATAAAAATATGTGACGGACTAGCCTCGCAGTACCTAAGCAATGCGCCCGGTAGTGAATTTTCTAATTTATGTCTTTTGAACGGTATTCTTAACAAAATAACAGGAACCGCTGCCTGCACTATAAACTCTAATGGCATTCCTGAAAATTGGTTAGGTATTAGGACAGCACTAATAAATAATTTTTCCGACCAGCGGGACGAAACGGCTTTATATAACGACCTCTCCTTAGCTTCGCAAGGCCATAGAACTCCACAGGAATTTTACGACCATTGCCAAACTTTGTTTAGCACGATAATGACTTACGTGTCCTTACATGAGACCATACCGACCACCATCAATGCCAAACGGGACCTTTATAGGAAAGTCGCAATGCAAGCACATGTCCGCGGCTTAAAGGTACCTTTAGGATCTCGTATACGCTGCATGCGACCGTCGACAATAGAGAAAGCATTAGAATATGTACAGGAGGAATTAAACATTATGTATCTCCAACAGCGCAACAACTCCATAAAAAGTCAACATTCCCCCAAGTTCATTCCACCATCCACACCACCTTCCATTCCTCAACATCAACCTTTCCAAACTCCAGTACCTAATTGGCCAGCTCCTGTTGGACAAAGACCTTACAGACCTCCACCTCAGCCGTTCAAATTTCCTCAACCCGTACTACACCAACAGCGCATGCCAACTAATACCCAGCGCATGTTCGGTGCACCCCCTCCTAACTACAACCAGCGTAGTAACGTGTTCCGATTACCACCCCGAAATAACCCTCAACAACCTCAGCCCATGAGTGGAGTCCAGCGTTTTATTCAAAAGGCACACACAAAAACACACACACAAAAATGTTGACAGGATATGACTGGAATAAATTTTGAAATCCGCCACCAACAAATTATTTTAAATCCCGCGAATTGAATACAAACGAATGCGCTGCGTATAACGATTCATATTACGAGTATAACCCTGAATACGAGTACGCATACTACACCGACTATACCGACTTTAACAATGCTTATGCCCCGGATTTCGCTTCTGATTTTTCTTATTATGACCAGACTGACGAAAACCAAGATAATAATTATTATATTCAAAATCAATCACAACTAGAATCTAAGCACTCCGATCAGGATTTTCAGGACGATTGGACTATAAAAAAACCAAAATAAAATTAGATCTTCAGACTCAAAGACAATTATCATACAGAATGGGCCCCACATATATGCAATAAATGAAACCATATACTTGTTATCGCCTTTGCTGACGATATACAAAAATGAACGTAATCGGTCCAGTAATTAGGTCAAAAAGTAGAGTTTTAATTTTAAGCAAATTTGAACACTCTATAGAATTGGGTCACTAAGTCAATGATTCAATGAACTTGAATGAATCCTTGAAATTTAAAAAGCGACGTTGCCACGCAGTGCAAACTATTGGTATTGCGACATATCGACAGCGGTGTCTTTTGTCGGCGTGCCACCCGCGTGCAACGTTGTCACTCTTCCAAGGGGTCAAGGTACGTTGTCTAAACAGAGTGTTCACTTTTACTGAATTTATTTTAATATTTATTTTGTTTGAAAATTTAACTTTTTTATTTTACGGGTTTTAATTTAATATTTAATTTTTCTACACTTCTACGGACTAGTATTACTTGTGGTTTCATTTATTGCATATATGTGGGACCCATTCTGTATATACAGATAGCAAACCCCCCATTAAAATTTTTGATAGATACTAGCGCGAATCAATCTTTTATTAGCCCTGAAGCTGTAGGAAAATTTTTCAGCGATTTCCCACTTAATTTTGACCCGTTCGAAGTAACAAACATACACGCGACAAGTCGTAATAATTATTCTATAACGTTACCTCGTTTTTCTGAATTTAATGATTCCGATAAAGTGAAATTCTTTGTATATCGCTTTCATGACTATTTTGACGGCCTTATAGGTTTGGATTTATTAAGTAAATGGGAGGCCCGTATAGATTTAAAAGAGGGACAACTAGTAACGCATTCAGCATGTAATCCCATAAAATTATATAACTCGCGTAATGTTAATTTATACGAGGATATAATACCTGCCAGCTCTTCGAAAATTATTAGAGTTCCATTGGATACAAGGGATGGCGAAACCTATATTACGGAACAGGTTCTATGTAATTGTACTATACACGAATGTGTTACCACTGTCGTCAATAATCGAGGTTATATTGAGGTAGAGAACCCAACGCCAAACGATATAATATTTTCACTCGACCGACCAGCCCACGCGGAATTATTTAATATTGAGTGCACGCGTACCGAACAATTATCAGCACGCGCAAAAGACGTAGTTTCGCGATTACGTACAGACCACCTAAACGAGGAGGAAAAGGCTAATTTAGTAGCACTTTGCTCTCGTTACTCGGACGTTTTTTACATAGAAGGTGAAAGCCTCACTTTCACAAATAAAATAAAACATCGGATTCGAACCACGGACGAAGTACCAATACACACTAAAAGCTATCGTTATCCATTCATACATAGACAAGAAGTTAAGGACCAAATAAGCAAAATGTTAGATCAGGGTATTATAAGACCTTCCGAATCTGCATGGAGCTCACCCATCTGGGTTGTGCCAAAGAAAGCAGATGCTTCTGTCAAACAGAAGTGGCGTCTTGTAGTTGACTTTCGCAAATTAAACGAAAAGACACTTGACGATAAATACCCTATCCCGAACATTAGTGATGTTCTTGACAAATTAGGGAAGTGCCAATATTTTACCACCTTGGACTTAGCAAGCGGATTTTATCAGGTCAAAATGGACCCTCAGGACATAGCGAAAACCGCTTTTAATGTAGAGCATGGCCATTTCGAATTCCTTCACATGCCAATGGCCTGAAGAACAGTCCATCTACGTTCCAAAGAGTTATGGACAATGTCTTAAGGGGGCTACAAAATCATATTTGCCTTGTATACCGAGATGACATAATTGTGTTCAGCACCTCACTCCAAGAACATATAGTTAACCTAGACAAAGTATTTAGTAGACTTCGTGAGTCCAACTTTAAAATTCAAATGGACAAATCGGAGTTTCTCAAACATGAAACGGCTTATTTCGGTCATATTATCACCAGGGACGGTATTACCGTAAGTAGTAACCAAACCCCGATAAAATTTCGGCTGTACAAAAATACCCTATTCCAAAGAATCCAAAAGAAATTAAACAATTTTTAGGCCTTCTCGGTTATTACAGAAAGTTCATTCCGGATTTCGCCCGTATTACTAAACCATTAACTCAGTGTCTTAAGAAAGGCAAAAAGTAACAATAGACAATAATTACGTTAACGCTTTCGAAAAATGTAAGTCTCTTTTGACAAACGATCCCATCCAGACTTTACTAAAGAGTTTAACCTAACGACAGATGCTTCTAACTTTGCCATTGGTGCCGTAACAAGGTCCAATAGGATCCGACAAACCAGTCTGCTACGCTTCTCGTGCGTTAAACGAAAGCGAAGTTAATTACAGTACAATCGAAAAAGAACTTCTCGCCATAGTCTGGGCTACGAAATACTTTAGACCATATTTGTTTGGACGTAAATTTAAAATTTTGACAGACCACAAACCATTGCAGTGGATTATGAATTTGAAAGAACCAAATTTTCGTCTCACAAGATGGCGACTTAGACTCAGTGAGTATGACTTTACAGTAATTTATAAGAAAGGCAAAATTAACACCAATGCCGATGTTCTCTCACGTATAGAGATTCACAATGAAAACATAAGGATGTTAATGAACGAAATTGACGAACTAAACTCGTTAATAGGCAACCCAAGCGAAGGTATTGCGAACTCTTCGACTGAGAGCGTACACACCAGTAACGAACACCCTATACTTGAAATTCCTATAACTGACGAACCACTCAATAAGTTTAATAGACAAATTCACTTGACTGTTGTTAGCGACGTTAAACGAAAAACCATTGTGACTTAACCCTTCGATACCCATACACGCGTTAGCATTCAACTATCGGAAAATAGTCTCGAAGAAGACGTCATAAACGCTGTAAAAGAGTATGTCAATCCGAAAATCAAAACAGCTCTCTTAATAAACCCACCTTTAGCATTATATAAAGTAATACCAATCTTACAGGATAAATTTAAAAGCTCTTCACTTAACCTTGTTTTAACTAAATTCGAGTTAGAGAATGTTAAGGAATATTTGCGACAACAAGAAATTATTCGTCACTATCACGACGGTCAAACCAACCACCGTGGTATTAATGAGTGTTACCTAGCATTATCTCACAAATACTATTGGCCAAAAATGAAAGACCATATTACAAAATTTATTAACGAGTGTACCATCTGCGGACAGGCCAAATATGATAGAAACCCAGTAAGACCTCAATTTAATGTAGTACCACCTGCAACCAAACCCTTTGAGATAATTCACATGGACCTCTTTACAGTTCAAAGTGAAAAATATGTAACTTTTATAGACGTTTTTACAAAATACGGACAAGCTTACCATTTACGCGACGGAACCGCTATTAGTATATTACAGGCCCTTCTACAATATTGTACCCATCACGGTGTTCCCCTAACAATAATTACTGACAACGGAACAGAGTTCACTAACCAATTATTCTTAGAATTTACTAGACTCCATAAGATAAATCACCATCGTATTTTAGCCCATTCTCCTAACGATAACGGTAATATTGAAAGGTGCCATTCGACCCTTTTGGAACATATTAGAATTTAAAAATTACAACATAAGGACGAACCGGTCATCAATCTCATGCCTTACGCAATAATAGCCTACAATAGCTCAATGCACAGTTTTACTAGATGTCGACCATTTGACTTATTAACGGGACACTTTAACCATAGAGACTGTCTTGACATCGACATAACCCAGAAACTACTACAGCAGTATGTACAGACGCATAGGGATCAAATGAAAAAGGTGTACGAAATTATTAATAGCACGTCATTAGCCAATCGCACAGCCATTATAGAGAGTAGAAATAAGAACCGCGAACCGGAAATAGAATACGCGCCGCAGCAGCAAGTTTTTATTAAAAATCCATCTGCCGCCCTCCAGAAAACCGCACCACGTTATACTCAGGACACTGTATTAGCCGATTTACCCATTCATATATATACATCTAAAAATGTGGTCGAGTAGCAAAATCACGGCTCAAGCGTGTTCCTAAAGCAGTTAATTTGTTGCAGGATACTGCTAATAATGCTCCTTCAAAGGACTCAGACGACAGAGATAAAACTTGAAAGTCTATCAGACGGACCAGGACTACTACCGTATAAACTAGGACCCACGAAATTGACTACTCATTACCATACATTTTTACAGTACGTACGACTCGATGATATTGAAGATAATATCCACTCCCTACAGAATCAACTACTGACTTTCCAAAACCAACTGACTAACGATACTTATTTACTATACGAAATCCAAATAGATTATCTGTCTAACAAACTTGGCAAGGTCCCCAAGTCCCAGTCATCTCAGAACCCTAGAGCCCAATAGAGCTAAAAGAGGTCTTATAGATAGTTTGATTCAGTCATAAAAAGCATAACTGGTAACTTAGATTATACAGACGCGTTAAGATATAACGAGGCAATTAAAACCCTTAAGGATAATCAACTGAGCGTTGCATCCGAGTTCGATCAACATCTCAGCTTAAGTAAAGAATGGATATCTAAGCATAGTAATGCAATTATTGAGATAGTGGAAAATCAAAGGAAAATTAATGAGACTTTGATACTTATATTAAATAGTAATGCATATAGGCAAACTAGTTAAATTAAATACGCTAAATTTGCGCAATTGTTAGAAATAATTAGTGATAACGTAGAGGACTTAATGCTAGAATTAATTAGAATAGAAAACACTTTAGCTTTTATTCGTGCATCTAGCACGCACCATTCTATGATAGATATAGATGTATTAGGTTCCATGTTAAGTAAGCTTAGAAGTATTTACAGCTCAGATCAGATATTAAATTTAGAACTCAGAGACTATTATAACGTAATAAAACCCGGCTCATATTACACGGAAAAACAAATCGTGTTTCATCTTTAAATTTCCTATAACTTCTAGAGATAATTTTGATTTATATAGATTATCCATTGTCCCAAATAAAAATTCACAGGCCCTTATCCCAACCTATCCCTTCATAGCAACTAACGAGTTATCATTCGTGTACATTGAGACAGAATGTCCGAAGTTTAACCACTGGTATCTCTGAAGAACGCACTACCTATCAGATTCGAACAAAACCCGATTGCATCCAAGAGTTGATCACCAAGCAAGTCATACAAGAAGCCTGCAATCTTACTACTATCATCCTGTCAAAAGAAGCGATGGAAAAACTAGATGACCAGCATTATATCCTGTCCTTTCCACACTTTACCAAGGTACAATTGTCTTGCGGAAGAAAAGAATTCACCATGTTACAAGGGAGTTATCTCATTACGATTCCAGCCAGCTGTCTTTTTTTTTTTTTTTTTTTTTTTTATAGAATAGGCTGACAAACGAGCACACAGTCCACCTGATGGTAAGTGGTTGCTGCGGCCCATAGACATCTACATCTATCAATCAAAATGCAGATGCGTTGTCACCCGTGAGGACTGAGATGGAATGCCTCATTTCCAGTAAAAAGGGTCTCCGGTTCTCTACACTCACCATACGAAATACAGCAGCATTAAGCTACTATTTCACGCTGGTATTCTGTGAGAGCGTGGTCCTTCCCCGGTCGAGCCGACCCATTCGTGCTACAACTATACTACTAATATAACTGCAGCATGGCTCTACCACGTAAAATATGTCTTCTTAAAACTGCCGAGTACACCATCGTCAACGACAATAATGAGATAAAAGGTCAACCTCTAAAGCTCACTGGACTACCTTTCAGATCTCCGGAACAGGCTACAGCATCTACCCGCATCCACCTAAACTCAATCCATCTCCAAGGATTATACGGCATCCAAGACAAAATTCTCATGCAATCACCACTACAAATACGTGCCATAAGTGACACATTATATCATACGACAATTCCCTTTTATATCATATTATCGAGTGGAGGTATCCTTATCTTTGTACTGGCCACCCGTCGCTACATATCAAGATGCAGAAAGGAAACGAGCAAAGCAGCGCAATCACCAACACCTAATTCAAAAGATCATGGAAACTCCGAAATTCCGGCAACATTTTCCCTGAACATACTCAAATAGTTGCCGTTCTGAGGGTGGAGGAGTTACATATATCTATGATATGAAGATCGCTGACTACTACACCTAGAACAGTTGCTATGTAAACCGACAGAAATGCAGGCGCAGCAATTCAAGCCACGTGCCGGATGTATAAAATATCACGTACTCATTTACACAAGGCTCATTCTGTTAGATTAATTAGCTATAGTAAAATAATTTGTAATTTTATTTTAAATATATTTTATAAGTAAATTTGGTTTTTTTTTTCGAACCTCCGGCCGCAGCTAACGTAATTCGTTCCATTTACAAACCATTATATTTTTTTTTATTTACAAACAATACTTTTTTCTATTAACAAACATTCAGCCCCCCGGAACAAAGGCAAGCTATTTAGTTACTCCCAAAATTAATCAAGAAAATTAACCAACAACCCTTTAGCACAATTAGTAGGTAGCAAGTAAGTAGATAATAAAATCATTAGATAATAAAGTAAAAATACAAGAAACATTTTATACAAACTTTTTATACAACCCAACGTAGTAATTATACGCTATATATAAGTCAATGAGTAATTAGAATTAGTAACATAATATACATTGTCACTTAGTAAATCAACCTAGCATTAAATAAAGTAGGTACTTGTTGATTAAGTGCTTCTGAGATCGTTCACCTTCCCTTTCTAGGGTTCGCTTAGGGCAGCTGGATCGAAGATGGCCCCTTTCCCCACAGCCATAGCACCTAGGGCTGTATCCTTTATTGTGGTCGCGAACCGTAACTGCTGCAATCTCCCTAGCGTGATGGGAACGATGATACAACTGCTGCCAGGCTCTGCCGTTAGCTGCACAACCCTCTCGAGATCGATCAACTTCCCTTTCTAGGGTTCGCTTAGGGCAGCTGGATCGAAGATGGTCCTTTTCCCCACAGCCATAGCACCTAGGGCTGTATCCTATGTTGGGGTCGCGAGCTGCTGCTGCTCTCGTGGTGCCCGAGCCTCACAGCAGCTCTGACTTCCAGGTCGTGGATGCCGTCGATGAATGTCTGCTCCAGGTTCCCTTTAATGAGCGCAGATACAGACTGGTATGCTTTTCGAACCATCTTCTCCACCTCAAAGGCCCACTGCTGCAGGTTTTCGTTGCTGCGTTGCACGCGATCATCTTTAAGCTGCGCGCGAAAGATGTGTTCCAGGGGAGCGTCGCCATATCTCGCCTCCAATGCCTCAAGGAGCTGCTCGTAGTTCACTTTCTTACCAAGCGCTTCCAACACAGTTAAGGCTTGGTCGCGCAGGCCTAGGGTAAGTGTTCATGACCTGGTTTTTATTCCAGCCGTTAGCCTCCATGACAGCTTCGAACTAGATTTTGTAGGCTGACCAGGAAGAAGTCGCGTCGAACGGCGTCACTTTGAACCCACGTAGCGAAGGTGTTGTAGCTGCTACAGGAGCTGTAATTCCATCCATCAGTTTGAGGTCGTCCAGCGTTTTCTTCACGTCAGCCATCGCGTAATCAACCCGATTGTTCACTTGGTCAGTTTGGGTTTTAGCTTCCTTGATTTGGGTTTAAGCTTCCGACAGGCGGTTGTCATGTTGAGCAACCCTATCCTTCACCTCCCTTATCTCTTTCCCGAAGTTAGCGTGAATGTCCTTCACGAGGAGCATCTGCTCTTCCTGTCGGCGGGCCTGTTCCTCCTGCTGCTCTTTCAACTGACGGACCTGTTCTTCCTGTCGGCGAGCCTGTTCCTCCTGTCGGCGAGCCTGTTCCTCCTGCTGCTCTTTCAACCAACGGGCCTGCTCCTCCTGTCGGCGAGCCTGCTCCTGCAGCACCACCATCAGAGCACCTAAGTCAGGTGCTGCAGATGTAGGAGCTACTGACGGGCCTGCAGCCGGCGGCTGGCCCTCCGACGTCTGCGGCGTTGCACCACCAAATCTTCTTTGGTCCGTCTCCTGCTGGCGTTGACTTCGGGTACGGACACCCTCCGTCGGACACCCTCCGTTTCCTCCTTAGGTAAAATCGGCGTGATTTTGTCCCACTTCTGACACCAATTGTTACGAGCTTGAGGTTCGGGACAGTAAAAACTGCCGATTGAATTACCAAAATTAACACTTTAATTCACTTTACACTAATTAAATTTAAAACACTAATAATTAATCACACTGATTCACTTTATTCCGCTCCGAAGCTTCGCTTGTCTCGCCAAATTCAATACTGCCCCGATCGTGGCATGCAGCGGGTTTAAATACACTTTTAAGCCGAAACATCCAGAATATTCCCGTAGATACGGGCGCCAACCGACTAGACGCAGAAAGTTCGAGTGTGAGGCTTCTAGAAAGCTTAATTCTTCTGTTCGATACTGTTGGTCGAAAGATTAGTCATGTCATTTTCTGGAAAGCTCTCCTCGCTCTGTTACCCGACACTAGATGGCGCTAGTGCCAGATACATGACGTCAACTTAGGCGCGCAACAATATTAAATGTTTTGTTATAATTTGATAGCAAACGTGTTGAGATACTTGAATTGACCACCATAAAGTGTGGAATGAAGAGGTATACTAAACATAGTTTCTTGGTGATTCTTGAAGGTTTTCTTTGCACATTAAACGTGACAGTATTCAGTAAATCCGGGCAGTCAATACCATCCCGTAAGATATCGTATAGAAATCCCATATCTTACAGTTTACGTCTTTCTTCAAGCGTAAGAAGATTATAGTGTCGGCAGTCACCTAAATATGATGAGTTTTTATGTTTAAATTTATAGTTCAGATGTGAGATAAATTTACGTTGAATTCTTTTAATATTATTAATGTAAATTTTAAAAAATGGTGACCAAACCTGGCATGCATACTCAAGAGTGGATCTTACATACGAGAAATAAACTATTTTAAAACTTAGTAATTCCGTAAATGGAAGACATGTACGCATGACAAATCCAAGATTACGAAATGATTTACTACATATACTATTGATATGATCTCGCATGGTCATACCGACATCAAAGAGTACGCCTAAATCCCGAACAACTGTGACCCTCTTAATTAAAATTCCATTAAAATTATAGGGAAATACTATTGGGTTTAGTTTTCTGGTGAAAGATATACATTGACATTTGGATATACTTACATTAATGCTGTTAGCTACGTAATAGTTGTATAAAGAGGTAAGATCTTTTTGAATTGATTCGCAGTCTTCAATAGTACGAACTTTGAGAAATATCTTTTTATCATCGGCGTAAAGTAAGTGATGGGAGTTACTTATAAAATTTATATATATCAAATATGTATCCGTTGTAGAAAAGAGGGCCAAGATGAGAGCCTTGAGGCACGCCAGATGGGATAGTAATAAAATCTGACCTGTAACCTCTAAGAACAACTGCCTGAGATCGATTCGTCAGATAAGAATTGACCCATCTAAGCAGATCCCATGAATTCCGAGCACCTGGAGCTTTTGTAGCAATACAACATGATTTACACGGTCAAAAGCTTTTTCGAAATCTGTGTATATAACGTCAACCTGACCACCATTTTCCATATTATTAAGAACGTACTCAGTGAAGCAGGCAAGATTAGATATTTTAGAGCGTCTTTTCAAAAAACTATGTTGCGAATTAGGTATACCTTTTATAATAATTGGATAAATTTTATCAAATACTAGTTTTTCAAAAAAATTCGCAACAGTGCTAAGAATCGAAATTGGGCGGTAATTATCTATTTTGGTGGCTTTTTTATGAACAGGAATTATATGCGCCCTTTTCCATGAGAATGGGAAAACAGAATTTTGTAGAAAAAGTTTAAAAAGTACAGAGATTGGGTAACTTAAACTGTGGCGCAAGACTTCAAGAACACAGGAGGCACTCCATCATAACCAGCGCCTTTGTTTGAATCCAGGCTTTTAAGTTACTTAAGGACAGCTTCGTGGGATACATTTATTCTAGTGATCTGATCTACACTCATATTGGGATGATTTTGAAACTCACTTGATGGTAAAGTAGAAGCAGAAAATACGCTTTTGAAATAGTTATTAAATGCTGAGCAAATGTCCTGCCCATTACAGTAATATTTATTGTTAAGAGAGAAATTTTGAGGATAAGTCGATGTCCCTCTTTTTGACTTAACGTATTTCCAAAAGAACTTTGGTGACGTTTTCAAATTTTTTTTCAGTATTATACGTGAAGTATTTGAAACATTTATTTTGTATACGATGTTGTCTATCTCTAAGCAGTTTAAACTCTTCATAATCACGAGGATTCTTCCATCTTATGTCGCTGACACAGCAGCGTGAAAGAGCTGCGTTAACCGATCTCCTAAAATTGATGGGGTATACGAGTAACTGCGGAAAACTGAAGATCGGGAAAATGACGGAACTTCAGAATAATATATTTCCCTCAATCGAGGTGCTGGGATTTGTGAATTTTCGTGTTGGGAAGTTGAAAGATTTTCGTCATCGTTACGAGCCGGAGTTGTTGAATTAATATTAGATCTTTCTTAAATTTAGTCATTACAAATTGGTAAAGTTTAAAAGTTAAAAATTAAAAGTTAATTATTAATAAGACAGAGGTTATAGTTATATGATGGGTCCCGTATTTTACTGCCAAGGGCTTACTGATTATGTTAAGTTTGGAAAAGTTTTCTAAATTTTGTTTGTCATTGGTAAAATGGTCTTAATCTTAATTTTGCAGTAAAATAGGAGACGTATGTTCCTTAACACTTTAGGATACGTTAAGTTAACAACAAGAGTCGTTGATTATATTGAAATCTAAACTAGGCGTAGGAATATTAATATTTAAAGTGTTTTCAGATGAAACGAGCCTTGTGCTCTTTGTATAAACTGTTCATTGTGCGGGGATATTTAAAATACCTGTGCCGAGTATAATTGGTTCTCTTGATCCTGAGATACCACAGTCGATGGTTATCTTATTCGGGCGAGATTGCACAAAAATCCACCGATTATTTACTAGTGGTTTCCAAATGTCCATTTCACTGAACAGTGTTTTGGTTTTGCACTGAATGGGTATAGCACTGAATATCTTGGTGAGTAGGTCACTTTCACATATAGGGTTACCACTTGTTAATGATATGGACGGGATTTTACACAGGAGGAACTCAGAGCGTATAGACTTACAATTATTTAAACTATCAAAATTACAATAACTTAACTTATCATTAGATATTCCGATGTAGGGAGTTGAAGGCAGGATTAGGCTAAAGATGTTTGGGTTAGTTGAATTATGAGGAGTAGGCAGGGCTATGCTATGGTATAGGTTGAACTCTTCGTCTGTTGTGAGAGGTATTTGTAGGATGAAAACAATTTTATTATTAAGGAATAAGCAGGAAACATCGGAAATGCTTAAAATTACATGAATATTATTTATGCTTAATGCTATAAGTATCCCTGCGTCTCTAGGTAGGTGCCTATTGTTATCAATAAGTTCTTTATACATTTGTGACGGGGACAGAACACTGGGGTGTAGGATGTTTTGGTTACTTAGAACAATGGCATTGATTATGTCCTCTAATCGGAATGATAAAGCGAGTAGTGAAGCTTCGAGGCTACTAAATATTAAATGAACCTTCGATTCGATTAAAAAAAGACGTGTGGCACTCGGGGATTGCCGCGGTAAAGCTATTGCATAGCTTTTTTTTATCAACTTATGCAATTATAATTTATTATTTATTTTATTTATGCAGTTAAGTCTTTGATATTAAATCAAGTTACACTTTTTGAGCGTGGTGACCGATAAGAAAACAATTTTTTTTCTCTTATTGCATAAATGAGAAGTTAATATTGTTTAAAATATTTTTAATATGTTACAATACATGTAGGTTATTCAGGAATTTTTATCATTCAGTTAGCAGCTAGTGTACACGCATACGACTAGTCGCTCGCACACAAACACCGTGCCGAAGTCTGCCGAGTGCCGAAGTCTGCCGAACTGAAACGACGTTAGACGATGCACGGCTTTCAACGCCACACCTCCGTGCCCGATGGAGTTTACCGATAATCTGACGTCATACGACGTAAATCAAATAACTGCAAAACCAAACATAATATCTTAATTTAACAAAAATAGCCTTTCACAAAAATGAAACTAGTTAAGTATAGAGTAATTTTGTACAGATTAGGTAAATAGTTCGCACTCTTCCTTAAGATAGTGATCATAAAAAGTAAACTCACAGTGAGAGCACAAAAACTCAACACGATCAAGTAAATAAATTATATTTTCGGAGTTATTCATGTCAGCTACAATACGCCACGGTCTATTCTAGAAATTAACAACCCATTGGCAGTCATTGAAGTAAAACCTTATATTAAAATGAGTTTCTTCCCAAGGTCATATTAGATTATTAGTCACAATATAAGAAAATGAACTTCTCTTAAACCTGTCAATATCTACAATTAGTACTTATTACACAATAGTAAAATAAATGACAATATAGTCAATCTGTAATGTATCAGGCTGGGGAATCCTAGATATTTTTTCGTATTTAGTAAACGAATAACTAGTTGATAAATTAATCATGATATATATCTTTTTTTTTTCGCCGGAGACTAAAATGATATTGCTTTTTTTCGTAACTGCAGATTCTGTGGATTTATTTCATTATTTTGAACAATATACGAAACTTAAGTGACTAAAATTAAATCTAATCTGAACCAGAATCATAAAATCTAATAAAGATCTGTTATTTTTGTCTCCTGCGAAAAAAACAGACTATAGGAATCTATTGAATACCTACATAAACAAAATATCACCTATAAATAAAATATTATGAAGCGGAATAACTAATAAGAGTGGCAACGTCGCACTATACAAAGGAATTGCGTTAAGACGATGTCGTTGAGAGCCGTGGTAGCTCACATGGTTAGCGCTCTTTTAGGTATCATAGTACGGGAGCAACCCGGGTTCGATCCCCACTGGCACCAATGAAATTGTTGCGTGCTGATTTAGCTATCAGTTGGAAAGTCTGTTTTTCTGGGCCGTTTTGTTTTGTTATACTGACATCTCGCAAGTCACCTAGGGACCTAGGAGGTTGTCGGTTGCTTATTTTTTATTTTTCTTTAAAATTTTCGTCGGTAAAATAACATATTTATAAAAGTAAAAAAAAAGTAAAGTTACAGCCTATATACGTCCCACTGCTGGGCACAGGCCTCCTCTAATTTCTGAGAGGGTTTTAGGCAAGGAAATGTCCGCCACGCTGCCTCAATGCGTGTTGACGAACTTCACATTTCTTCGAAATATATATTTTTTAATTTCTCAGACATGCGCTACCAGCATGCGATGACGCGGCCCGCGCCTTGCCGCCACTTGCGTTTGCCGCGCTTTGTCTCGTCACAGAGTGGCGAAATCACAGTAATATAGGTATTTTATAAACAGCACCTGTCTAATATTATGAAATATGTAGATAAAACTTAAAACTTACCCTGATAAATGTATACCCTTTTGTTTGTAATATTTTTTTAGACCTCTCTTCAATCGTTTCTGCTTATTCCCCATGTTTTACAAACTAAACTTAAACATTAATAAAACTGTACAATTAATAAAACTATAAAACACTACTATTAAACAAGAATCAGAAAAAACCTACTCCACTATTAACAAAATTAAATTTTTGCAGTAATATTTTACGATTTTATTTCGTAGTGCTGAGCTCTCGCAACGCGGCGTACGTCCACCTAGCAACACGATGCGCCCCGCACTGAATTCGTGGACGAATGCGGGGGTGATATAGACGCAGTATTTAACCGGGACGCATTTTTAATTTATTATCATAAAAATAATATATATTTCTAAAAAGTAACCAAACCAAATTATTTTATTTTGTATTGCAAAGCAGTAGATATTTTTTTATATTCCTTTGATAAACAATGAAGGAGTAAAGTGGTTTCATCTCAACGATTTGGAGGTTATTTGGGTATTTTTTTATTTATTATGTGACACCGATAGAAAAATTATGGCTAAACCAAATTACGTATCAGATCGTGTTGATTACTAGCTATTTTTTTCATATGTAATTTCTCTGTAAGTGTCGACGAAAAGTTGGTTCATCTGCACGCTTTTTTCAAGCTTTTTGCGAGAGAGCAGCCTTAATAATAAATGCACTTTGTTCATTCATATTCAAAATTTCAAAACTCTTCGACAAAGACAACAAAGACTGAGGAAAAGAAACGACGTTAGACCATCGTTAGACAATGCACGGCCTTCAAGCCACACCTCCGTGCCCGTCGGAGAGCGTGAGGTTTTTTTCGTTACGAAATTTCTGGATTTTCCCGCACTCAAGGCCCGCGCTAGAAGCTATGCAATAGCTTAAAAAAGTGTTTGTATTATTAAGTATTCCGTTTAATGCATTATTTAATATTTCTTCATCATATTTTATTTTATTTATAGTTTTATTAAATGCATCAAATGAAGTAGTCGTTATTAAGATGTTTTCTTTCATGAACCGAGCTAATCCCCTTTCGTCATTTTAGACTGAGGTTATGGCGGAGTCATATTTTATGGCATCTTCTTCATCCATAGTACCAAAGATGTGTTTGAATACGGTACCCATTGCTCTGAACCATGCAGAACATTTATTACCTTTAGATATTAGATGGGAAATCGAGTTATATTCCCGTTTGATGCCATTAAAACGTGTTGTTAATGGGGACAAGGTGTTATCACAATAGAGATTATTTGATTGTTGACATAGAAGTTTTACTGTACTTAGAATATCGTTAAGGTTGGAATCAATATAAGAAATATCTATGTGGCTGACAACATCTAGTTTACCTCTTATTATTTTTAATTTCCCTATTTTATCAAAGTAGGTGCCGGAACTAGAAGAAAGCGGCTGAACCATTTCCGGTTGCGCCTGTGATGAGACACTGAAACGTAAAAAATAAATAGAATGTAAATAAAAGTTATTTGGTAATAGTAAATAAAGATATATTTTGTTTATGAAATTAATATAGATTATCGTATAATTTAAATGACTAATGTATGTATATTTACATATTAATTTGTCCCGGGCCCTTCGGCGGGCTTGAATTCATCGAAGTGGTGAGTTACATGACGTCTGTTAATTAAAAGTGTGGCCGTATGGTTGTTATGGACACGAATTATATTGAAGGGCCCCTTCAAGACAGGTGAAAGTCCTTTTCTCTGTCTTAAATGATTTTTAAGGTAAACATAGTCACCGGGTTTGTATTGAGGGGGAATTCTGGTGTCAGAGTCATAATATGACTTAGAAGACTCTTTAGATTTCAAAATGTTTCCTACAGCTTTTTCACGTGTGTATTTAAATTTGTGTCGTAACATTTTAATGTAGTCGGAATAAGTTGTTCCGGAGCTCGTCTCATATATTGAATTTGGAATATAGGGTTATTGTCCAAAGATTAACTCATAAGGGGTGAATTTTGTAGTGGTGTGGGGAGTGGTGTTGTAGGTAAGTATACCGGTATAGACGTAAGTGGGCCAATTATTTAGATTTTTATTGACGAATGATTTTAGGTACTCCTTAAGAGTGGAATGGCTGCCAATCAAAGCTCCTTGAGTCTGTTTGTGATAAGGGGAAGACCATAGCTGTTTAATTTTTAGAAATTGACATGTAGTTTTGAAAAGATCGGCCGTGAAGTTTGTCCTTTGGTCCGTGAGGATTGATTTGGGTATTCCAAATAAGGAGATGAAATGAATGAGGCAGTCACTGGTTTCTTCGGCTGTCGTGCTGCGAATAGGGTATGCTACGGAGTATTTTGTTAAATCGTCTTGTAAAGTGAGTATGTACCGGAGCCTAGCGGGTCCGGATTCGGGTAGAGGTCCTACGATATCTAGAGCTACACGATGGAAAGGAGCAGTGGATGTGGTAGTAATTTCCATAGGAGATTTGTTTATTTTCCTGAGGGCTTCATTTTCTTGGCAAGCTTTACACTTCTTGACATAGTCTTCTATGTCACTTCTCATTCCCTTCCAGTAGTACTGGTCTTGGATTCTGTTATACATGCGGGTTGAGCCTAAGTGTCCCGCTATTGGAATGTCGTGGTTATCTCGGAGGATTTTGGGTCTCTCACTTAAGTTGGGGTATATTATTTTGTTGCGATAAATATGAATGCAGATGTTGGAGTCATGGAATAGGTGGGTGAGTATATTATATATTTTAAAATGGGAAAGTCTGTCGAATAGATTTCGAAAATCGGAGATTGCAATATCCGTTATTTCTTTTGCTTGGAGAATTTCGTTTTTTATTTGTTTTAATGTTTCATATATCGCAGGATATGGTGTTTCATCAAAGTAATGGACTTTCGTGAACATGAAGTATATTGTTTTATCTGATTGTGTTAGTTTTTGGAACGAAAATAATTCTCTTTCAGTTTTTAAGATTTCGTCTTTATTGTCTAGGTTCAAAAGGATTTCGGAGATGTAGGAATTCGATTCATCGAGATCGATAGATGTAGGGATTATAATTGTTTTGTATGGTGATTTTATCAAGTTTTCGTTGTGTTTTATTAGGCTGGTGTTTGGTGTAAATTCTTTATTAGAGATGGATTTTAGAAACTGGGAGTAATTATCGTTTTGCGTCCTGTTTATTTTTTCAATTTCTGTTTCAGGTGTGGTAACATTTGGAGATATTAAATTGGGTTGGTCTGGTGAGACAGGAGGTATTTCTGGTATAGGTGAGTGACAAAAAGGAGTGGAGAGTTGATTCGGAGGGATTGGTAGGTTTTCAGATGAGGGTGAAGGCAAATTAAGCTAATCAGTGTTAATATTGAGGTCATTATCATAGGGGCCTAAGTCTTGAAGACGTCGAAATTATAATTACAATATGATTTGAATATTTGATCGGTTGTAGAAGGTTGAGGATCTAGTGAGTTAGAACAATTAGCGTTATTCGTTGACTCTAGGTCGGGATTATTGGATAATGGAAATTCAAGATCTTCGAGGAGGTCAGTTAAGGGTGTTTCGTTGCTTTTGGGATTAGGAACGGAGGGAAGCTGTCTTTTTAACTCTTCGGGTGTTATGTGATCAAATGAAGGAGGTGAACAATTGTCTGTTTGTGTGTTACGGACTTAAGACTCTGAATACTGAATGGGATTTACAGGGAATCTGGAGAGAGCGTCAAATCGACCACCGATCTAACATAAAATAGACGTACAGACGGACTTCTATCAATGATTCGAAGTCCGCCTCTACTGGAAATAATTTTTTATACTGTTTGTTTCAGGCTCGCCTATACAAAAGTATTATTGAAATACGCAGCTTTATCAAGCCTACAATTGACTGGTTATTCAATCAACGTTTTCCAAGTGGCAATTTTCTATCGTCAATGAGTAGCGGTTCTGACGACAGATTGATGCAAGGGTGTCATGTAGTATCTGGTTTTGTACCCTGGTGTACCCTTCAACGGCCAAGTCACACAACATTAACTATAATAATAAAGAAATCGCAGTAAGGAAGCTTAGACTTGGCACGACTGTGTCTAGATTTCATTACTTTTTGGAGATAAACAAGCAGCTCCATCGAGACTTGGCTAGTTTTTTACAGAATGTTTTTGGTGGGATTTCACTTCTTTTTGTAGAAACGTGAGCATGACATTGATTTATTTTATTAGATTTTCTTATTCGACACATTCTTTTTCTTTTTAGGAGTAATTTTTTTATTATTACAAATCTTTCTTTTCTTTTTTTCCGATTCTGATTCCTGTACAGTAGCAACAGTTTTTCGTATTGCCCATTCGCGTTCATTATTTATTCTTTTAGACGGTTTAGACGGTTTAAAATCTGAAAGTTCGGCGCGGTATTTACGCCTAAGCCAGTTGTATTCGGTGATCGCTGAAGCTTGAGCTTTTATACTCTTGAAGTCAACATTTATGAGGTGCATCCCATGAAGATTGGTTACTCGTGAAAGCGCCACGTAGGCTTGGCCACAAGTGAATATGGAGGCGCCAATGTCCATGAGGGCATTTTTTAGACTTAGACCTTGGCTCTTGTGAATTGTTTGGGCATACGCCACACAGATTGGGAATTGTTCCCTGTACACGTATGCCCGGGGTGTGATCTCAAATTTTGACTTAATAGGCAATAATTCATGAATCAAATTATTATCGAATTTTACTACCAATTGTTTAGGCTTTGTTTGGTCTTCCGGGTCCCACCTCACTTTTTGTACAACGCCTAATGACCCATTCACTAAACCTAAACTAACATCAATATTTATCCTAAGCATTACTTTAGCTCCCTCTTTAATGATTATAGTTTCTTCCAGTCCAGCGGTCATCGACGCATCATCTTCATATTTTTGTAAACACGCCCGGGCTTTCGTTATCGTACATTTTGAACAATCCAAGGAATCTTTAGCAACTAACTTTATCTCGGGGTGCGGAATCGCTTTTAACACAGCATTATTTAACTGCATACACATATTTCTAGTCGTTAGTAAACAAACAGTATCTTCTGGTAAGTCTAGTGTAATTTGAGATTATAATCATTCTCTGATCATGATATAGTGAATATGATATCTAGTGCAAGATTAGACCTGTCCGGTATATTAAATTCGGGTTCACAGTTGTCAGGTATTTCATAAACAGAAACAAAATACGCTGAAAAAAGTTCACAGATTCCTTGGGGATCTGTAGCAGTTTTAGCATCATGAGTCATAGAATCAGGGATACCTTTACTTGATTTTTTGTTATTAACGAACTTAAAAAAAATGTTTAACGTTTTTACCTAAACTATTCTCAACTTCATTTTGAATCGATTTGTAACAGGCTTCAATTAAGTGTTTACTACGAGTTCTCAGCATATTGTATGTATCATAATCCCTCGGATTACCAAATTTTTTATACAACTTATGATACTTTTTCTTATCTCGAAGGCAACGAATTAGAGGAAAGTTAAACCAGTATGGGTATTGGTTAGGATTACATTTTTTAAATGGTACAAACAGCAAAATAGCTGAATTAAGTTCTTTATACGTAGCATCAACAGCACTATCAGGGTCCAAGTCATTTAACAGTTCATGCCAACTAACTTTTCTTAAATGGTCTTTAATTTTTTCAAAATTACATTTATGATAATTTGGTTTCAAAAGTTTACGATTAAATTTAACAAAATTTGGTTTATTATTTGTATAATTAAGATTAATTTCTATAGATGGATGATGACCGTCCAGTTTCAGTAATGGTTCTACTTCTTTTACTCTTAGTTCGTCCATAGTTGATATTACGAGATCAAGTAGACGATCATTCTGATTTTTAGAATTATTATATTGTTTCAGATCACATAATGCCATAGTATGTAAAAGAAAACGGCCCTTAGTGCCAGCAGAAGCATTTGGAATTAAACGAAATTCTAAATTAGAGATCTCCCAGTCTATGCCAGGAAAGTGTGAACCCGAATTTAATATACCGGACAGGTCTAATCTTGCACTATCAAATATATCCATTAGTAGAGATGACATTATTAGAAAGAAACACTAGAGGCTCGCAAAGGTCCGGGTCCCGATGGAATTCCATCATTATTTGTTAAGGCGTGTTGTGAAGAACTTAGTTTGCCGTTATTTATAATTTTCAATAAGTCTATTAAGAGCAGCTTATTCCCTTCTGTTTGTAAAAATGCCTACGTAATTCCAATTCATAAGTCTGGTGATAAAACAAAATGTGAAAACTATAGGCCAATTAGCATATTATCCTGTATGGCTAAAATTTTTGAATCGTTGGCTTATGACCATATTTACAACCACGTGAAACAAAGCGTATCAAACTTACAACATGGTTTTGTTACTGGTAGATCAACCGTTAGTAATTTACTTGTCTACAAAAATTACATTTGTCAAGCGTTTGCTACCCAACGCCAAGTAGACTCGATTTGTACTGACTTTTCAAAGGCGTTTTACAAAGTCAACCATAGAATACTCGCGGCTAAATTAGCAGCATACGGGATACATGGCAATTTGTTGCGTTGGATAATTTCGTATCTTTCTAGACGTAGTCAGATCGTTGCAATAAAAGGTTTCCTCTCCAAACCAGTACATGTAACATCCGGGGTTCCTCAAGGGTCCCATCTTGGCCCTCTTTTGTTTATTATATTTATTAATGACTTGGTAGACCATATCACAAGTGAATGTTTACTATATGCAGACGATATGAAAGTTTTCCGTATAATCGATGATGTTAATGACTGCCTCTTGTTGCAATGGGACCTTAACAATATTTATACCTGATGTTCTCATAATAAAATGCATTTGAATGTTAGTAAATGTTTTTTTATAACTTTCACAACTAAGAAAACTCGTCTAAAGTATACATACCATATCAATGATCAACCTTTGTCTGAAAGTAATGTTGCCAAAGATTTGGGCGTTATCTTTGACTCAAAACTAGATTTTAAGCAACATTTTAATCACTTAACGCAACGTGGTTATCAGTTAGTTGGTTTTGTTACACGAGTTATGAAGGAATTCAAGAGACCCCTTAGTCTAATATATCTTTTTAACACTCTTATGAGACCGATTCTTGAATACGCCTCAGTAGTCTGGTCACCCTATTACGAAGTACATATAGCTAATATTGAACGAGTCCAGAGATTTTTCTGCGGAGCTTATGTCGTAAACATGGATTGATCCGCCAGTTGCCATCGTATAATGAAAGAGGGAATTACTTTGGAGTTACGAAATTAGATAAACGTAGACAATATTTTGAGCTTATTTACCTTCACAAAATCATTCACTCCTCCATCGATTGCCCAGAATTGCTTAATTTAATTAATTTTGACAGTCGATCCCGTCTGCGTAACCCGCGTATCTTTCGCCTTGATGTTTACAGAAACAACACGTCTTTTTTAATCCGGTCATTCGAATGTGTCGAAATTTTGACGAGCTGAGACATCGTAACGCTGATCTGGACATTTTTAATTCTAATATTTCACAATTTAGAAGATCTATAGTTTGTACGTTAAGTATGTAAAATCACGAATATCATAAAAAAAGTTCTTTTTTTTACTGTTACTAGTACCATGTATTATTAATTTTTTTTTCGGTCATACTTGTCATATTTTGTTTTGCTGTGCACACTTTATTGGATTATAGACTAGTTATAATATTTTTGTTACTGTAAATGTGTTTTGTATTGTCTTAAATCTGTTTGTGTGCCTTATTAATAAAATAAAAATAAATGGGTTTAATTTTTCTCGTGATCCATCAAAAAGTTTAATGAATTTCAGTAATACACCTATTTCCACCGTTTTTTCTTCTATTTCGCCACGCATTGGTAGGTTCCTATACGCACAGGGAGTTTCTTCACACTTACTCGTTGTAATAATTTAGATATATAAAATAAAAGGTTATCGAAAAATAAACGCTTATCGGCTAAAGTATGCAACAATGAATAAAGGGTAATGTTAACGTAAACACATTCAACAATGTACCACAGTGACTTATTCAATGAATGGAACAATGGGTCGATTTATATTAGAAATATTATAGTGTTACATAAATTATACGTTAAAGTTGTTTAAGGAATGTCTTTGCTCTGAGTTCAATTACAAATCCGAAATAATTATTTATAAGAATGTCACTTACAGGAACAATGATAGACTGATATGATTAGGCTTGCTGCGTTCATGTTTATTATGCGTCGGAGACACAGACCCTTGTATGCCAACAAGGATGGTGATGATGAGCAGGGATCACCCGATGATGAGTAGGCCGTTGAATGATGCAGAGGGCCTGTTATTATGACAGGTGCTAAAAATATTAAAATGAATAGACATATTGTTACGAGCTTGAGGTTCGGGACAGTAAAAACTGCCGATTGAATTACCAAAATTTACACGTTTATTACCGGAACTAATTAAAACTTAAAAGACACTAATAATTAATCACACTGATTCACTTTATTTCGCTCCGAAGCTTCGCTTGTCTTGCCAAATTCAATACTGCCCTGATCGCGGCTTGTAGCGGCTTTAAACAAACCTTTTACACTGAAACATCCAGAATATTCCAGTAAATACGGGCGCTGACCGACCAGACGCAGAAGGTTCGAGTGTGGGGCTTCTAGAAAGATTAATTCTTCTGATCGATTCTAGATGGCGCTGTTGGTCGAAAGTTCAAGATTGAAATTTTATAGGAAGCCCTCCTCGCTCTGGTCCCCGACACTAGATGGCGCTGCCGGGTACCTGACGTCAGACTTAGGCGCGCAACACTGCTCCCTCCTATGACATGCTCGTCCCGAGCATTATCGGCCCCATAATAACGCGCCAGGCGATCCACATGGACGATCTTAGGAGTCCCTCTTGCGCCTTTCTGTATCCGGTAGGTTACATCGTTGATCCTGGTCACGATCCGGTACGGGTCGTCCCATTTAGCTTGAAGCTTAGGAGATTTCCATTTGCTGCGGACTGGATTGTGCAACCACACAAGTGAACCTTCGTCGAACCCTTTATTGTTCATTTTGCGGTCATACCGGGTTTTCACCTATTCGGACATTTGCTGGCCCGATTGTGTGACGTGCTCATAAATTTCATTCATTATGTTCCGCAAGTCATTTGCATAATCGGTTATACTGCGTGGGGCATCAGGTGGTATCCCGGTGATCAGGTCTGCAGGCAGCCGTAATTCTCTTCCAAAGTTTGCGAAAGCTGGTGTCACTGATGTACTTTCGTGAACAGCGCTTCGATATGACAACAAAAACGGTTGTATGTGCTTGTCTCAATTACATTACCGATTGCTACAACTTTTGCTAGGTACCTCTCCAATGTCTGATTAAATCGTTCTACCATTCCATCAGATTGCGGGTGATAAGAAGTCGTTCTTGTTTTATGAGTACCCATAACTGGGCAAGTTTCCTGGAATATTTGAGACTCAAAATTCCTTCCTTGATCGCTGTGAATCTCCAAAACGACAGAAGACTTCCTGAACTAGTTTATCTGCAATTGTTGAAACTTCTTGATTTGGAATTGCGAAGACTTCTGGCCACTTAGTGAAGTAATCCATCAAAACCATGAAATACTTGTTACCGCTTTCACTCTTCGGAAACGGCCCCGCCACGTCAATGGCTATTCTCCCATGGTGCACCAACATTGTACAACTTCAATGCACCTCTACTACGGGTCTGAGGCCCCTTTACAGCCGCACAACTTGTACATTTGCGACACCAGTCCTCGACATCGTTTCGACAGTGGGCCCAGTAAAACCGTTCTTGGATCTTCAGTAGAGTTCGTTTAACTCCCAGATGGCCTCCTGAACAATCATTATGGTACAGCTGTAGAACATCCGGTACTTTAGCTTTAGGAACAACCATTTGCAAATGACAGCTGTCTCCCCGAACATTTTCCCATTTACGGCACAGAACTCCATCCTGAAGCAGCAAGCTGTCCCATTGGGCCCAATAGCTTTTAGTGGTCGAGCTCATTGCTGAGACGTCGCTCCACTTGGGCTTGGGTGCACTGGCCTTCATCCATTCCAGAATCGGCTTGATGTCCGGATCTTCCTGCTGTGCATGTTGTAAGCTGTCCTTCCACTCGTTGCCAAGGTGGTCTGTCCTGAGCATCCTCACGGATACCACTTCCTTACTCTCTTGCCTAGTACAATGTTTGCAATCTTCAGGACAAGGTCTTCTTGACAATGCATATGTGCTGCCATGAGATTTCCCGTTGCGATGTTCGATCTCAAAGTCGTATTCCTGCAGTAGCTCAATCCATCTCGCAACTTGTCCTTCTGGATTTTTAAACTGCAGTAGCCATTTTAGTGCAGCATGGTCAGTTCGTAAGTGAAATTTTCGCCCTAGAAGATATTTGCCAAAATGCTGCAATGACTTTACCACAGCTAGCAATTCGCGTCTTGTGACACAATAGTTCCTTTCCGGTTTTGGCAACGACTTGCTGAAGTACGCTATCACGACCTCTTGGTCACCATTCCGTTGAGACAACACACCGCCAAGTCTTATATCACTTGCGTCTGTGTCAACTATAAATTCTTTGCTTGCATCAGGGTATCCCAAAATAGGTGTTTTGCACAGACGGTCCTTGAGCTCCTAGAATGCGATATTGCAACTTTCATCCCAGAAGAAATGTCACTTCTCCTCGATTAGCTTGTGGAGAGGTTTGGCTATATCTGCAAAGTTCTTGACAAATCGCATATAATAGGAGCACAAGCCCAAAAATGCTCTAACCTGCGTCTTGTCTTTTGGAACCGGCCAATCTTTCTCTTTGTTTAAAATTGCATACATTTGGTACAAAGTGGCAAGTTTCGATTCGACTTATTTGGCGTTTATTTTGTATAATATTTTGATAAAGATTATCGTTTATATTAAATTGTAATGTATTCAGAATAGTGTTGGGATTGAGCTGAATATTTATATCATTTGACAAAGTCTACTACTTGTCTTAATGTAATGATTATTATTCATCACAAACGGACTTAGTTGATATGAAATAAATTTTCGTTAATATATTTTTTGTGTAATTATATTTATTTTAAAATCGCTAATTTTTCACTTCGTAAACTATGCCGGCAGCACTTGGTATTATTTACGAAAATATTCAGAAAATATGAGTTTTAACGATAGTATTATGTCTTTTTATAATTTTCTTATTGAACAGACTCTCACTATAATTCTTTTTACAATTATTTTATTGCTTTCAAAATTTTTATTTTCAAAATCTTTATCAACGTATTTTACGGTGATTTATCATATCCTGTAGCTACTCGAGCGCTGTTGTGGAGAGTTTTTGAACTGTTATTTAATGCTTACAAATGGACATATTTTCAACTATTCTCCCATTGGGGATTGTCCTCCTTACCTCTATACTCCATGATTGGGTGGATGACGGACTTGTCATATGGAAGGCTCAGAAGGGCTAGAACCTAGACCCATAAAGGCAGTTAAAAAAATAGACTTGTCATATGTCACCTTTGAATTTTTAAATCTAAAACGGATTTTTCAAATCATTGTCTTTGTAAGTTTCTAACATGTAATTAGTTTAATTAAAAATAACCTATGGTAACTTAATCATCACTTAAGCATCATGTCGTCAGTAAATGTTATACAGTCTACTCATGTAAAGACTGCTGCATTATCGAAATCGTTGAACACTAGCATAAAAGCCCATTTCTTGTATCCTAAATTAGTGATTTTGGAAGAGACAAGGAAAGTGATAATTGTGGATATTGAGAACAAAAGTAACGAAGAGGAAATCATTTCATTCGATTTGGAATATGATTTTGTTGATGATATTCTACAGGACCATATTCTTTGGCTTACTCTGAAATCCTATGACCTTGTAGCTATCAACGTTCATTTGTGCAAATTAATCAAAATCAAGTGTAATAATTATGCTTACTACAGAATTAAACAGTTTGGAAAAGTGGAAAATAATATGTTACTAATGAGCGAAAGTGGGGAATGTCTGGCTATCCCTTTTACAGCTGTAGAATTAGACAGTAAAATAAGGGAGGGTGAAAAAGAGATTACAATTTCGCTTGAAAAGCTGAACATTAGCCGATCTGTTGTAATATCTCAGCATACAAAAATTGATATGAATGGTTTTAATGCATATATTGAAGCGGGTAAAATCATTTTAGAATGTAGTATTACAGGCTTATCAGAGATGTTATCTGCAAGTGTTGAGTTAGAGTATGTTGTTCCATGGGGTCAGACAGTCATATTGGGCAATAAATCTAAAATGTGGGTAATAGATCTTAGAAATTTCCATACAATATTTGAATTTCAAAAAGTTGAGTCTAATTATTACCCCTTAAAAGCTGTCAATAAAACATTCTATTACTTATTATGGGACAAAGAAAAGGTAAGATAATTGCATTTTTTTAAAGAAACTATATTTGTTTAAAATTCTGAGCAAATTAAAAATTATACTTGATTATTTTCAATATTTTGTTTTGTTCAACTACCTAATTTATACTGTTAAGTTATATGACTGATATTTTTAAATTTGCAATTTCTAAATAATATATGTAGTGCATTACATTTTGAAGATTTGTTATAACTATAAATCTGAAGCAAAATAAATTAAAAAACTACCTAAATATATATTATATGCAATCTTATATAATTGCCCACCTGTTGTCTTAATAATGTTTATTTGAAATGAGAATGTAGGACAGAGTGTAATATTAATAGTAATAGTATTATGGTGTAGGGAAATGGGGAAATTCCAAGTCAATTCAACACAACTTTGGGAGATTTTCGGAATTGTCTAGAGGAGATTTTAGGAAGATGTCTCATATTTTCATGATTTTTTTATGCAGCTTTATATCATTGACTTATGAAAGAGTATCAAATTTCAGTTATGTAGCACAATTATTTTCGAATTTATGAATTTTTAAAGATTTAAATTTCTATGAAAAAATTTCATGTTTAAGGCACCTTTGGATGCCTATAGACTGACAACCAATGATATAAACCTGGGAGGGGTCATTTTAAAGCTGTTGAATGGGGCTTTAATATAATATGCCACAAGTTAGAGTAACATTTTTGAAAAATGAAATTTTTAAAATATAAAATATTTTTTCAAAAGTGGCTATTTTAAAAATTTTAAAAAATTATCAAATATAGTATATAATACTTTTATGTTTATAATACATACAGCAAAATTCTATCATGGGATCTCAATGGGATCAAGAGATACAGGGCTTCAGAAATTCACATGTTTTGTATATAATATACAAAATTAGTAAATTTTTATTTTTTATTTACAAATTTTGCAATGCGGTATGCAGGACACTAGGGTATTTTACACCATGTAAAATAAAATCAAAAAATATATATTTATGATAGATTTTGTAAAAAGTAAACAAGAAATATTGATTTCTGTTTAAATAATTGCATTATAAATTTTATATTACAATTTTAAGAATATTTTTTTTCGTCTTTGCCTTAAATCTGTAAAACAGTGTCCACCATATTAGTCATGTTGTGACATCACTGATCCATAAGGATATTAGTGTTCTGTATCACTGATGAAGAGAATTAGTTAATGTGCTGTGTTGTTTTGAAAAGTTTCAAGTTGTCATTACAATTATTGAGTTCTATTACAAATTTTATTGAAAAGGCATCAAGGAAGACAAATTCGTAAAAGCAGAAAGTACTTATCTACCAAGGATAAATAAATTTATTGATGGCAAAATTTTTTGCATACAATCTCAATTTTTGTTCTGCTGAGTTGTGGAATGTTCAAACATCAATGTAAGTACCTATTACCAACTTTTGTTTATACAAAAACACAATACCAGGTGAGAGCGTATTTTGATAAAACATAGTTTACTTTATCCATAATTATAATCAATATCAATCATTAGTTATTATATCTAAGTTAACGTAATTTATTACAAAATTTGACTTGCGATACCCTTCACCTCATGATGTTTGTTTTGTATTAAACAATAGTTAAATGTTAGTCATACTTACATCAAAATTATCTTCACAGAAGAATAGTCTGGTTTATCTAGACAATGTATTCGGGTATCTTCTTGCCAGTTTTAGCTAAGTATTTCTTATATTTAAATCAGTTAGCACTTGAATCCATAACTTTCCTGGCATTCTTATGCTCGTATTTTTGCATTCGGGCACAACACAACAATGATTTAGATTTGCCCATTTTGCAAAGGAATAAGAACATTGAAAAGTATCTTATTCCTTTGCAAAATGGGCAGAATCGACGACTGTGAAGTCACGAGTTAAACAACATGGTGGCTAGCGTTTTCACGCGAAAATTTAAAACGATAGATTAAAAGTAATTTTTATGACACTATTCGGTTTTAAAAAAATTATATAAAAATTATAGTAGTTCATTATCACTCTAGGATTCATTTAAAACAATTTTTGAAAATGGTTGAAATACCCTATTAAATTAATAAAATGCAATGATTACTTTAAAGTACCATATTTGGAAACCTCTCTTTAAAAGAAAACTGAAGCTGATGGGTCTACAATTCCCTTTTAAATCCCTTTTTACTCAGATAAAAAGGGATTTTCCCTCGGGGGAAAATCCCCTTTCACAAGGCTAAGGCGAACACTGTGGATTCCTTTTGCAGATGTGATATGCAAAGTCAACCCCGGCACACAGATTGGCCAAACATACAGTGTACCACACAATGAAGTGAACAAATTTGTGGATATCTTCCAATAATTGGAGTCTCGAATTAATTAATTTGTTGTATTGATTTATTATGTATTTTATATATTGAAAGACTGAGGTAGATTTTTTTTAATTAAGTTATTTATTTGTTTTATTCGATTTAATTAATTTTTTAACCCTTAACTTTACCCATAATGTTGGATTTTTAATGGTAAGTGTCTATGTGACTTTTCCACATTAAAAAAATGTAAAAATAATACCCACTGCTTGTTTTATTGTAGTGTGTTGCTGGTTTCATTCAATGAATTATTCAAAAATTTTTGAAACAATACTAATTCTGTATGTTTCACAAAACATGTATTTCTGAAGCCCTGTATCTCTTGATCCCATTGAGATCCCATGATAGAATTTTACTGTATCTATTAAGTCATTATAATCTATATTTGATACTTTTTAGAAATTTTGAAAATCACCACTATGAAAAGAAGTTTTCATTTTTTTTTTTAAAAATTGTAACCCTATCTTGTGGCATGTCATATTAAAGCCTCATTCAACGGCTTTAAAATGTGACCACTTCCAGGTTTCATAGAAATTTAAATCTTTAAAAATTAATAACTTCAAAAATAATTGTGCTATATAACTGAAATTTGGTAATATTTCATAAGTCTATGACATATTGCTACATAAAAAAATCGTAAAAATCTGAGACATCAAGTCTGAATCAATGTGTTGATTTGACATGGAATAACACAAATGACTGAGGCACTAACATAACAGTTGACACATGTGACAAAACTGCTACATCGGAGCAGTCAATCAGCGCCCTGTCAAGAGGTCCGTGCCGAGAGCGCCGTGCCTAGGCAAAATTGAGGTTGCAATCGGTCGGTCAGGCCTGGGAGCCTCCCGTTAATTAGCGCCCAGAAAATGGATGATGGCACAAAGACAAACGCGCATAGGGCTGCTGCCTGGAGGTCGCCACGGCGCGTCTAAAGCTGGTGCTAGACACGGACCACCTCAGCAGCTTCTCACATCCATCTTCCTTACCGGATGGCTTGGTATCGGCTATCGGCAAGGTTTTCCCGAACTCAGCAAACGGCACCCGCCTCTGGTGGAGTACGCCACAAATGTTGGACGAAGAAAATGAATTCAAACGCATTGCGGACGTATTTTAAGGCGAAGGGGGAGAAGTTGGTAGTTTTGGGTACCGGGCTAGGATGCATCGTCTTTTTGCTGAGCTGGAGCCATCTATAACCGTCACTGAGCAAAACGTGGCAGACCAAGTTCGGTACATTTAATGGCCACAACGTGAGGCTGTTCCCGTGTCAAATGAAAATACTACGATAGAAGATGCGGCTCTACTAATTGCAGAGCAACATTCACATGTAGATGCCGCCGTAGATCTCCTTGTGGTTGATCAGACGACGATGGAATCGCCCAGGAATGAGAGCAAATGAGGAGCATATTGGAAGAGGCGATTAGAAAATCGCGCAGTACGCAAAGGACTTTTCCGCATACCCCTAAGCAAGCGAAATCGGGCTGTCGTGAGGGCTCTAAACTCAGTGCTGGTGTTTTATCTGGAAGCAAGCCGGGGCCTTTGCGAGACAGATTCAATTTTTTTGGCGCCGCACTAGCAGTTTACCGCATTATTGGGGCCAAGCTCTGCAAGGCTGGACGTGCTAACACAAAATAGCGCCATGCCAGCCTGGAGAAGAAAAAGAATTGAAGACCGTATCACAAAGGCAAGAGCCCTCATTGGCAGACGGATAAGCTTCAAGTCGGGCAATAACAGGCCAAGAATTGTGCGCACCGTCAGTATGGCGTTTGCTGGGACTAATGTCAGTATGTCACAGCCGGATATTACGCAAAAATTGACGGAGCGCATAGACGACTTGAAGCTGAAAATCGCTACTTGGGGGAAGCGGATTCGGCGATATACCTAGGTGTCGATGTGGTTCAACCAGAATCGTCTCTTCCAGAGTGATCAGAAAGGCTCTATAAATCGTTGGAGCGACCGGCCGAATCAGGCCGACACTGTCGCATTCTGGCGTGATCGGTGGTCGGAGCCCGTAAACCACAGCGAAGTTGTGGCGAGCCAGTGTACGAATGTTACGCCCATGGACCCAGTGGCGGCCTTAGGGCGGTGCGACCGCACCGGTCGCTGTCATCGGGGGGGGGGGGCGAAACCAACCGAAACACTACCACCGGGCACTGGTTACCAATTCACTCACTCTTATCACTAACATTCCGTTTTGTTGACGCTAATTAGGAAGTCAGAGCACGAGTATTTTGTTGCTTACAAGCTAGTAAGTGACTTTTCGGAAAAAGGACTCACTGGCCTCTTTCTTGATGCAATTGTTCAAGTGTTTGACTTAGACATGAATGATTGACGAGGTCAAATGTACTATAATGGTGCGAACGTGGCAGAAAAATCAAAGGTGCTCAAACTAGAATTTGGCTTAATTTTCTCGTGCATTTTTCAATCCATAGAAATTAATTTGTTCCTATTTGTGTAATAAAATGAAATGATGTGTCCTACCCAGCCTGAAGAGCACCTCCCAACCTCCCTCAATTGCATGCACTATCCCCGTAGCCACCACTCCATGTACAACCACACCCAAAACCACCACACTAAGAACGACACACCACTCTCGATAATACGATATGTGTTTCGTCTACACGAGGCATCGACAGGTAAAGTAGTCTCTGCGGTGGCTGAAGGCTGACTGAGCGGCGAGCCGAAACAGTTACTATTTATACAGCTCGCTGATCATCGAATTGTATAAATAGCAGCGTGTGGAGAGCGGAGAGAGTGCTAGGAGTGGTGGTGATGTGATTAGAGGTGACGAAGATAATGTCAGCCTCCGCAGAGTCAACTTATGTAAGGATGTCTCGTGTAGAGGCGAAACATGTATTATCAAGAGTGGTGTGTCGCTCCTAGTGTGGTGGTGCTGGGAGGGGTGGTGAAGGGGATAGTGCACGCAACTGAGGGAGGGTGGGAGGTGATAAGACGACTGCGGACAGATTGAATAGTCTACAAAAGACTATCTGCTGAATGGCAACTGTCATCATCTTTATTTGGACCAGGAGGTGAGGGCTAGTTTGTATAGGATTAACGCCCAGGGTGGCCTGCGCTTGCTTTACTATAAATTGATATCCATGCGACTCAAGAAAACATGGGTTATGCATGATATCAGATATCATGCGTCCACTATACACTTAATAAAAAGTATATAGTGGAATTACCCTCCAGAGGAGACTGGCTGAATGGACAGGTTAACTGTGAGGTCTGTAACCTTATATCGTACACCGACGGGTCAAAAATGGATCTCGACGTAGACTTTGGAATTTATGGGGAAGGCCCCAAATTCAAACATAGCATGCATTATGGTAGATTCACCTCTTATCTTCCAGGCAGAAATTTTTGTCATACTTCAGTGTGCGATCAATCTGCTAAAACACTTATGTCAAACATATAATCTAGGGATGGTGTACCAATGGCACGCGACAAAATATTTTGGGCACGCTACCGATCACAAAGTTCACTATCCTGTACCTTTAAACTAGCAATTCTTGTATATATATAATCGGAATTTCGGAAACGGCTCCAAAGATTTTCATAAAATTTTGTGTGCAGGGAGTTTCGGGGGCAATAAATCGATCTAGCTAGGATTTATTTTTAGAAAATGTCTTTTTGTCCGTGTTTTTAGGCAATGAAAAACTGCTACAATATCGTTAGAATAAGAAGGTAAATTTTGACAGTTTATTAATGATTACAAAAAGCTTAATTGGTATATTGGGCGGTCATAAATTCGTAATACCATGCTTCGAGCCCAGACCGACCGACCGACTTTTTTTAATTTTTTTTCAAGTTCCTTTCTTTTTTGAGAAAATCTACTTTTTCGAGCCCTTTTCTTAGTATTTTTTAAAAACACGAAAATTTAAATTAAACTAATTGCACTCATGATTTTTTATTCAAATAACCAGTTCAGTTTTTTCTATTCGCTAAGATCAAAAAATATTATTCGTATTTCTACTGGGTACTGAAGTATTATATTACAAACAAACGCGAGTGATCCTAGTTACATCGTGGACTACAATTATTATTAACGCATAGTTCGTTTCATCATCATCATTACAGCCCTTCACAAGTCCACGCCTCCCACAAGGAATGCATAGTTCGTTTACACATAGCGTCACAAATTTCATTTGTGTTATATTTAGGATTTTAGTACCCCAACATAAGTTATGTAATCATCTAATCATCAACAACAGAAGTCACACTAATGTTACTATAATTTTAATTGCGCGTATAACCGATCTACTATTATTTTCGCAATATACTATTATATTCACGATGTCAAAAATTTTATACGGCACGTTTATTACCTAATTAAACATTTCTTTAGAAAAATGGCACGTTGATACATAAAAGTTCGCCACTCCTGATATAATCTGTATAAACTTTGATAGTCAAGCAATATTGCATGCGCTGAGATCAAACTGAGTGAACTCGAAGCTAGTTGGAGACTGCGTGAACCGTCTAAACGCCTTGGGAGGTAACAACAGGGTTGTTTTATGATGAGTTCCGTGCCACGCGGGTATTACGGATCGGAGTGGTAACCTTTTTTAGGGATCGGGTGCACGAGGGCTCTCTTCCATGATTTCCTGACTACGCCGATGGAGTAGGAGTACCAGAAAAGACGCGTTAAGGCCGGTGCCAACTTTGGAGCACACGTCTTCAGCACAATAGGAGGGACGCCATCAGACCCACTCAAATTGTTGCATGTGATCCTGCATGGATCACTCACACTGCGGGATGGTCGGCAGTGTGTTCTCCCCGTGATCAAGAGTCGAGTGGGACGCAAAGAGAGAGCCCAGCAGATCGGCTTTGTCCTTTCCGGCATGGGCTAGTGAGTCGTCCTCCCCGTGCAGAGATGGGCAGATGGCTGACAGAAGTTCCCTTGTACAGCCTTAGCGGGAGACCAGAATGTGCACGTGTTCCCGAAGGAAGACGAACTAGTTTCTCGCCAATTCTGCCGATGTGCTCTGACTTTGCCTTGACAATGACACTTTTGAAGAACCTGGAGGCAGAATTGTATTTCTTTTTTAGAGCGCTGGTATTATTTGCATCCCGAGACGTCAATGCGGGAGCCCAGGCCTGGTAGTATTCTTGCTTATGGCGTAATGCAGGTGCGACCAAACCATGGCTGGTCTCTGCCTCTGATAAGTACCACAGATGATGGAATAGAAAGTCCCATTCCCTGTATCACTACATCAGCGACAGAATCAGCAACAACGCTGTGATCATCCGGCGAGAAGCAAACCCGCCTCCAAGGGTAGGATGCAAAAAAAGATCGCATTCCGTGATTCCGTCCCAATCAGCTGACTTATAACGCCAAACACAGCGCTAACCTGCAGTACACAACCGCGATGAGAGCGTGAGTGGCACCGTACTCCGGATTAGACAATGGTCCGAGGAGCCAAGAGGGGCATCAACGGAGACCTGATATTTGTCCGGATGAGAAGTCAGCAGAAGGTCCAACACGGAAGGTACATGGTCTTCCACATCTGGGATCCGCGTAGGCGAGGTAACCAGTTGTGTCAGACCATATGCCAAAGCAAAGTCATAAACAGATTTACCCGCATGATCGGTTGAACGAAAAGCCATTCAGTATGGCGGGCGTTAAGATCACCAAGTATCACGATCTCTGCGGATAGGACCTGTTGTAGCACGGAGTCTGTAGTCATCTGCACGTGGTCGATGAGTAGGTCTGTTTTGGCATTACCGCTATGGGACCTATAGAGGCACCTATATACCATCTTGGTGGGGGGGGGGATTGGCTCCGGCCACCTGCACTCACCAGACGAAACGCAGAAGCAAAGTCTCTACTTCGCGCTGGTCTTCTGTGAGGTCGTGGTACCACCCCGGTTTTACCCGGCCCATGCGTGCATCTGCAAAGGCTGCCGCGTGGCTCTACCACTGTTAAATATTTTTAACTTACCGCTAAAAAAATTGAAAATTTTCTAAAATCGGGAAGTTGACCCTGGCAATTTTTCGATGGTGTCTCTGTGCGCGCGTGTGTGTGTGTGTGTGTGTGTGTGTGTGTGTGTGTGTGTGTGTGTGTGTGTGTGTGTGTGTGTGTGTGTGTGCGTGCGTGCGATGCGTGCGGCGCGAGCGGTGCGTGCGTGTGTGGGTGCGTGCGTGCGTGCACGCACACACTAGGGCTTGCGTGATTTAGAAATCGTAAACATTTTGAAAACTGTTTTTTTTTTGGAGTAACTTAACTTTTAAACGGCTTTACCGATTCGAAAACTAATCAGCTTTTAACCTTGATGATGATGAATCTGTCCAGTCAAAATCCAGTTAATTCGTCCGTGAGATATCCTTAACGACAATTTTTGAAAAATTGTTTTTTTTAAATTACTCCTATATTTCATATTAAACGTCATAATTTGGTGCGCTTTGTATTTGAAATTAGCGGTTCCCGGGATGGCCTGCAGAGTCAGGTCAACCAATTTTTTTGGTCTAATATGTTCGGATTTTACAAGGTGGTTAGAGTCCCTTTCTTCTTATATAGGTCATGTAAGCCAGTACCTTCCTTTACCTATTTCTGCCACCAAAGAACTGTGTACCCACTACTGTGTTTCTGTTTATGTGGTAAGAGAGAGCCAGTGCAATTAGAGGTTGTGAGGTTTTCATTCTAATCTTCAGGTGTGACAATATATGTGGCCTTCTTTGTTGAAATTTTGTTGTAGGTGTCCAAGTGCCACTGCTCTGCAATGCTTATTTGTCACTATACTACTATAATACCCCCTAGACTGCCTCGTTGGTCTAATGTTTGTGGTAGTCCAACTGCTGATCATGAGGTCTTGGGTTCGAATCCCGGGACGGGCCAAAAAAATCAATTATTGAGTTTTTCCGTCAAGAATTTTTCAGTAGTATCCCAGAGTCAAGAAGTTGGCGGCCCCCGTGCCTCGGAAAGCCATTGGTCCTGCCCCTGATCTCTCTCCGGTCGTGTCGGCTTACCGTCCCATCGGATTATGAGAGTGAGGGAATATAGAGTGCACTTGTGCTTGCGCATACACTTGGGCATTATAATCCTGTCTCGCGCCAATGGCGATGGCTAGTCTCCGTTGAGGCAGGCCGCCGTGACTGAAATTCGGTCTGGAGGATATAATTATAAAAAAATATCATAAATCAATAACTTGAAACAGGAACTAAAATTGAGATCATGCAAATGCGGGTAATGCCACTGTTTTATTTTCAGGTGCAAGTTTATGGTGCTTCATCCCTACCTGCTCATCATGAACTAACTGAAATCTCCAACAACAGTGTGTCAAACAAATCATCACAAGATAATCTTAAGGTCCAGTTAAATTTGTTAATTGAGACTGCTCTATCCCATGTCGAACCTACTCAGGTATTGCCTCAGTTGCAGTCATTATTTAATAGCATATTAGATTGTAACTATCTCATAAAAGCAGCCTTAAAACTTTGTAAAACTAATATTATATATAAAACGCTTGTGTATCCTTTACAAACTAAAGTTTTCAATACAAATGATAGTAATTTGATCAATCTTATCAGTGATTTAGCAATTAAAATAGATCTGTTAGAGTACATTCTCTTTCGTGGTGATAATTTATACCAAAACATTGAATTGTTTGAGAAAAGCTTTATACAACTTAGTATATTATTTATATCTAAATCAGATTTAGATTTAGCTTCAATCTGTTGGTTAAAGTATTCTGAATTAAAATTGCCAATAGAACCTAATGATATTGTAAGCATTTTAAATGCTATACCATATAATATTAAAATAGGGACACTTATTATTTGGTTACACAATTTTGTTCCATCTATTTTGGAAGAAAATCCATTTTATGTTGACCTCTTTGTCAAATGGACAACTGAAAGAGTTTTTGATTTAGAACGATCACCATACTGGCCTAAAATAGGCTTAAAGTTTATTCAGGAAGTCATCTCTGTGCTAGAAAATTCCATCAAAACTATTGCAATAAGGCCAACGTCTTTAGATGACCTAGATGTTTTGAAGGATCATGTTAATTACATCATGGAGTTAAAAGAGAAGTATAGAATCAATATGTTACTTAGTGAGTTAAGTTCCCAGAATCCAACTGAAGTAGCTCTAATAATGTTACGCCGTTGCTACACAGAGGATTTGGAAGATTTTCTCCAAAACAACTTGCCAAGTTATGCATCCCGTCATTTATTCGAATTAGATGACATGTTACAATCATTTATAGAAAGTGAAGCGGCAATAAGTGGAGGTAGTGTTGATGGTATTCGTTTGCAAATGTTATTAAATGCTTTTCGTTCAACTAGTAATAGACTTGGATGTCTCCTTCAAGTGTTAAAAGTGTTGGATGTGCCATGGAATAATACTATAGTGGACCTGGCTGTTACTGCTGCTGCTTCTGCAAAAAAAGATTTTACAGTTACTGATGCAGATGGACAGTTGGCACAAGAAATTCATAAAGAGTTAAACTACGCAAAACTTAAGGTTGTATTAAAAAAATATAACTTTCCTTTAACATGTACTGATTACAATTTAGTGCTTCATAAAATAATTGATTCTCCACTTATTGATCTTACTGATTTAGGAGTTATCACTAGTGTTTTACCAACATATGCAAATCTTAGCAGCATTTTATATATTCATAAATGTCTACAGAACTGTGAAACAAAGCAAGCTTTAAACTATTTCAAGCAATTGAAAAATAAGGAAAAAAGGAAATTACTTAAGACTATAATTAACAAATTTGAACTCATCATTAATGGAGCAAAGTCCAATGTTAAACTTGAAAGAAATTATCTTGACTTCTTAAAAGGTACTCAGTCTGTAGATGATATGCAAATGACAACTTTAGAGAATTTATATCACCTTAAAAATTCATATGATATTACGATAAGCATGAATGAAATATATAAAGAAAATTGTTGTGAAAACAAATTGAATACATGGATTCAAAGTGATGGTGCACTAGCAAGCTCAGGACGTGGTAGGTGTATAACTCATTTGGTAAATAAACATCTGTCGAGGAATTCTGCTTTGTTAGTTCAGTTACGTCAAACTTCAACGAGCCAAGAAGTCCGCGAATTCGTTGAATGTATGTTATTATCTGATCCTTGTGATTCTAATATGACATCAATTTTGTCATCATTTAAAGATGGAAATAATTCTAAACTCTTGATAGAATCTAATAATATACTATCAGAATTAGTTTCAAAGTGTAATGAAGAATATTTACACTACTTAATTAAAAGACTATCTATTTTGAATTCTTTAATAAACACAAATATTGTTTTAAAGAATTTATCAGTGGCATGGAAATTTCATTACATATTTTTACCTATTTCCTCTGTCAATGCCTTAAATGATTTAATTAGCTTCTATTGTAAATTACCCACAAATGAAAACAATTTGCAATGTGAAATTTCGAATATTTGTAATAGAAGTGATTTTATTCCATTTAGATTGATTTCATACTATATGGCTGTAGTGTTTGAAATGGAAAAGAGTTCATGTGAACATTTACTAAAATTGAGAGATATATTAGCAAGAAAAATGCTTACTAAGATAGTTGCTTCACAGGATCTAGATAATGCTCTAGTAACAATTTTACTAATAATTTTAACCAATTTCGAAGTAACGGAAGACAAAATGTGGGTTTTAGAAACACTACGTGGTCAGTCTGACTCTTTTGCGCCTTCAGTTATATATTATCTATCAGCTTCAGTGACACGTCTCATATTTGGACTAGACGGTATTTTACCAGGAAACATAATAACTTATCCTCCTCAATATATTTTGAAGTCTAAATTCAATATTGATTTGTCAGAAGTTGCTTTACCAGATAGTACTGAAGTGACATGGGATGCGAAAGTTGTGCTTTTCCATGTCTTGAGGCAGTATTCTAACATCGAGTTAGATCGTCTCTTTGATTTATGCCGAACTTTGAACGTATCTTCCGATGATGGCTTATCTTTGTTACTTATATCACTCTTAACTAATTGGGATCTAAAGTATAAATTAGTAGATGATGATCTTGGTTGTCCTGAACTGAAATTGCTGAATGATGAAAGGGAAATTATTCCTAAGTGCTGTATAATCTGGGAAAGTATTCAAAATAGGGATTTTCTTCGAGATGTATTAAATGACTTCTGGAAAAACGGCGAAGTGATATTGCACGGTTCTGTGGTCTCAATTAATCCATACTATTATGAATTATATTTTTGTATATATCATCTCATATTTAAAGCAACTACAGACTCTCGCAATATTAAGCAATATTACCTTTTAAATTTTTTAAAAGAATACAAGAGAAAAAGTACGCCAAAACAATACGAGTTTGAATTATTCTCAGTAAAGGGCATGTTTCCGGAAATAGGGTATTATCGTCTGCCTTTTCACCTTTTCATGCGCGAGGATATGTGGACTCATTTAAAGTCTGAGATAACTTTAGAAACTTATGAACGATGGCTGCCTATTGCTGGTATAATATCACTTGATAATGACTTACAAACTGCCAGAGATATGATTTGTAGCAATGCTGTGAAGCAAACGATGACTTCAAGAACGCGTAATGAAGGCCCTGAAGTAAATTCGAAGGAAAACGAACCATGGCTATTGACTTCTCGAGAAGAGCCTTTGCTTCGTACAGCTCATAGATGTGTACGTCATATCGCAAATATGGAATGGGCGGGTGCATGTCTTTTCTATGTCTTACAAGGGTGTGCTCGAGGAGCTGATCAAGTAGCCGCAGCTCATTTGTGCTTCCAGTTTTCTCAACGTTGGGCTGCGCTTCAGCCAGGCAACCGCGCTGTTCGACAGATGGAACGTTTACATTCAACGCTTTCTACGCGTCATGCTTTGCATAAAATAGATTGGGCTTGCGAAGAATTTATTCGGCTGTCTACTGAACCAGCACAGCTTTTACACGCCATGTATCTTCATCCTAATTTTGTAGATAAGATAGCTCGTCATGATGTAAATCGGGCAGCAAATGAAATAGCAGACAAAAATGGTATCAATATTAGTTCCATTAGAATCCAACTTTTAGAAAACGTTCTTGAAAAAAATCAAAAAGAAAGAAGAAGTTTTCCAGGTCTTAATACAAAAGAGCTGATTACCGCAAAATATATCCTAAAAGCTACTTGCCCGAAGATGGGAGCTATTTATTTATCGCGAATTGCTTTTGACGATGAAAGTGACTTTAACAAATGCAAAAAACTTAGAGCCTTTCAGTGTTTGATGAGCATTGTAGATCCTGACACTGCGGTCAAAGTTACCAACCGTGTACGTGATTCGCTTTGGTCGTCACTTTTGGAGTTATTATATATAGTCAATCTTGAATCAATCGATATGCCCTGGATAGTTGCCACGTTCTTACAAGATAAGATTCTTGCTATCCACCAGTTACTCCAAGTTGCTAGTGGAAATATTGAAGGTTTAAAAATTGCCGCAGAATTGGCATATAGATACGGAAATTTTCAAATTATCCACGATATAATTCCGTTACTGCTTCGTGCATCCTTGTATGAAGATATTATTCCATTATTACTAAAAGTGTTTCATCCTCCAAATGATAATATATGCACTGCTTGGCGAGCAGTTTTGTTAACACCCTTTCAGCGCGCAGATTATCCTATAACAGAACGACAAAGGAAAAAATGTCTCAATGTGTTAAATTTGTTACCAATATGCCCACTAATAAAAGATGAAGACTTAATAGAAATATGGAAAAATTGTGTTCGATGTAAATGCCTTGGCCTTGGATGCTTAGTTTTGCCATACATGACTTCACAGACTAGGCAAAAATTAACCGAACTACAAAAAATTGATAGAAGGAACCTCGTCATAAGTCTTAAAAATTTACAAGCAGAATCATATCTTGTTTCTGGTGCAATGATTGTTCTTGAAAATATGGGTTCAAAAGTTTATAAATAAAATAACTTTACTCTTGTGCATTTACCTAATATCCTCAATTATTAATCAGTAATAAAAGTAGGAATATGAAAACCCCACGGAAATAATTATCAGTAAGTTAAGTTTCCTTTAGGCTAAGCAATTTTTTAACTTACTATTATTTTCAATAGCCCTAAAAATGAAAACCACTAAATATTCAAATTACTAGGTAGGTAGTTAAAAATATTTTATTGTCTATAAATGATCTATTTTAATGTACCTAATAGTGATTAGAATCTGCAACTGTTATTGTTTTTGCTATTACCTGGATAAACTAATTAGACTATAAATTTCATAACTAATGATGATTTTTCGTATTAGATAGTGCCATAAGCAGATTGGCATTAAAACTAGTGATCCCTAAAAGATTCTTGCAAAATGTCACATATGTAAATTATTATGTAATCTATTAAAGAATTGTTAAGTATTTCTAAAAATTGTATTTTTATTTTATTTTTTAAAATTTTTAGTTTGGAAAATAAATTAGCTTTAGCAATTATTTATAATGACAAAATTAGAATTAATCATATGAAATGTGTGGTGGTGGTGAATGAAATCTATCAGACCTTTTCGTCCTGTGGATGTCGTAAGAAAAGGGTGACCTTAGCCCATTCTCAGACGAGGTGAACAAAATAAAGTAACAACTGATGAGAAGGAAAGGTAAGTCGCACACTATTCGAGTGGACCCTGAGAAACCAAATAAAAATGTCTGTGGTCCAGGGTACGCACTCAGTACCGGTTTTAAGACATCTCTTTCTCTACTCCTGCACTCATAAGAAAGTCAGGTTTAATGCCTTAAACCGTTAAACTATAGGCCGTTATCTCCTTGTCTTCTAAATTAATGTAGTTAATTAAAAATCTTTAACAAAAATGGCATCCCATGCCGTGAAATGTGTAAATTACAATATAGTTATGTCGGAACTTTTGGCTTTTATATAAAATAAAGCCGATATAATGGACGAAGAAAGTATTGTTCTTCTTATTTTTACCACCTTCTCCGAGGAAGAAATAGCACAGGCAAAAAAGTTACTGTTCGAAGTAACCGATCTATCCAGGCGCTTGATGAAAAGAAAAAAGGATGGCAAGAAAGTTAGAAATATTCAAGACATTATTGCAGTCATTAAGGAAACTGATCCCGACAAGCTGCCAATCTATTTTGCTGAAACTTCCTCCGGGTACGTTCGATCATATCGACGCATCAAGATTGCTCAGAGATATTATAATGTTACAAAATGAGATGGCTGTAATAAAAAAAACATACGTCACTAAAGATTTGTTGAATATATTGAATACAGAGGGTAATTTTAATGGTAATTGTTGAAAAAAAAGGTGCTTTATTTGATACTTTTAATTACAAGAGTCCAATAGGATTACTGCATAGATCTACGGCTAATGAGAACTATTGTTGTTCCTATAGTGAAAAACAAGACTAGAGATATATCAGATATTCTTACAAGGCTAATTGAACTCCTATATCCTTGGCAACTGTATTGGCAAAGGTGCTTGACGGTTTGCTGGAGCGACGACTTATTAACTATATACAGCTAAACGATGCTCAAATTGGTTTTAGATCAGGCCTGTCGACAGAAAGTCGACAAACGCCAGTGTATGCTAATTTCTGGATCTCTCCAAGGCATTTGGCCTGGTTAGTTATGACATACTATGGACAAAACTGCGTGAAATATCCGTTCCAGCTGAACTTATCACCACTCAAATTGGTACGGTCATCAAGTTAACAGGTCAGATGGTCTAGCGCGTTATCTTACAAATGTACATAAAGCCAATGTACATTTCATTTCACTCCTTTGTATCCATACAAAATAGTGATAATTCAATAATTTTTTTTTTTATAGGATAGGGTGACAAACGAGCACACAGTCCACCTGATGGTAAGTGGTTGCTGTGGCCCATAGACATCTACATCTATCCTCGATTACGAATCAAAATGCAGATGCGTTGTCACCCGTGAGGACTAAGATGGAATGCCTCGTTTCCAGTAAAAAGGGTCTCCGGTTCTCTACACTCACCATACGAAATACAGCAGCATTAAGCTACTATTTCACGCTGGTATTCTGTGAGAGCGTGGTCCTTCCCCGGACGATAATACGGAAATAATTCAATTTTATTCATAAAAGTATGCGATCATTTCATCAATGTATTGTTATGACGTTTTCACGTTAAACTATCGTCCGTAAACCGACTTTAGAGACAACCAATTTTTTTCTAGGGATACTTCTCTAAACCTGATGCTTAGCTACCTACGAGTACATGAGCGCACTCAGCGTGTTCATGTAGACTCTGTGTTGAGTGACGAAGAAAATGTTATTTTCGGCGTTCCTAAAGGTAGCGTCTTAGGGCCTGAGCCTTGGTCTATATTAATGAGCTGTGCAAGCTTTTAATTCCTCACGGTCACATCTCCTATGCTGACGATACATTTGTTGCTTTTTCGGGAGATACTTGGGAGGAAGTGAAAACACGTGCAGAATCGGAACTTAAAACGATAGCAGCCTGGTTAAATAACAACCTACTGTCATTAAACACTCATAAAACAACTTATATTTGTTTTGGTTTGTACAATTCCACTCAACCACCAGCCAACTTTAGCACTAAAATACACAATTGCCAAGACAGCCTACTTTCTAGCTGTGTCTGTGCTGTTTTAAAGAGTGGACAAAACAAAATATGTAGGTGTCGTTATTGATCAGAGACTGTTTTAGTATAATCATATTAAATGAATAACTGGCCGCATAAGAAAATTAATGTGGATTTTCAAAAAGATAAGATATGTAACAAACCCCCAATTACTGAACAAAGTACGAGTGTATACAGCACTGGCTCAATCTGTTCTCACTTATTGTATACCAGTAAGGGAAGGGGCTTTAAAAATCAAATTTCCTTGAAGTAGAGCGAGCTCAAAGAGCCCTGTTTAAAGTCTGCTATTTTAAACCATACCGATTCCCCACCACTGACCTTTATAATTTGTCTGGTGTCTTGTCAGTTCGAAAATTATATATTTTGTTCTTATTGCTTAAAATTCATCAATCTACTACGTATGAACAAGACAGTTTTATGTACCCATCGCTGTAAAACGACATTTGCTTCACTACAATATGAGAAAAGGGCACTATACATATAAAATCTTAAGCATATATCCATTGTATAGCATAGAAGTCAAAAAGAAAACAACAGAATGGCTAAAAACTTAAAATTACAACGAAACCGAAACACTTAGAAATAATTATTTAACTTGATATGTATAATTAATAATTTACTAAATATACCACACCTCAGCATGCACACACCACTTACACTTACTCTACACAATTACATAACTTACACCTACAGATATTTTATTTTAAAAATATTATAAGTTTTAATTTAAGTTATACTATACGTCAAAAATATATGCGTTAGGTACACTAGTTCTAAACACTAATTTATAAAAATGAAAGACGGAAAGAGCGGAGCCTCCTAACACAAGTTTTCTAACTTAAAAGGAGTATTCCGACTATTAATTTCATTTTAAGTATTACTGGAACGAAAATAAAGATTTTTGATTTTGAAGTTATGCCTATGACATGGTGTTCCTGAGTCCATCGGTGAGTGCGTTGCGTAGACTGTTATCTGTGTGTGAAACGTATGCTTGTGAACATAGACTCCTCTTTAACACCAAGAAAAGAGAGTTGGTGGGGTTTCGTGTTAACAGTAAGAAGAAGTTTATCAGTTTAAATATTTGGGACACATTGTTAACAAATATCTGACAGATAAAAATGATATTGAGAGAGAACGACGTGCGTTGACGGTTAGAAATATGCTTGTCCGCTAATTTGCTGGGTGCACAAAAGATGTCAAAATTATCCTCTTCAAGGCGTACTGTCAAACATTTTACACCTGCAACTTGACTTGCTTCGAATTCAATATAAAAATGCCTTCAAGATACTAATAGGCCTTCCTAGACACTGTAGTTCTAAAAGCACGTTTGCTGAAACAGGTGTTGATGATTTTTATGGCATCATAAAGAAGCGAACTGCGTCAATGTTATGTAGACTACGGAAGAGCTCAAATATTGTCTTGAAGATATTTCAAGATAGGCTTGACCTATTCATTCAGAGGCGTTGGATCCTAATGCATGTCGGTGGGATATTCAAGTTTAACTGATTGCTCTCGTCCTGTTCACATAATTTATTTTATTCTTATTTTATTATTATATTTTTAATTGACATAGTTTATGTAAATTATTAGCAAATGTGTATGGACATGTATATCTGAAATAAACATTATTATTATTATAATTATTAAAAATAGCCAGCTCAAGGAACATCAGCTGACTGGTGACCGACAGCAGGCCTGTCTCACTCTGCGCTTTAGGCATGGAAATAAACCTACGCTGCGCGGTACCCTACAAGGGCCGTCCATTAATCACGTGCACCTCGAAGGGGCTGGGGGGGGGGGGGAGGCGGTTTAACAAAAATCACGAAATGTCACAAGGGGGTGGCGAATATAGTAAGATTATCACGTGTATTTATTTTTTCCTCAAACGCCTGATTTCTAAACCAAAAAGCGGCGTATAATGACCTTGACTAGTCTGTACATGTAAATTCATGTCACAAGCATGAACCTAATCCGAGCAATGATAGTCTAGAGATGCACAATGTTCGTCCTTCACGCATCCTCTTGATGAAAACGACGCTTATCTTCAACAAAGCACACTTGCAAGATGCTTATCCAGTTGTTAGTGTTGAAGAAAGTCTTGCTAATCCGTGGTCCGAGGACAATGTACATTAAATATGTTCATGTAGGTACTAGTACAATATTGAATATGTTCATGTTATAGTACAATGTATGTTTTCCGTATGATTACACCATTCCTTTTATATTATTTTTATGCCAGTCAAAAACAACCTGCAACCTTTCCGTCTAGACATTTTTATCATGGTCCTTAATTTCAGAACAAAACTAGATTATACTTTATAGGTGCTAAAAAATACACGTGATTTTGGGTGGGGTGGGGGTGTTAGTCGTAAACTTCACCACGTATCACCAAGAGGGAGGGGAGGTGTTAAAAATGCTAAAAAAACATCACGTGATTAATGGACGGCCCCCAAGGTACTAAATCAGTGTGGTTGTCACGCGCGCCTTACGTTGAAAAAAAAGTATTTTTCTCTTATAAGTATTTAAGCACTTTTAATATTTATTTTTGAGTTTTTATTCAAAAATGCCACTCAAAAAGTCAAAAGATACTGCACACGGGTGCTTAAATAATGAATGAATGTCGACTTTTCATTCTTTACTGTTCCTAAGGATACCGAAAGTCAAGATATTATTATTTATAGGTGTATATCCACATAATTAGGTACCTAGTTACTGGCTCCATAGTTAGTTATTAGATTTATTAGTTATTTATTTGACTAGCGACCCGGCCGCAGCTTCGCAGTTTTCGATTTTTTCGCGTATAATGTCAATGACCTTAAATAATCGTTCAGTATACTCACTGCCTAATAATGCAAAATCAGCATATACTGGTTATTTGTTAAACACTTGGACGATAAAAGAAAGATATTAATAATAATAGCACTTCCCATTGCCACTCTTAGTATAAATACACAAGAAATATCAAATATCCAACGCGAAATCTCTCTTAAAGTTGAAAATATCACGGTGGGCAATGTCAAATTGGTTATTCTAAAGCAGTCATTACGACTTTGCCCACCAAAATATTACCGATAGGGTTGTCACCCCAATGTTAAATTACATTCATTACGAAACTACCTAAGTAATGTTGACAGAATGAGAGGATATACAAAGGATTACAATAATCAATACATATGATAAAAAAGCAAACGTTGTTGTAAAAAGTATTGAATGTACCTATTTGCAAAATAATTAGGTTGACTAAGTTCGGTTTTTTTTCTATGTTTGTTGATTTCTTTGTATTTTTGTACACTGATCTCGTTGAAGTTTTCGTTTAAATGCTCCTAAATGGTCTGAGAAACATCTTAAAAAAGTATCACTATGCTATCTCTTAAAGGTACTAAGCAGTGTGTACCAAGTCTCTCATTATGTTAACTGTATTTATTTTTGATGCTATTAAACCAAAAAATTGATTTTTTTTTCTCATACATATATAGTGGTTTTTTGGGAGTGCAATAACCTTATTTTGGTTAAGCGTATTTGCTAATTTTACTGAGGTCTCTTTTTCAGGATGAATAATACCAAGAATAAAAATACAAGAAAAAAAAATAGAAAATTAGGATCGAGAGCATACAGAAATTATTCAGAGAAAATGTTAGAATTAGCGGTTGACATGGTAGAAAATAGCAGGATGTCAAGTCGGGAGACAGAAAAGAGGTTCGGAATCCCTCGACGGACGATATTGAAGAAAGTTAAAAAAATTCACTTGAAACCAGCTGGAGGACAAAAGAAACTCACTGACGAAGAGGAAGAAAAACTGGCAAATGTGTTGTTAGCTTCAGCAGATTACGGCAGTCCCATGTCGAAAATGGATATAAAAATGTTGGTATATGTATATAAAAAATTCACGGACTGATTTGTTCGATGGCAAATTACCCAGTGATACTTGGGTGGAAGAATTTTTAAGCAGACATCGTTCGATATTGACCATTAGAACAACCCAAAATATAAAAAAAAGTACGAGCCGAGATAGGATTGGAAGAAATGGAGCAATTTTATACCAATTTACGTGAAACGCTAAATAGTGTATCACCGATGAATATACTAAACTACGACCCTAACTTGTCCGACAATCCAGGCACTTCAAAATGTGTATTCAGAAGGGGCGTCAAACATCCTGAAAAGATTTTAAATAACACAAAAAGTTGCATTTCTATTATGTTTACTGCAAGTGCAGCTGGGACATGTCTACCAACATATGTGGTTTATAAAGCTTCAAATTTATATTCAGAGTGGCTTGAAGGAAGACCAGCTGGAACCAGATATAATTGTTCGAAATCCGGTTGGTTTAATACGTCTTCATTCGAAGATTATTTCAAAACTATAGTGGTTGACTGGATGAGACAAATTTCCGGGCCAAAAGTAGTCATTGGTGATAATTTGTCTTCCCACATAAATATTGAAGTAGTAGAATTGGGTCAAAAACACAATATAAGGTTGGTATTTTTACCACGAAATTCCACTCACCTAACACAACCGCTGGATGTAGCATACATTGGCCCACTAAAAAGAGAGTGGAAAAAATCTTGTTGGAATACAAATGGAAGAATCCTGGACAAACCACATTGAACAAAAAACACTTTCCAAAACTTTTGGCTCAATTATTAGAAAATATGAAACATAAGGAAAGCCATAACATAATAAGTGGCTTCAGAGCCACAGGAATATGGCCTGTAAATCCACGAAATGTTTTTAAGAGAATCCCAGAATATTTCGAGGATTCAGAATATGGAATTGATACGACTTTATTGGATTATCTCAAGGAATCAAGGGTTGCTAAGCCAATGCAAGTGTAAAGAAATAAGAAATTACGCACAGAACCCGGAAAGTCGGTATGTGCTGATGATATCTCGACAGTAAATATTCTACTAACAGCACGAAAATATCATCTCTAAGAAAAAATACTAAGGAAGATACAATAAAGATCAACCAAGAAAGAGAGACAGAAGATATTATAGCATCGTGGGATACAGAAAATGAGATATACTTAGATGAAATTACAGGTGAAGTGATAAGAAGGGAGGAAACGATTAAACACGATATGCCGTCGACCTCAGAAATCATCACTTGGGAAAAACCGGTGTTCTATAATCCAGCCACACTTGATGCACTTAGTATCAAAATTATCAACATTCATTTAGGTTCACCAGCGCATGATACTAACGCTCAGCTATCTGATGTCTGTGTATTAAATAAAAAATTGATAAATGACAGCCAAAATCAGCCTTTTGTAGCTTATGATGAAAATGATATTCCAGTGTTTACGATCAATAACGAATAGTTCATCTAAATCTAAAGTTATAATAATCTCAGATGTTAAAGTAACCCCAAGCAAATGAAGGACATCAAGAAAAAAATAAAATTAGGTACTGAAGTCATCGGAAAATCAGCTTTACAGATAAAAATTCTTACGAAAAAAGTGGGCGATGAAAATAGTAATGTGGTCTTATACGAAAAAATAAAAGAAAACGGGAAAATGTAACTAATGGAAGAAAAACAAAGATAGCGAAACGGAAGAAATTGAGATCATATTATTGTGAAACGAGTTCTGAATCGGATATTATGAGTATTGCAAACACAGATGATTCGGAATATGAGACATTTAATGAATATGTATCAACATGTTTACAAGAGATAGACAACAAGGAAAACTGTGGACCAGAAAACTTCACTGCATCCTTTGGATTCAGTGATATCACCTATTTTACAAGTGATGTAGATTTAAAAGAAGAGGACTGGGTAGTTGTAAAATTTGCGACAAAAAAAGCATAAAGCACTTTGTTGGCCGTGTTTTATATATAAAAAACAGTACTCCTACTGTAAAATTTGCAAGAAAAGTGAAAAATGCAAAAGATGGCAAAGTGATTTTTAGGTATCCGAATGTGGAGGACGTGTGTGAAGTGAATCGTGATGATGTGGAAATAGTATTACCTCCACCAAGTATTTCTAGACGAGGCCAAATATTGTTTGATATTACCTTTAATCCTTCCTACAACATACAATAATAAAATATTTTAATTTATTTAAAGGAATTGCCAACATGCAAAGCTCTTCTCGAAATCTTCCAGCAATAAGGTAATTTTGCAAAAAATGTTCCTATATTGTTTAAGAACAATTAACCTCAAGAAGTACATCGATGATTATTGTTGATTTTTTACTAGTTTGTCTTATTAGTCGTTTAATTTTGCATGTTTTATGTTAATTGTTACTGCCATAAAAATATAATGTTGACTTTACTGTACATAGATTTAGGTTAATATATAAGTAATTTAAAACATAGACCTGCACTATAAATTGTGAAACACAGTCCAATAACAGGTATAGTGCAGGTCTTTGTTTTGTATCACTCTTTTAGTATCGCAAAGCTCTTCTCGAAATCTTCCTGTGTCGTAAAGCGACAGTTAAAAACTAAAGAACCTAACCTGACAACAACGAAACAACCAAAAAAAAATATAATTTATTTAAAATTGAAAAGATATTTACAGTTTTTTATTAAAAAAAATATATGAAGATGATGATGGGTGACGTGAATTACAATTTTTTTATAAAAAAAAATAACAAAGATAAATAAGTACTGAAACGGAGTATGCACAGGCTATGCCTGTGGTAGGTGCGCAGCGCCTGATCTAGGCACACGCAGCGTCTGGAATAGGCACACGCAGCATCTGGAGTAGGTACACGCAGCGTCTGGAGCAGGTACACGCAGCGTCTGGAGCAGGTACACGCAGCGCTTGAAGTAGGCAAACACAGCGCCCAGAGTAGACACACACAGCGCTCGGAGTAGGCACACGCAGCGCTCGGAGTAGGCACACGCAGCGCCCGGAGTAGGCACACACAGCGCTCGGAGTAGGCACACGCAGCGCCCGGAGTAGGCACACGCAGCGCTTGAGGCAAGCACGCACAGCGGCTAAAGATAGCGCGAGCACTAGTAGGTGGAGGCGTAGGCGTGGCTAGCGACGACTTCAGGTGAAGGCAGAGCCTTGCAGGATCCCGGGGCAGTGCGGATAAGGCCTTTAGGAGGTGCTTCTAGTATGAAAGCTGAAGTGAGACTCTCCTTTATTGGCCGATTGTTCGGCTTTTATACTTTTTGACGGATCTGGGATAAGAACGGGAAATTATTTAAATTAAAAGCAAATTTTTGTAAATGGCCAAGAGGAAAAGAGTATTTATGTGGAAGTATTGAAGTAAAAACATCAGACCGGTAACGAATTTGAATAAAAATTGCCATGACAACCAGATAAACAACGATGTCAAAACATGTCAAATTTTGGTTTTAGGCTCATAATAGAGAAACGGCAAGATTTAAGTGAAAAATGAGATATTATTGATATAGGAAAAAAAGTAGCGCAACAGCGCGCACGAAGCCCGAAATTGCAGAGTTACGGAGAACTAAATAAAAGATCGAAAAAGGTAGACTCCATTGACACCGATTTAAAAAGTGCTGATAGCGTGAAAATACGAAGTGAAAATGATTTAATGATTTCTTAAATTTACGCGAACACTACACATTGAATAAAACTATTATTTACGGATTTTATCGCGTTTAATTACTTTAATTTATTTTTATTATTATCCCGACGTTTCGGGTGCTTTACAGCGCCCATGGTCACGGGGGGACTGAGATGTTTGACGTCCCAATGTCATAGTTAGTCCGGCTACCTTCTGTTTTTTAATATTAATTTTTGGTCCGATTTACGCAAAACGAGCTTATAGTATCATGAAGTCTTGCAGTGGTATGCTTGGGTTTGGGTTTAATTTTGTTAATTATAGGATCCCAAGCAGATGGTAGCACCCAACCATCTTCTCTATTGAAATTTGGATGTTTTTAATTTCAATAGCCTCGCGTATCATCCTTGGTAGGAATCGGTGTTCTTTTGCGAGAATTTGTGGTTTATCAAATCTAATGTAATGGTGGGGACGATCTTGAACATGTTCGCAGACTGCAGACTTCCCGGAGCGTCGGTGCTTCACATCAGCTATATGTTCCTTCACGCGGGTTTTTATAGATCTCTTTGTTTGACCTATGTAAGAGAGACCACATTCACAATCTAGCTTGTACACACCTGCATCTTGTAGAGGAATATTACATTTGATGGATGGTAAAAATTGACTAATCTTCTTCAGCGACTTGTAGTATGTCCCGTACGAAGAAATTATCTGCAGTGTTGAGGATTGTCTGTTTAAGAATAATATCGGTAAGGAAGATTTGGAGGCCATACGTCAAGATATTTCGTCCTTGTTACGTCGTAGTTCAGTGCCGAAACCAAACCTTCCCAAAGACGAATTTACAGCGCTAAATAACTTACGAAACAGACCAGAACTCACGATTCTCCGCGCGGATAAAGGAAATGCTACGGTAGTAATGGACGCGTCGGAATATAATTTTAAAATACAATAACTTTTATCGGACGAAAGTACATATAAAAAGGTCAAAACAGACCCTACAACTAACACGCTTAAAACAACTAGCGATTTAATAAAGAAATACTCCGAAAAATTAAATCTCGACGTGAATTCGCTAATACCATCATGTGTCAAACCACCGAGGTTGTATGGGTTACCGAAGATACACAAACCAAACGCTCCACTACGTCCCATAGTGAGCCAGATCGATTCACCAACTTATAAGCTGGCACAATACTTAGCAAAAATACTATCACCACTAAGAGGACATACCAGAGCACACACAAAGGATTCATACCATTTTGTGAGTGAGATAAAAGACCTACATCTCGCTAACAATGAAACCATGGTCAGTTTTGATGTTCAGTCACTATTTACATGCCTACCTATTGTGGACTGCATCTCAATTGTAACTAGGAAGCTAGAAGAAAATAACATGCCTCAAGAATATGCAATACTACTTGAACATTGCCTCACATCTGGCTATCTATTGTGGAAGGAGGAGTTCTACAAGCAAGTAGATGGTGTGGCGATGGGCTCACCTGTCTCTCCCATAGTCGTCGACATATTCATGGAGGACTTTGAGGAGAAAGCCCTTCTTACTGCTCCTGTAAATCCAAGGTTCTACAAGAGGTACGTAGACGACACTTTCACAATTTTACCATCTGACAAAGTAACTGCATTTTTAGACCACCTTAACTCCATAAACTCTAAAATACAATTCACAATGGAGTTAGAGGCAAATAATTCTTTAGCTTTCCTAGATGTTTTAGTCATCCGAAATCCTGATAACACTATTGGTCACACTGTGTATAGGAAAAAGACCCATACCAACCGATATCTAAATGGTGAATCTCACCATCATCCTTCACAGTTAGCTACCGTGGGTAAATCTTTGTTTCAGAGAGCACGAGGGATCTGTGACAGAAAACATCTGGCCGCGGAGCTTCAGCACGTCAAGCAAGTATTGCAAGACAACAAGCTTCGGGTCCCGCGCCTACGTCACAGTGAACGAGTGAAGCCGGCCACAGTCGAGCGCGTGCCTGCTCTACTGCCATATGTTAGAGGAGTCACGGACAAGATTAGCTACATCTTGAAGCGAGCGTCCATTAAGACATACTACAAGCCGCTGAAGAAGATTAGTCAATTTTTACCATCCATCAAATGTAATATTCCTCTACAAGATGCAGGTGTGTACAAGCTAGATTGTGAATGTGGTCTCTCTTACATAGGTCAAACAAAGAGATCTATAAAAACCCGCGTGAAGGAACATATAGCTGATGTGAAGCACCGACGCTCCGGGAAGTCTGCAGTCTGCGAACATGTTCAAGATCGTCCCCACCATTACATTAGATTTGATAAACCACAAAATCTCGCAAAAGAACACCGATTCCTACCAAGGATGATACGCGAGGCTATTGAAATTAAAAAACATCCAAATTTCAATAGAGAAGATGGTTGAGTGCTACCATCTGCTTGGGATCCTATAATTAACAAAATTAAACCCAAACCCAAGCATACCACTGCAAGACTTCATGATACTATAAGCTCGTTTTGCGTAAATCGGACCAAAAATTAATATTAAAAAACTGAAGGTAGCCGGACTATGACATTGGGACGTCAAACATCTCAGTCCCCCCCGTGACCATGGGCGCTGTAAAGCACCCGAAACGTCGGGATAATAATAAAAATAAATTAAAGTAATTAAACGCGATAAAATCCGTAAATAATAGTTTTATTCAATGAAAATGATTTGTTATTGTGTTCTTATGGTTTAAAAATGTTACAGGATCCTATGGAAATAAAGGTGATGCAAAATATCCAGTTTTGAGGTGAATGCAGAAAATCAAAAACAGAATGGAAAAATAAATTTAAAATAGTGTAAAATGATATGTAAGTAGCATAACACTACATTTTCCCTCCGACCCTGGAAAATTTTTGACTCAGCAAAAATTTTGACATGTACATTCTAAAATAAACCATAAAAACACAGCTTTGCAGTAACAGACATCACCAGGCAAAATCAGATATACCATCTCTTACATTCATCATCTGCATTCAGGTAAGGATGGAGTTCACATTCAATGACTACCACTCTAAAAGTGTGTTTTCGAAGGGACATTCAGGCTTATTTAAGGAGTTGTCATCCGCTCCTAAGTGAAGATAAAGATAAAGAAATTAATCTTAAGCAAGCTTTAATCGCTATGACTTAAGTAAAGATTAAGAAGGGCCAGAGCGGTAGGGCTCAAAGCCAGAGATCAGCAACATCACTACCGAGATGTGTCTGAAATAAAAATAAAAAGTGAAGATTAACCAACAAAAATTCGAGGTCCTAAAGCAAGATGTGTTGAAGAACACTGGATCACCAAACAAACAAAGAAATAAAAATAATAAGGTGAGAATGATGGTGATATTTATACATGTATACAAATTAACAGTTAATAAAAGTTAAGAAAATTTATGATTTTACATCTTTGATGTGCCACTTGCCTCTAACTCCATTAGGGTCTCCAAGCAATGGTTTTTACGCCAAACAGTGTCTCCCACATTAAATTCTTTAATAGACCGGCGAAAATCATAGCGAGCGCCATTTTTAGCGTGAGCTATGTGAAGTTTAGTTTGAACTTTGTGAAAAATATATGAGAGGAGACCAGCATTAGACGCGTAAATATCACGAGGCATAAATATTAATTCCTCAAGGTTCTGAGTTGGAATATAGAAGGAACCACAAGGTATTGTTTCCCTACCAAAGACTAAAAAGTGTGGAGTAAAGCCAGTAGTTACCTTTGTAGCGCTGTTCATTACGTACTGAATCTTAGCAAGATGGTTGTCCCAGGATCTATGATCGTCTCCTACTAGAGATGCTAGAGCTGTAATAATTGTACTATTAAACTTCTCCGTAGGATTAACCTGAGGACAATATAAAGCTGTGTGAAAAATACAAGGAACATTATAAGAATTTAAGAATGAGTGGAATTCTCGCGACTGAAATTGAACCGCGTTGTCCATTATAATACTTTGGGGAATGCAGCTGAAGTAGCACGTTTAAGGGGAAAAATCATAGTATATTTAGTAAAATTGCAGTTAATTACTAGAATATACTGATTTCGTCTTCGAGTCATAGGTAATGGACCCATAAGATCTAAGGATTTAGTTTGAAAAGGTCTGGAGCAAAGTTTGGGTTTACCCATAAGACCATAGGGAGAATGATTAGGATGTTTGTAGGTTAAGCAGGTTTCACAAGTCGAGATTAATTTGGCAATGTCCTTAAACATACCAGGCCAATAGTATTTTAAAGATATTTTCTTGAATGTCTTGAAGATACCAAGATGGAGTTCTGAAGGGGAACCATGGTAAACTTCAATAAGTGCTTGTCTATCTTGAGGTAGTGGAACTTCTTTCCAAATAAAGTCATCGTTTAGACGATCGGGAGAATGGATGCAGCGGTAAAGTTTGTTATCCCTGATAGTGTAGTTGGGATATGCGTCTGGGTTGTTGGAGCATCCGAGAAAAATCTTGTTGTAGTGCTCAAGTTTACGATCAGGTGGTTCTTCACTCGTAATAGGATGTACGCCTTGAGGTGAAGTTTCTCGTGTATCAGGACGTTCTTGATTCTTATGTCTTGATAATAAATCTGGAACAACGTTATCCTTTCCTTTTTTATGTTTCAGGACAAAGTTAAAGCATGATGAGCGTAAAGTCCAGCGAGCAAGACTTCCTGATGGATTCGATAAGTTCTGAAACCATTTAAGTGCAGCATGGTCAGTATATATTGTAAATTCTTTACCATTGTCTAGGTAACATCGCCAATGTTCTAACGCAGTTATTACAGCCAATGTTTCTCTTTCAGTAGTTGAGTAGTTCTGTTGATTTTTGTTTAGTGTTTTACTCATGTAAGCAATCACGACTTCTTTGTCATCTCGATGTTGAGTAAGCATTGCTCCTATGCCATAATTTGATGCATCACAATGTACAGAGAAGGGTAGTTCGAAGTTAGGGCAAGCAAGGACAGGAGCAGTTACCAAAGCTTCTTTAAGTTTCTGGAAAGCAGCTGCAGCTTGTGAATTCCATAAAAATTTAGGAGCGTTCTTCCCGGAACAGGTTAGTTGGTTGAGTGGAGAAGTAATAGTGCTAAAGTTTGAATGAATCTTCTGAACCAGCTGCAGGTGCCTATGAATCTTCGTACTTCTTTTCTGCAAGTAGGTACAGGATATTCTAAAATAGCTTTTATTTTATCTGGATCAACACGTAGACCATAGTCGTCCACTAGAAAACCAAGGTATTTCAGTTCTTTCTTGACGAATTGACTCTTCTCAAAGTTAATAGTCAGATTAGCATATGAAAGTTTTTCATGAACTTTCATGAGAAGCGATATGTGTTCATCAAAGGTCTCGCTAATTATAACGATGTCATCCAGATAGCAAAATACCTTGTTCTCAAATTCAGGAGTAAAAAGCATATCCATTAATCTTTGTAGAGTTGCAGGTGAGTTAGTGAGACCAAAAGGCATTACCTTGAATCTAAACATACCTCTTCCAGGTACATAAAATACAGTTTTATCTTTATCAGCAGGATTCAAGGGAATCTCCCAAAATGCTTTCGCAATGTCGATGCTTGATAAGTATTTGGCATTCTTCAGGTTGTCCAAAATTTCGCTTATTAGTGGCAGACTATAAGCATCACTACGTGTAATTGAGTTAAGCTTCCAGCTGTCTACGCAGAAACGCCATTCACCATTCTTCTTCGGAGTGATGAGAACTGGAGATAACCAAGGACTTTCGCGTTGTTCAATGACGTTCCATCCCAGCATCTTGTCAACTTCATTAATTAACGCCTTTTGTTTTTCGGGAGACAGTCTGTAACATCTTTGTTTGATTGGAAGAGAATCACCAGTATCAATCTTGTAGGTGATTAAGTGTGTGCTTCCCAGGATACCTTTTTCTTCAAAAGAAATTGTCTTGAAGCGTTGGATGATGTCGTTAGCGATGTTCTTTTGGTTAGGAGTTAAATGATGATAAGGTAAAACTTTAATATCTTTAGTTTCGATAGCAGAGCATTTAGATTCTGTAAAGTTAAGAGAAGATAAAACACTAGGTATAGATCGTCTAAGCTGAAATGACGCGCCCCACTATCGCATTAACGCACACAAGCAAATTTAAAATATGGACGCAATACATATACAAATGCCATTGTAATTGGTCATTCGGTTGTCGGTGAGACTCAAGCGTAGGAGCACGCGTCGGTTTCGGATTTTTTGTCCAACTTGTCATAATTGCCTGAAGGTGGCAGAGACCGTACGTTTTGTTTCATACAATGCCCCAACGCTGCTCCCTAAGGAGAGCGTTGTCGGATTTATCACGCGACTAGTCGACCGTCACGTAGGCATACAGATCATAGTTCGCGGAGCAGTCGACGCTCAAACACAGATGAAACGTCGTTATTAATATTTACACTCACACATCGAAATCAACTAATTAAGTAGTGGGGCGCGTCATTTCAGTTTAGACAAGCTCTAACAGATTAAATTTTCTCCAAAAGTCAATACCTAGTATTAGTGAAGGAAATATTTCCGGGAAAACATAAGCTTTAATCAAATGAGTTTGATTATTGAAATGAACAGGTAAGTCAAAATAACCCAAGGAATTAACTTTTTGATTATTAGCAGTAGAGACAGTAATAAGATCTGACTTGAAAAGTTTACAGCCCAGTTTAAGAATTTCCAAATGAGAATTATTACCCAGAATAGTTACTGAGCTGCCAGAATCTAGTAAACCAGATAAAGTTAAGTCATAAATTTTGACATTAACGAATGGACGATTAAGATCTTGTTCTTTGGAGTAGAGTGTAGAAGAGATTTTGTAACAAGAAAAGAAGTTTTGAATTGTTTTAATCCAACTAGTCCAATCGTCATTATCAAAGTTTAAGTTACTTTTCAAGTCAGCAGTTAGTTTTTTGAACTAGTATGTGGTTTGGGAGAACAAGTAGGGCAATCTGCAGTTTTAAAACCTTTAAGACCACATTTGAAACAAATCACGAATCGTGGTTACGACAGCGAACACAAAAAGAGCTTTCTTGAGGAGCTTTAGTTTGAGAGAGACTATTAACTTGTTTAGAAGGGTATTTGTAGGATGAAGTGAATTTATTCATGAAAGGAGGAGAAGGTCGTGAGTTATTAGAAGAATTTGGAGAGTCAACTGAACTTGAAGTGGAATGCTTGTAGTTGAATTCAGAAATAAGAGGACTTTGTTGTACATTTGGTTCTTTAAATTGTTTGTCTCTGTCTAGGAACTTTTCGTAGTTTTGGCAAGTAGCCAGAAGAGAGTCGATAGAGTCAATGTCTTTTAGAGCTACGAAGACTGAATAACATGGGCGAATATTCCTCAAAATAATTTCCAATTGTTCTGTTTCAGAAAGTTTATTCGAAAGACGAGAAAACATTCCAGACATGATGGAAATATAGATAACGATAGGTTCATCACGGCCTTGAGTTCGATTCCTAATCGCTTCTAGAAGTTTATGATCATAATCAAAACCACCAAAGTCTTTGATTAATAAAGAGGAAAGTTCGTTCCTGTTAAGTTTGGATTCTGATTATATTTAAATCTGAACCAATGAAGAGCATTGTCGGTGAAAATTTCGAACGCTTGAGAAATCAACAAGTCTTTGGACAAACCACGAGCTAAGCGGTATTCTTCAAGTTTTTGAAGAAAGGATCTTTGACAGCTTTTACCATTGAAGGTGTGTCTTTTCAGATCTTTGAAGACGTTATAGTACGGCCGCTGAGTTATCACCGATTTGACAGTTTATTCTTAAATTAATCGATATAACCTTGCACGAGCGACACATTTGCCGAATGATTTAGAATACCTCTTTAATATAAAACTTTATGTCAAAGTGTCAGAATCAAGTAATTTTCCAATAAACTCTGTTTCAAAACTTAAAATAGTTTGTAAATAATATGAAAACATTTTTTGTTCTTTGGCGCGCTTGCACAAAGTTACATCGTACGTCTAGTTTTCATAGTGATGTGCTTGATAGTATTCGGTCCGAATTCATTGGAATAGATATGATATTTATTTTATTTGGATATTTTTATTTTACTTATTCCTTCGAGCAACTAGACTATAATGCTACCATTTTTTTGCGTCTCCTAATTGCACTGTGTTGCCAGTATCTCTATGATTTTTAAGATTTATGTGTGATCCAAAGACAGAAATACTGTTTTCTATGATTTAAAAATAAATACAATTAAAATGATTATGTATAATGTTTAACATTCATAATATATAAAACAACATTTAATAAATATAATTTTCTCCCTCAATTAAGCAATGTTATAGGTGTATTTTTTTAAGTAATTGGCGATACTATTCTGGCAACACCCTTACCACCGCTATTTTAATCTGTTTAGTCGTCTTCCGTACTCTCGTGCGCACAGACTACGTTCTCTTGTGTAACCGTTGTTTTTTGACTCGGCTTTCTCCTGTTTATCGTTGCGCTTTATTGGACTAATTTTGTTTGTGTTTGGTAATTTTGTTGAAAATGCCGAAACGAGGAAAAACATTGAATAGTCAATGTCGTGAGCTTGTACTAAAGGTACAGGATTACTTAAAGCGTGAGTCACAAAATGGCGGCCCTTTGATTCCTGTCACTCAAGTGAAAGATCGGGTTTCACAAGCTCTTGGAATTGGTGCAAAAACACTATATAATATAAATAAAGAAAAATTTGGTGCTTCTGGAAGTGAAGGTAATGTGTTACGCACTCCTAAGAAAAACCGAAGACAAAAGCCCGTGACAGGTGTTGATGTTTTTGATGCAGATGCAATAAGAAACCACATATATGGTTATTATACTAGGAACGAGTTTCCAACTAGACGTTTGCTTTTGGTCTCTTTAAAAGAAGCTGGCTTGTTTAAAGGCGGTAAAACGGCGTTGTCAAAACTATTGCACGAAATTGGGTTTGAATATAACAAAAGAATAAAAGGAAATATTAATGGAAAGATTTGATTTAATAATTAAAAGGAGCGAGTTTTTAAGAGAAGCCAGAAAAATCGAGTCTTGGGACAACGTCGTTTTTGTTGACGAAACATGGTTAAATGCGAACCACACTGTGTCACGCTCTTGGACTGACGAAACAAAAGCATCAACCTCAAAGGTTCCAATTGGAAAAGGATCGCGACTGATAATTTGTCACGCCGGTTCTGCTGGAAGTGGTTTCTTTGAAAATAGACTGCTGGCTTTCGCGTCAAAAAGTACTTCCGATTACCACGAGGATGTACACCAAAATGGAATTGAAACTACTGCCGAAATGCTAAAGTCTGACTTAGTAAAGTTGGTACGCGAAAATAAAACATCAAGAGTCCGTTATGAAGTAGATGAGATAGCTCTAGCACATGGACATCGGGTACTTCAAATTCCGCCTTATCACTGCCAGTACAATGCCATTGAGCTAATATGGGCACAAATCAAAGGTATTGTTTTTTATCGCATAAGTTATGAATATGAATAATTTGTACTATTATAACATCCAATATTCAGCATATAAGTAAAAGATACATAACTAAGAAATAAATATCTCATGTCCCTTACATGTAGGTAATTGTGTAACATTTCGTTTATTTAATGTAATAAATTAACGTTATTTAATGTAATAAATTAACGTTATTTAATGTTTACATTACAGGTTACGCAGCTCGTAATAATACGACTCCGCCATTCAGTACTAATAAAATGATGGGTCTATTAAAAGATGCTTGCAGCAAAATAACGAAAGAAGATTGGGTCAAGGTCGTCGAAAAGACTCGAAAACTAATAACAGAAGATTATGAACGCGATATAAGAGTGGACACCATTATAGAGAATGAAATTGTCATACAAGTGACTGATAGCGATGACAGCTCTGGCGAATCTGGTTCAGAGTCTGAATAATTGTGTTAATAAATGGTAGGTAGTCATTTATTAAAACTCTTGTACCTACTCTATTCATTAAAATGTGTAACAGTGTTTCCAAATTTGTTTTATTTTTATATGTCCTCGACCAATTATCTACGCCCATCAAGGATACTCCACCTAATAAAGAACCTGTGTCTTTAACTATTATTGTTTTGATATTATTTAATTACACACTAGACTAGAATATTTAAAAACAAACTGTTCCCAAATGATATTAGGGTTACTGGTTCAGTCACTTCACTAGTATTGTCAATTCGTCATGTGTCAAATCGGTAATAACTCAGCGGCCGGAGTATAGTTGGAGAAAAAGATTGAGGTGGTGGTGAAGGATACGGGGTATGGACCTTAACAGAAGTTTGAGAAACAAGAGGAGGTTCCATGACAGTCGGGTCAACAGGAGGGTCAAGTGATGGAGAGTCATTTTCAATTGGAGGTGGAGTCAAGGATTCGAATTGTTTAGTAATAGTGTCAAATTTCATCTTCAAAGTATCGAAAATAGCTTTAAAGTCTGGATATAAGTCAGTATCTATTCGCTCCAATCTGTAAAAAACATGATTAATAAAAGTTTCTATTAGTCGTAAGTATTTGGTTTCACCTTGTAAAAATTTTTCAATTTTACGGTCCAGGTAGGTCAAAGTAGAACCAATTTGAGACAAGTCATCCTCGATCGGAATTGGAGAAGTCAGAATATCTTCAGGGTGAGAATTCTCAACTAAACGCAAAACCTGTTTTTTTAGAAGCAAAACAGTATTAGCTGGTTCCTCACATCTAATCTTCACTTCGTATTAGAGTTCGGCTTTGTTAAGGAATTCGTACTTAATAACCCTTTTCATTGTTATAATTAAGTGCAAAGTTAAGTTTAAGAAATAAAAATTTAATTAACAATTATACCTCTTATCGTATTTAAGTTATCTAGAATAAAAATATTAAAGTGATGAATGTAAGTGAAGTGTTATATGTAGGTCTAAATATAATCCAGATAAAAACTAGATGAAGTTTTCTTTTAGAATTTTAAAAGATACGATAAGGATTAGTAAATAAAGAGTTAAGAACGAAAGAGAAAACAATTAAATCAAAAGGAAATGGATAAGGCGTAGTTAAGGTGAAGAAAAGAGAAAAAAAAATTAAGAGAGAAGAACTTTTACGTTGGGCGCCAAAAATGTCGTAAAGCGACAGTTAAAAACTAAAGAACCTAACCTAACAACAACGAAACAACCAAAAAGAATTATTTATTTAAAATTTGAATAGATATTTACAGTTTTTTTATAAAAAAAATATATGAAGATGATGATGGGTGACGTGAATTACAATTTTTTTATAAAAAAAAATAACAAAGATAAATGAGTACTGAAACGGAGTATGCACAGGCTATGCCTGTGGTAGGTGCGCAGCGCCTGATCTAGGCACACGCAGCGCTTGAGGCAAGCACGCACAGCGGGTAAAGATAGCGCGGGCACTAGTAGGTGGAGGCGTAGGTGTGGCTAGGCGACGACTTCAGGTGAAGGCAGAGGCTTGCAGGATCCCGGGGCAGTGCGGATAAGGCCTTTAGGAGGTGCTTCTAATATGAAAGCTGAAGTGAGACTCTCCTTTATTGGCCGATTGTTCGGCTTTTATACTTTTTGACGGATCTGGGATAAGAACGGGAAATTATTTAAATTAAAAGCAAATTTTTGTAAATGGCCAAGAGGAAAAGAGTATTTATGTGGAAGTATTGAAGTAAAAACATCAGACCGGTAACGAATTTGAATAAAAATTGCCATGACAACCAGATAAACAACGATGTCAAAACATGTCAAATTTTGGTTTTAGGCTCATAATAGAGAAACGGCAAGATTTAAGTGAAAAATGAGATATTATTGATATAGGGAAAAAAGTAGCGCAACAGCGCGCACGAAGCCCGAAATCGCAGAGTTACGGAGAACTAAATAAAAGATCGAAAAAGGTAGACTCCATTGACACCGATTTAAAAAGTGCTGATAGCGTGAAAATACGAAGTGAAAATGATTTGTTATTGTGTTCTTATGGTTTAAAAATGTTACAGGACCCTATGGAAATAAAGGTGATGCAAAATATCCAGTTTTGAGGTGAATGCAGAAAATCAAAAACAGAATGGAAAAATAAATTTAAAATAGTGTAAAATGATATGTAAGTAGCATAACACTACACCTGCAATAAGTTAATTTCACGAAAATTGTTGCTATATTGTTAAGAATAATTAACCCTTAAGAAGCACCTCGATAATTATTGTTGATTTTTACTAATTTGTTTTATTAGTTTTACTTTGCATTGTTGATGTTAATTGTTACTGCCATAAAAATATAATGTTGACTTTACTATATATAGATTTAAGTTAATATATAAGTAATTGAAAACATAGATCTGCACTATAGTTGTGAAATTCCAACACAGTCCAATCACAGGTATAGTACAGGTCTCTCTTTTGTATCACTTCTGTAGTATGACTGCAAGCTGTTAGAAAAGTAAAATTAAGTTATATTTAATTTAATTTTGATAAGGCTAAAAAATGTTTAATTCCTATTACTTAGACATGCTAAGAGGTACTGTTAATCTATAGTATTATGTTTGTTTTAGAAATTTTTATCTTCAATATAGATTTATATGAGTCAAAGTTTATATTAAGAGTTGATATTAAGCTTAATATTACCTATAGGTATTGTTTGTTTTAAAGCTAGTAAGCATTTGCTTTAAAATACTTCTAATTCTATGATTGTTTCAATATTTTTATATTAATGTTTAAGAGCAAGCTACGTGATCGTAACGTACCTACGTACACCGTACTTTTATCAATAAAAAAGTGACAACCCTAGTTAAACCTTTCATTTTAATGAAAAATTACAAAAAAATTGTTGCGACTTTGCCCACTCAAATTTTACAGCTAAAATGAACTTTTAACGTTTAGTATTAAGGTCCTATGATAGATTGATTATTTTACTAAAATGACCCCTAAATCTAACGCATTTAAAGTAGAAAATAACGAAGTTACGGAGGTTTCTGCAAAATGGGCAAACTTGTAAAAGTACTATATATTTGGCCCGCCGTCCAAATAAAGGTTTTTAACACATAAACATTAATTGTCTTGATATTATCATAAGTTCTATGCAAAGAAAAATACATTTATCAATGGTGTAGCGCAATTACAAATTGAAAATAATATTATTTTAAAAAATATTTAAAGTAGAATAAAAAATCGCAAGAAATTTGGGCAAAGTTGTACGGTTTTACGGTAATAATGCCGTCGCGTGTCGTATGTTTGTAAATAGCAAAAAAATGTGAACAGAAAATTGTAAGCAGGTAAATTATATGCGTTTCAAAGACGTTTCTTCATTTTTCTAGATGTTGCATATTAACTTTCCTAACATTGAACACTAATATTCTTATTATCAGCAAATTACTAGTACATTGCATACACTGCATAACACCTCGGTGTATTTTACTACCAATTAATATCAAAGGATTCAATTTTTTTTTCTCACAATACCTAACCCAACAGTAGGTGCGGTCTTAACAAAGGTGCATAAATACAAACACAAATAAGGTGCATTTTGATACCTATAATATGCGCGCCGCATTAATTTTTTCTCGATGATTTAATCTGTAGGCTAATTTCACGAAGGTCGCTTCCGAGGCGTGTTAAGTATTATATACATTAGTGACGTCATAACTAGGTTTAAACTCGCAAGTTTGCTATCAGAGCTGAGTGTACTTTCTTTTCTTGAACTATTATTTATTCTATGTCGACAGTATCTAAGGTATAATACGTTGGTGTCGCTCTGCTGGCGTCTAAAGTTACACCTTAACATTTTAGTCTACCTGACTCACCGATGGGCGGCAGTTTGTGCTTATATTCAGATTTGTAATAACCTTGAATTGAACTTAGGCGTACAGTAGAACTAACGGCCGTTAAAATATCCCATGTAGTACACAGTATATGACTTTTATTTAAAGATCCTAATATATTTTTTACGATATTGAAATCCGTGTACAGGTCACATCATGACCACAAATGAAATAATTTCGTTTTTTTTTTTTTTGTTGATAGCATACTTTACGTTAACTGTGTTGATAGATAAGTCGCAAATTTAATGACTAGTTTTTTAAACATTTTTAATTTCATTTTTCAGTTGAAAATTTGCAAAAATATTTTCACGGTAAAATATTAGCATCTTAGTTAGTAGGTACGAAAAATATAAAATTCTGAGTAACCACTTATTTTATATTGTTGTGTTTAGAGTAGATTTCAATAAAAATAATTCATTGTTGCATATTTTTATATGATTTGGTGACAACCGAGCACACAGTCCACCTGATGGTAAGTGGCTAATGGCTAACTGGTTGCTGTGGCCAATAGACATCTGCATCTATCCTCGATTACGAGGACTAAAATGGAATGCCTCGTTTCAAGTAAAAAAAGGTCTCCAGTTCTCTACACTTACCATACGAAACACATCAGTATACTATTTTACGCCGGTATTCTGCGAGAGCGTGGTCCTTCCCTGGTCGAGCCGACCCATTCGTGCTACAACTATACTACTAATATAGCTGCAGCATGGCTCTACCACGTATAAATATGGCCTTATGTATGTACATAAGGCCACAAAATTGGTCCCAAAGGACCGATCAATTCATTTGGGTATCTTCGGTTTACATATTCCCGCACAGGTACCGCATAATAAGCAGGACGGCCATCATTTTGGGACCAGTGTGATTTTCCCTTTTTGATGAGATTTAAATGATCAGTACAATAAACTAATAATTAGGTATTATTTTTTCCTACTCCTCTATTTATGTTTTTGTGCTCTCCTCAAAAATTCATAATAATAAAGCATGTGTTTTGATATAAGACAGCCGATTCGTTTAATAACAATAATTAGCAATATTCAACATTGCATTTATTTAATTTTGAAAAATTTTAACATATTATTATACCGGTCAAACCATATGTATTTTTAAATAAATTGACAATGCATATGAATTAATGTTCTAGGCGCAAACATAAGGGTTATAAGTAAAAGCTAGTGATTTTATAAAATTTGCCGCAGGTAACGCCATTTCAAATAATGGGCCATATATTCCATGTCCACGTGCAAGTTGTTCGGGTGTTTCTTCAGATTTATTTTGTCTACGAGCAATGTCTACTGTATCTTCTCTTAGCAATAATATAATTACAGTTGATTTACAATGGCTTATTGCTGCCGCTAGATGCAATGGTGTTTGTTCTGTAACAAATGATATGAATTTTAAAATAAACTAATGACATATTAGGAATGTGCCATGGACTCTCTCTGAAAACCAGGCTCATCTGAACACAGTGCACACATCTCATGGTGCACTGTGTGTTGATATCAAAACTAAGAGGTCAGAGACAAAACACGTCGTATACTATTACTAATATATTAAAAAAAATAGCAAACAAGCTTTGCCAATAATTAAGAACACTTCGAAAAATCTACTTAAAGAACTAACTACACTACACCATACTAAAATTAACTAAAATATTTACTACAATGTCAACTGTCCAAATGGCGTCAACAAAGCATCGCCCTTTTTACCCTTTATTATTTGATTGACCGATGAAGAGCTATCGTATCACGCCAAGCCATCTATGCAAACAAGGCTGTTTTTGAGTTATAAGAAAGTGACCATATAGCCCTTTCGTACTATATATATATATATATATATATATACATATAGCCGAATCTATAGTGCCGTGCCGCCGTGTAGTAGCGGATGAGAATATCCACTGCCCCATATCTTCCCGTGGGTGTCATAAGAGGCGACACAGAAAGGAGATGGGCAGCAGCATCTTCCTGATAACAACAATAACATAATAAAAAACTGCGGTTGCCAACCCGCTCGCCAAGCGTGGCAACTATTGCAAATATCCCCCCATGAGCAACGACGCAAATAAACGGCCCCCAGTCCCCGGCGGCCCCGCTATTCCTGGCTACGGTGGCGACCATGGTAACGGCGGGGCAGGGGGTGCTAAAAATCTCAGGTGGAGGTTCGGTTGCCACCTACGACGACTCGACGTGGCAACGTATAACGCACGCACCCTGTGGACTGACGAGAAGATACTGGAGCTGGAAGAAACGGTAGACAAGTTGCGCTGACATATTATTGCATTATCTGAGGTCCGAAGAGAGGGGGAGGACTCGGTAATCCTCGAGTCCGGCAACTTGTTCTATCACCGGGAGGGCGACCATCTGTCCCAAGGAGGTGTCGTATTTATCGTCCACAAGTCTCTCATCAATTGCAAATTTGCAAGATGATGTTGTGACCAGGATTAAGAAAGGAATGCTTCGGTGGTTTGGTCATGTGGAAGGAAAGAGTGACAAAGAAAATTTATGTTGCAGAAGTGAATGGCAGAGTCGGAAAGGGACGTCCTAGGCGAAAATTTATCGACCAAATTGGCGATTTATTGAAAACGGGCCAAATTAGGAGTACCCTTAACCGACGAGCATGTATGCGTAGGTGTATGGATGTGAAGGAGGCGAGAGAGGTGTGTCAGGATCGTACCAAATGGAAGTCTGTAGTTCTCTCTTGTTCTCTGCCTACCCCTCTGGGTGACAGGCGTAAGTGTTAATGTTATGTTTTATGTTAAGTCTCTCATCAACAACGTTGTAAAGATTGGGAGTGTGTCGACGAGGATCGCGTACCTGATACTCAGAATCACCAAACGGTATTCGCTGAAGGTCATACAGATCTACGCACCAACCTCGGCACATTCCTCCAAAACCCACTACACGGTGTTGATGGGAGACTTCAACGCAAAACTAGGCACAATAGAAGGCGGTGAGCTGAAGTTAGGGAAATTTGGAGTAGGGCAACGGAACCGTAGGGGCCAGGAGCTGGCTGACTTTATGGAGAAAGAGGGACTCTTTACGATGAACTCTTTCTTCCAGAAGCGGCCCCACAGAAAGTGGACCTGGTCGAGCCCCGACGGTTCGACAAAAAATGAGATTGACTTCATTATGACGACCAGACGCCAACTGTTCAGTGATGTCTCAGTGATCGCAAGGGTGAAAACCGGCAGCGATCACCGAATGGTTAGAGGCACACTGAACCTAAACGTTAAGTTGGACAGTTCTCGTCTAATGAAGTCAACGCTCCGTCCCCCTCGTGCTCTAATCCAGAATCCCGAGACTTTTCAGCTCGAGTTACGTAACCACTTTCAGTGCCTAGAAGATTGCAATGCAGTGGACGATATGAATGACAAGCTCGTGGAAACTGTCCATGCGGTCGGAGCTAAGTTCTGCAAGACCCGCCGCAGAAGAACACAAAAACTCTCCGATCACACTCTTAATCTCATGGCTGTTACACGAGAGATGAGGCTGCAATCGTCAACAGATTTGACAGCATACAGGCAACTGAACAGACAGATCTCCAAATGCATGCGGCGAGACTTACGCAACTTTAATACTGCTCGTATCACGATCAAGCGGAACCAGGGCTCCAAAGTCTTTGCCAAAGATCTGTCTGCCAGAAAGAGCCAACTGTCAAAGCTGAAGACTGAGTGTGGCAGCATCGTTTCCGGGACACCTGAGATTTTGAGTAAGATTGAGAGGTTCTATGGGCGGCTGTACACATCATCGTTGGAGCCACACGCAAGTGTGAGTAACGATCCAAGAGCAAGTATTACCCGACACTATTCCGATGATATTCAGATTAGAATGGCTCTCCAGCACCTTAAAAACGGCAGGGCCCCAGGCGAGGATGGAATTACAGCGGAGCTTCTGAAAGCGGGTGGAACACCGGTACTTGAAGTCCTTCAGAAGCTCTTCAATTCCATCCTCCATGGTGGCACTACTCCGGAGGCGTGGAGCAGAAGTGCGGTGGTCTTGTTCTTTAAGAAAGGCGACAACAGAAGTTAGGTTGTACCAGTTCTGGCGCACTTGTAGTTACGTTGTACCAGTTCTGGCGCACTGAGTTAGAAGTGGTACAAAAAAAAGGTTTTGGCATGCTCTGATCACGAATCTGCGGTCCATTTTTGCATAGGATGCACGGTTCCGGAGATGTGCAGATCAATTAACTCTTATCATACCGTCATTATCTATTCTTCCTCAGCGTGGTGCTATTGTATTATACTCCTTTGTTCCTATCTACACTAATCTGACTCACTAATAAAACACATTACCCAATTTTGTTAAAATTTTTATTTATAAAATACAAAATCTTATTACTTATTATCTATAAAATAGGAGCAAATACATTAAGCAGTATTCGCCACAAACTGAAGTCCACTCATTCTGAATCCTATCAACATTCCAGTTCCATCTTTTACAATTTCTTTTAAAAAACTCTGGATAATATCGTACAGGTGCCCGTCCGAATGAATCAAAATACTGACCGACGTCATTCGTATCGATATATAAAGCTACCCAATGTGACCCTGGTTTATCATCTGTATCCAAATTACATATTATATACGTTGGTACGTGGGTGTACATGGGTAGTTTATTGGCAGCATAAACATTATTTTCTAGAGTGGGGTGAATCTTTTTCAGATGTTGTTGTACATCTAGTGTATCCATAATATTACTGCTATTAGTAGATTATTACAGTACCAATCTACTCAATGACTAATATAGGAATGATCAATTATAGTGATTTCTAAATATTAAATTACATTCTTTGTGTTATACAAAACGTATTTGAGTCATCAATACACTGAACAAGACACGACAGGAAGGACGTAGGAATGTAGAGGTAAGCAACAGAATGTAAGATAAGCTTGTTGACGCATAAAGTTACTATCAATTCTACTGCAGAAATTCTTTAGATTAGAATTATTACTCACTGGTACTATATAAGCCCAAGCAACTGCAGTCATGGAGTTAGTGTCGGTTAGTGTGGTCGTTTGACCGCAGTGGATCTATCAATACTACGTTTGTGATACTTCAACGCATCAAAGGCCATGGATGTAAGTGTTTATTCTATTGACAAACTTACTTTTCTTTCTGTTATTTTCTTACGTGTGTATGATTTAGTGTTAACAAATTATATTTAAATATTATGTGTGTGTATATGATTAAGCCGTGGTAGCTCAGATGGTTAGCGCAAAATGTAAAATTCACAGTACGCGACCCGGGTTCGATCCCCGCCGGCACCAATTAAATTGTTAATTACAATTTTAAGTGCTGATTTACCACGTGCTCAGCGGTGAAGGAAAACATCGTGAGGAATGCATGTCTGAGAAAATTCACCAACATTTCCTAGCCCTAAAACCCTCTCAGAAATGAGAGAAGGCCTATGTTCAGCAGTGGACTTTAATAGGTTGTAACTTTAACTTTTTTAACTTTTATGATTAAGTGTTAACAAATTGATATTAACATGATAACTGTGTTGTTGCAGAAATCATTGAGCTTCGATGAAAATACCTATAAACAGTATTACCACTCGCCACTCTCCCCTCAAGAAGAGAGTGATGACATCGTCATTAATAATAACACATGCGATGGTGGAAAAAGAAAATCGCAATCGATTGATCATTTTTTTAAAGCTGAATCAAAAATAAAAAAGAGGAAGCTGTTATCATCAACCGTAGCACGAGCCGCTAGAGATGGTGTATCATACATGTTGACGACGCTCACGTTGCTTCTCGAACACCTGAAATATAAATAATATTAATCAATAAAAAATAATATATGTAAAAAATATACTCATAAAACATTGTTACTTACCTAATGTACTTGCTGTTTTTCTATAATAAATAAGTACGTGTGCATACGGGGACGGTGGCACTTACCGCGATTTTTATCAGTAGGGTGAAGGTATATTTGCAACAACGGTGTTGCACCGCTGAGTACATGATCCCGCGTTTCGAGTTAGTTGCACTAGAACATCATACGAGGTGACACCTATGTCTCCCTCCCCGCGGATGTACACGCGCTCACCAAACTTTTTTTGTATATTTTTCTCCCAGACGACACCAGCGGCCTACATCATCAACATAGTGGTCCTTCGGCCGAATCCTTACGTCGTCTGCAAAAAATATAATAATAATAAGTACCAGTTATGTTCCACGCGCCGGCTACGCCGCAAAAAAAGCGACGACCACGTGGCACCGCTGCAAAATCGGAGTGCAAGAACAACCAAGATGTGTTACCATCGTTCAGCTTAAAGGATGAAGTGCTGGAAAAACCTGGAAAATGTGTCTAAGTGCCTCTAGTAAGAGTAAAGAGTCATCAAAGACCGCAGGCACGTCGTCAAGTACGGCACGCAAACGGCAATTGGAATACGAAACCGCTAAAGCTATGGCTCTCGTGGAAATACAAGCAGCGGAAGCTGAAGTGCAAGCAGCTGAAGCTGAAGCAGAAGCCAAAGTTAAGAGTGCTCAGGCAGAAGCTGCCAAGCTTAAGGCAAATATTCAGTCGAAGCTGCTAAACAAACAGCTTGCAGCTGAGATGGCAGAATTGGAGTCTCATTCACGCTCTTCCCACAAGTCGGCTATGAAATCTTCGACCAGCAAAGTTGAAAATTGGCTGAATGCTCCAGGAAACCAGCATGAGGAGAACCGAGAAGAGTACTCTTGTGAAAAAATCGGCCTAGAAAAGGCCTTGAATGATGCAGTAGCTGCCTCATCATATAAAATACAGAACCAGGAGCTCTTAACAAGATTAGCAACGTCTAAAGACCTGCCTTTATTTTTTGGAGATCCAATGGAGTGGTTGCAGTTTAAACAGGCGTACCAAGAATCTACCCAATTATGCAAATATAGTGACACAGAGAATTTATGGCGGCTACGTAAGTGTCTTCGTGGCGATGCTAAAGAAGCAGTGACTTCACTCTTGATTGGTGGAACTACACCCGATTTAATAATTGACACCTTAGAACTTCGATTTGGCAAACCAGAAACAATTATGAGTAAAATAGTTTTACAGCTTAAAAAACTATGTCCGTTGCCGTTAACTTATCATAATGATATCATTAATTTTGCAATAAAAATAAAGAACTATGTGGCTGCTGCCAAAGCAATGCAACAAAGTGATTATCTTCGCAGCCCGGAGTTAGTATCGATTGTCGTATCTAAGCTTCCAACTTTGCTTGTCGCAAAATGGACCGACTACGTTTATGAACAGCGAGAGTGTAATTTACCGAAGCTAGAATTGCTTAGTGATTTTTTATATGAGGAAGCCACTAAAACAGCTGCATCAGGAGTAAGTCATATTCACGCTCAATATAATTTAAAGAAGCCCGATGAACGTAAACACCGTTCACACTCGTTGTTGTACACAAATAGTAATCAATTACAAAACGCGGAAAAGTGTACATTTTGCCGAAAATGGGCTCATGGTGTCGCAGATTGTTCACGGTTTAAGCGCGCCTTACGCAAAGATCGCTGGCGATTTGTACGCGTAAATAAACTTTGCTTCAAATGTCTTGTCCCCCGCCATACGAATGGTATGTCTTGTATTGGCAGTAATTGCGACATTGACGGCTGCAATCAACCGCATCATCGTTTACTGCACTGGATAAAACCATTGGAAGAAAGCTTAAAAACTGTGGAGCGAAGTGAGGATGAGCATCCCAGCACCAATGAAACAGTGACTCATACGGTGGCATCCCACTGTCACAAGGTGCTTTTGAAAGTGGTGCCGCTCACTCTTCACGGACCGAATGGCAGTTTGCATACGCATGCACTACTGGATGATGGAGCTACTGTGACGGTGATATCCTCTGATATCGCAGATGAGCTCGGATTATACGGTGCAAACGTGATATTGCGCGCGCGCAGCGCATGGGACTCGGGCGAGCTTGTGTGTGAATCTCAAGTAGTGAGTGTTAGTGTTACTAATTCGTATAACGAAATGTTTACTTTCCGTGCGCGTAAAATTAAAGAATTAAATTTACCAACACAAAAAGTGCCGAATATGGACTTTAATAATTATGGATTGTTAAGTGAAGATCTTATGTTATGTAATTGTAACGCTAAGCCAAAATTATTAATAGGTCAGGACAACCATCATTTAATTTCTCCCATTCGTTGTGTTCGTGGTAAGCAGCGTGAGCCGTACATAACTCAAACTGCGCTTGGATGGTGTGTGCACGGACATATGGTAAGTGATGTTAATTGCACTGATCGCTTTGTCTCTTTCATTAATAGTTGCAGCGAAAAGGCGGGACAGTCGCAGTGTATCTTTCACTTACACACGGTAGAATCGATTGCTAGCGATCTCTCTCTCGATAACGATAACGGTGAATGCACATGCGCGCAGTTGCACGATGCGGTTCGTAGATCCTTCGCGTTAGAGTCTATTGGTGTAGGTTCGAAGCCACGCCGCAACCCAGACGAAATACGCGCTTTACAAATTTTAGATGACACTGCAGAATTAGTAAATGGTCAATGGAATGTCGGCTTACCGTGGAAATACGATGAATTACATTTACCCGACTCTTACCCTAACGCTTTTAATCGTCTAAAGTCAATAGAAAGAAAATTTTTGCTCAACAAAGAGTATGCAACTCGTTATTGTGAAAGAATGAGATACTTATTTTCTAATGGTTATGCTAGAGAACTTAATGAGACCGATGAAAACTCTAATAAACGTATAATATGGTATTTGCCGCACTTTGGTGTAGATAATCCAAATAAGAAAAAACTGCGTTTAGTTTATGACGCGGCAGCAAAGTCGAACGGTTATTCTTTAAATGATTTTCTTTCACAAGGCCCTGATTTGTTACAATCGTTATTAGGAATAATGTTACGATTTAGAGAAAACCGCGTAGGTATCATAGGGGACATAAAAGATATGTTTTTAAGGATTAATGTACGAAAAGAAGATGTTAATTCTTTGCGTTTTTTGTGGAAAGATATCTATTTAAGCAATGAAAATGAACAATTAGGCTTCGGAAGTAGTAACAAAGGTTCAAAATTACCTATACAACATCCTGTTAAGAAATATGTTATGACGTCATTAATTTTTGGCGCTAACTGCTCCCCATTTATAGCACAATATATTAACCAAAATAAAAACACATTGCGCTTTCAGAATAAAATGCCGGATGCAGTTAATGCAATTAGGAAAAATCAATATATGGACGATTTTATCGATAGTTTACCAGACGTCGCTACTGCTACAAAAATGATAAAAGATGTTTCATATATTAATCAGCAAGGTGGTTTTGTGATGCGTAACTGGTTAAGTAACAAGTCAGATGTTCTTAATGATATGCCAAAAGAGACTTTAAATGACATGGCGATACGGTTTAATGTTGAATCCCAGCCGGAACGAACGCTTGGGCTTTTGTGGTTTCCCGCGAGTGATATGTTCGGGTTCGATCTTTCGTTAAAGCGTATACCGAGTGATATTTTACAACTATCACGAAAACCGACTAAGCGTGAAGTTCTTCGTATTATAATGTCTGTATATGATATTCATGGTTTTTTAGCACCTTTTACGATAAAATCCAAAATTTTAATGCGCGAAATATGGAATGTAGGTATAAAGTGGGATCAGGAAATAACAGATAGTTTATTTGTTTTATTTAAAGATTGGATTTCGCAGTTACAAGAAATGAGTTACGTTCGAATCCCGCGGTGGTATTTCTATAGCAACGATTCTGTCGGTGTGAATGAGAAGAGCGGCCACACCGTAAACGACGATGAGACGTCGTTGCAATTGCATATTTTTTGTGATGCATCTCCATTCGCATACGCATGTGTTGCTTATTGGCGTAAACAAGACAGCAACGGCGTGCAGGTGTCATTCATTGCGAGTAAAAGTCGCGTTGCGCCGTTAAAACCGTTAACTATGCCTAAACTCGAACTTCAAGGCGCGCTATTAGCATGTCGCTTGGCAGAGACTATAAAAAAGGAGCATAGAATTAAACCATCACGTGTTTTTTATTGGACTGATTCAATGATTGTTATTTATTGGATACGTAACGAGCATAGAAATTACAAAGTTTTTATTGCAAATAGGTTAGGTGAAATTGATGAGTTAAGTAAAATTGATGAGTGGCATTATGTGCCGACAAATTTAAATATAGCCGAAGCATTAAACAAAGGAGTTTCCTGGCAGTTTATACCACCGGCCAGTCCTCATATGGGGGGAGCTTGGGAGCGTCTGATTAGAAGTGTGAAAACGGCACTGAAAGTCGTTCTTAGAGAGAGGGCTCCTCGAGAAGAAGTTTTATTAACGCTTCTCGCTGAAGTCGAAAATATAATTAATAGTAGACCGCTTACCCATGTTTCGGTGGACCCTCAAAGTAAAGAGGCATTAACTCCAAATCATTTTTTACTAGGATCTTCGTCGAACTTACCTGTACCTGGGGTCTTTGATGATGGCGACATGTATGTTAGACGACAGTGGCGTATTGCCCAACGGTTGACAGACTTATTTTGGAGCAGATGGGTAAAAGAGTTTTTGCCAGAGCTAATTCCTCGTCGTAAATGGGATAGGGAAGGTCCGCAATTAAAAGTAGGAGATCTTGTAGTAGTAGTCGATCCATCATTATTTCGAAACTGTTGGCCAATAGGTATTATTGAAAAGGTTTATCCAGGTTCAGACGGCAGAGTCAGAGTAGTTGACGTTAGGACTAAGTCAGGAGTGATGAAGCGATCAGCTGCTCGCGTGGCCTTTCTCCAGCTTGATGATGAGTGTCGGCGAACCGACACTTGGGGGGAGGATGTTGACGACGCTCACGTTGCTTCTCGAACACCTGAAATATAAATAATATTAATCAATAAAAAATAATATATGTAAAAAATATACTCATAAAACATTGTTACTTACCTAATGTACTTGCTGTTTTTCTATAATAAATAAGTACGTGTGCATACGGGGACGGTGGCACTTACCGCGATTTTTATCAGTAGGGTGAAGGTATATTTGCAACAACGGTGTTGCACCGCTGAGTACATGATCCCGCGTTTCGAGTTAGTTGCACTAGAACATCATACGAGGTGACACCTATGTCTCCCTCCCCGCGGATGTACACGCGCTCACCAAACTTTTTTTGTATATTTTTCTCCCAGACGACACCAGCGGCCTACATCATCAACAATACATTTCCACTAATTCTGACGACGGAGACCAAGCGACGCATCTCATCAAAATTGAAATGTACGATATGAAGAAGCTATCCAAGATTCCAACTACTGATCATTGGAAACATGCTTCCACGAGGATTAAATATTACTTAAAGACTAATAAGGATAGCATCTACGACAACACAAACGCCCTCGTATACAATATTACAAAGACAATAGCAGAAAGTGAAAAAGTTAAAAAATACTTTTTTAACAATGACAGTCATTAGCTGATCATTAGTTAATGTGATTCTGTTTACTTAAATTACTTCCGTGTAGGGTAAACACCCCAGTTATGGACAGTTTAAGAAAAAAATTGTGGTGTTTGTGAATTTTTATCAATATTGTGAAAGTTTCAGTACTGAATATACTTAAAGTGTAAAGTCCTGTCCATAGGCAATATTTTTACTGTGTTACGCGTGAGATACTGCATAGCTGGTTTTAATTTTTTTAACAATTAAAAATCCTAGTTTTTTACCCAGTCATGGACAGCTAAAAACCAGTTGTGGACATCCAGTAATGAACATAACCTAGTCGTGGACATCCAGTGATGAACTTAAACCTAGTTACGGACATCCAATAATGAACTCGAACCTCTTCTTATACATTTAGTACCTACTTATGACAACGTTTTTATTATTATGACCTAATCGCAGAATTTATGATGAATGTCAAGATGTAGATAATTTTAATTATTGAAGTAAAAATAAAATGCAGTAGAATAATATAAATATTTATTTTTATTTTTAACGAACATTTTCTAAATTGACGATGTATTTTTTTCTAAATCGACAATCTGATTAGCATGAAAGAACTTACCTATCTAAAAGTAATTTACGAACATGAACTTAATCAACCTTCACAATTACATTCATTATTAATTAACGGATACTTTTTAAAGATTTATGATAAAATTAAGCAACAATCGAACATAAACATAATCAGCCTTTCTTAAATTCTTTTAACTCAAAATATTTCTATAAGTAGGTAAATATTTTTTGTACGTACCTACATATAAAATATATATCAGAATCAACAATACAAAGTTTCTTATTTTTGTTAATCATAAACTCGTCTTTGTTAATAAAAAACACAATTATCTTAATAACTTAGGTAAGTATTCAAAAAGTAAAAATTGAGTATTTTTGCATCTCTTCTACGCTGTAAAATCCTCTTTTGTTGATTAATTTTGGAGGACGGATGTACTCGACGATGTCTTTGCTTTGGTACCACATTTTATCTGGTTTTTCTGGACATTTATAGGTGTCTCCTGTTGAAAATGTCATCGTGCTTACTCCAAATTCATTTTTATTTCTATTTCCAATGACCCCAGGGAAATGTTGCCCTTCATATAAAACTATAACGCAACTTCCATTTGATAGTTTATGTTGAGAAGGAACTAACATACTCAACGGCGCGTCATCCGATTCCGATCCTCCAGACAAGATACTTTCATCACTTTCGGCGTAAATTATTTCAGTTTCAGTGTCAGAAGACTCGGATCTATTTTTTTGCTCTGTAACTTTTTTCTCCTTGTTAAGTTTCTCAAGCCATTCCTTCTCTTCTATTTGTTTCCTTTTCTGTTCTTCTTTTTTAGCATGATAAGCCTTACATGCAGGGCTTGTAACTGTAAATGGTATTTTTTCTTTTAATTTACGTTTTTTATTGTTTGCTGTTTCGTCAGCTTCAGGCCAAAATAAGTTTCGTTTAAAAGGAGATGGAATCACATAGTTTGAAGCGCCAACATTAACTGTATTAATAGGTGTTTTGTGACTGCATCTTGGTAAAGAATCATCTCGTATATTATTATCTTCTTGGCCTACATTTTCCATATTCGAAGAATTGAGACCTGAAGTTTTTATTGACAAGCAATTCGTTTGTGTAGAAGTGCTAGGTTCAGAATCATGAAAATTTGCACTGCAATACAAATCAGGATTTGTTTCTTTAGAAGACTCGTTGGATTTTGGATTATTAGTTCCTGGTGAAGAATTCGACGTATTAACCGGGATTGTGGATGTTAACTGTTGATCTTTGGACAAACAGTTGGTATGTGAAGAAGTGCTGGGTTCGGAATCATTAATATTACAAGACAAAACAGGAATTGTTTGGATTTCTCTTGGAGAATCATTGGCATCTGGATTATTCGTAACTGATACGGGATTTGAAGATTCTTCATTTACTACGTCAGTTTGCTTGCTGTTGGCCCAAATCAAATATAGAGATATATCTTCATTAGGCAAAAGTTCTTCTAGCTCAAGGCGACTTTTGTAATAAAGATCTTTGAATAACTTCAGCTTGTCTTTAGACAAAATTGTTTCAATTTTGTTTTCTAAGCTTTTCAAAAATTCGTTTTGGCATGTAGAGTCTTCAGTATTTTTTCGGTTTTGACTCTTAATTTTGGTCATATCAACGTACTCTGGGCCAAAAAGGTATAGTCCCCCGGCGCGAAACCCATTTCTCACTGTCTCGGCAGTTCTCTACGGCTGTCTTCAAGAGTGGAGCACAATGTTGTTTTTTAAGAACTTGTCCCAAATGTTGATTTTTCCAATTATTTACCGCTTCTCGCCATAACGACTTCAAAGGCCTGAATACTGCCAAATCCATAGGTTGTAAGATATGCGTAGAATTTGAGTTGAGTGCTATGACTTCAATACCATTGTTAGAGCAGAAATTAGACCGGTGCAAAGTTAAATGTGACTTATGTCCATCCAAAAAGAATATAATTGGTCTTTCAATATTTTTTTAAATCAGCCAAGCATGAAAGACGTTTGCTATATATTCGTAGAATGTCCCTGAGCACATCCATCCACTTTCTGAACAACCAATGGCCCAGTCATCGGGAAAATTTTCTGAAACTAATGACGGTATTCTTGCATAGTTATATACTACCAGAGTTCATTTTTACATGTTGAAATGTTTTGTACCAAATCTCCTGCAGCATTTCCTGTAATCAGAACGGTCAAATTTTCTTTATCGTCGCCTGAAAAAGCATACACATTTTTATCTCCTTTTCTAGCGAGAACATGTCCTGGTTTTGGATTTAAGAAAAATGCACTTTCATCTGTGTTAAAAATTCTTTCAGGATGTTGCATTATGTCAATGAGATTTCTGTCTTTGAGATCACTCTCTACTTCCGAAAACCATTTCTCTATGTCTTCTTGGGTAACATTGTCCCTTGTTGTCCACAAATTTTGAGCTACCCGTTCAGAAATCGTAGGATGTCGTTTTAGAAATGATGTGTACCATTTCTTGCCAGGTCTATTATCTTTGAAAGGAGTTTCTTGCTTTTTGTCGATTATTATTCGTTGGACACTGTCCATTAAATCCTCTTTTGTTACGGGTATATGTTTATCTAACATTTCTTTGATCCAGATTTCTAAAATGTTTTCTTCTTCCTTACTTAAAATGGTGCTGGGTCTCATTGAGCACTCAATCGGACTTTTACCAGTAACTTTGTTGTGCAAGGTTATTCTAGGTATATTGAATTTTTTGGCTGCTTCGGATATTTTTAAATCTTTTTTTACTGCGTCAATAGCCCAGCCCATTTGTTGAGGCGTATAATCTTTTTAGGAGCCATTTCTAAAACAAAGAATTAGTATCATTTTTATCAATGTCCATAACTGGATTCCTATAAAATACCCAATAATGGACACATACGTCCATTACTGGTATACATCAGTATTTTTCAAATTTACAACTAGCTTATAACAAATAATAATAGTTAGAGTAAAATAAGTTAAAAATTTGAATATATCAAGATAATATTAAGTTTCGACATCTGTCCATTTTTGGAACCATTTAATTACAATGCACCAGTTAAAAACATCAATAAAATATCAACAATCATAACTTCTTTGGAGTTACAACAATGTGCGTTATCGTCTTAATTTCATAGTTAATCCAACAGATAAAACACATTCTGATTAAAACAAAGCAATACAAGTTTACGTATAAAACTTTCTACTCACCGCACTAACAATTTCCTTAAGAAAAATCGCTAATATCAATTTACAATCACAGAAACACTTTGCACTCACGCAATCTTGTCTATCTGACAAACCGAATTGAATAAAACGTTAAACTTTGACAGCTAGTTGTCTATAGTCTATGTCACAGTGTCGCCAACATAAAAAATTGATTTATGTTCTTATTCTAGATGATTACTTTATTTTTTGTCCATTATTGGTTCATTGTCCATTACTGGTGCCTTTACCTTACTCATTATATTCTATTTCTAATCCTTTGTTAGACTTAAATATCGGATATTATTTGAAATTTGGGTATCAGTTGGTCTACCAACACTGAACTGTTACTTACTCTGCTACCTATTTTCTTCTTTACTATAAGGATGGCAAACTTCAGTGAATTGTGCACAAGTGCTTTCTTCTCCACAACCATGGAAGAGAATACGGAACTATTCAACAGCGAATTAAATCAGGAGTTGTCTAAAGTTTGTGATGAAATGGAGAAGGATCAACTGTTCGATTCATCGTATGATGATGAGTTGTATAATCACTGTGCGATGGTTGAAACACAGTTTAAGTAAGTAAAATAAACATTCATTTCGATCATAATTTACACAATGTCTTGTACAGTTTTTAATAAATTTAAACATTTTAGTAGTCAACCACTACAACTTGGAAGAGGAACGAAGCGAACGAGCAGCAAAGAACCCAAGATCATCAAAAAACCAACAACGGAAGCAGAAGCGCCTACCTCTGCAGGGAACAGTATCAGTAACGATGATCAAGTGGAATGTCTAACGTGTCATATATTTATCAAGAAACGGTATTAATCATTTTAAAAGTAATGTTCACAAAAATAATCTTTTAAATTCACATAATTCTTTATCAAACGTTAGTGTTATTGAATCTGCTTTTGGAAATAGGATTTTAACTTATAAAATCAAGAGTAGAGTAGATAGTTCGACATTGGTAAATTTTGAAACTCCTGAACTATTTTTAAATTCTATTAAAGATGATATTTTATTTTTAATACAAGAGTGTATTCATCAACACATAATTTTTAAAGTAAACTTCATATTGCATGCTGATTTTGTTCAACAAACTAAAGATATTCATGATACGTTCGATTTTCAAACGCTTAACTATATTATTTGTCAAGGAGATGACTTAAATATTTTTTTTTCATCTTTAAATGATACAATTACTACTAAAATTAATGCATTTGAAAAAAAAGATAGTGGATGGAGTCTAAAAAACATAAAATCTATAGACATGAATGTTAATAAATTTAACCCCCTACGCGGTACTTCATACATAGATCTTCCTCGTGACATAAAATTAAAAAAGGCTGTTATAAATGTAAAAAGCAAGGATTATTTTTGTTTTAAATGGGCGTTACTCTCGGCGTTATATCCCGTAAACAAAGACGCGGATCGTGTATCATCGTACGTTAAACATGCAAATAAACTTAAATTTGATGGTATTTCCTTTCCAGTTAAAATTTCTGACATAGCAAAAGTAGAGAAATTAAATGATATTAGTATTAATGTTTTTGGGTTAGAATATAATAAAGAAAAACGATGTAATTCTATAGTAGGTCCATTATTTTTAACAAAGTGTCGTAAAGATAGACATATCAATTTATTATTTTTTTCCAAGGATACAAAAAATCATTATTGTTACATAAAAAATTTATCGCGGTTAGTTAGTAAACAAATTTCAAAAGACGGTCACATCATGTACATTTGCGAAGCATGTCTACTTCACTTTCCATCTCAGGAAAGTTTAAATAACCATGAACAATACGATTGTGCTCACATTTGTACAGAATTACCAAACAGTGAAACTTTTAAAAAAAAAGAATTGGTTTGGTCAACCTATTTCAAATGATAAAATTAAATTTGATAGTTATGAAAAAAAGTTGAAGATACCATTCGTAGTTTATGCTGATTTTGAAGCATTTTTAAAACCAATAGAATCATGTTCTAACGATCCTTCCAAACCTTTCACACACAATATTCAGAAACATGAAGTACATAGTTTTGGTTATTATATAAAATGTTCATATGATGATAAATTATCAAAATATGTAACGTATTGCGGACCCAACTGTGCACAAGTGTTTATGGAAAGTTTATCTAACAATCTCAAAGAAATAAATAGACTTCAAAAATATCCTCCACTTCCGCTAACAAATGAAGACAAAAACCAAATTTCAAATGCAACCATTTGTCATATTTGTGAAACAGAGTTAGCAGAACATTTTTATGATTTTGATTGGTACACCGGTAGTTTTATAGGTGTTGCGTGTTTGTGTCACGAATCATGTAGCTCGAAGTTCAGAAAACCTCGTTATATACCAATATTTTTACACAACCTTAGTCACTATGATGCTCATTATATTGTTCACGCGTTAAACTTTTGTGATGGTGAAGTCGAAGTTATCCCTCAAAATAAAGAAAAATATATATCCTTTTTCAAAAAATCAAAAATGAATAACCACGAAATTATATTAAGATTCATAGATTCATTTAAGGTTTTATCATGTAAATTAGAAGAATTGGCCAAAAATCTCAGTAATGATCAATTTCAAGAATTACGTAGAAATTATCCTAATGATGAAGATTTCTTTCGTTTAAAACGGAAAGGCGTTTATCCATATGAACTTATGACTAATTATGATAGTTTAAGCCTAACATCGCTCCCCGAACAAAAATTTTTTTATAGCTCGCTCACAGATTCCCATATTTCAAATGATGATTACAATCATGCTAAAGATGTTTGGGAACACTTTGGGTGTTGTAATATGCTAGATTATTCAAACCTGTATTTAAAAACAGACGTTTTACTTTTAACCGATGTATTTGAAAACTTTAGAAAGTTATGTATTAATACTTATGATTTAGACCCTGCCCATTATTACACAGCACCCGGTTTAAGTTGTGATTCAATGTTAAAATATACAAAAATAGAATTAGAACTTTTAACAGATTATGAGAAAATTGCATTTATTAGATCAGGTATCAGGGGTGGTGTATCTCAATGTAGTAATCGTTATGCTAGAGCTAATAACAAATATATGGGGGATTATGATGCAGGGAAACCAAATTCATATATCACATATTTTGATGCCAACAATTTATATGGTTGGGCTATGTCTCAATGTCTTCCTACTGGTGGATTCGAATGGGTAAATCCGAATACAGAATTTAATGTGTCTGAGACATCGAACTTCGGTTTTATTTTAGAAGTTGATTTGGAATATCCAGATGAACTTCATGATTTACATTCGGACTTTCCTTTATGCCCCGAAAACATTTGTGCAGGCAATATTAATGAAAATAAACTAGTCCCAAATTTAAATAATAAAGATAAATATGTAATTCATTACAGAAATTTAAAGCAGTGCATAGAAATGGGGGTTAAATTAACTAAAATTCATAGAGATTTAAAATTTAAACAGTCTCGCTGGTTGAAGATGTACATAGATCTAAACACAAAATTAAGAACGTTAGCAAAATCAGATTTCGAAAAAGATTTTTATAAATTAATGAATAATTCAGTCTTCGGTAAGACTATGGAGAATATTGAAAAAAGGGTTAACATAAAATTAGTTACACACTGGGAGAACCAGGGCAAAGCTTTAGGTGCTCAAGATCTAATCGCTAAACCACAATTTCATAGTCTTTCAGTATTTTCGGAAAACCTAGTTGCGGTTCAGTTGCGAAAAACAAAGTTAATATATAACAAACCAATTTATTTAGGGTTTTGCATTTTAGATATTTCAAAAACATTAATGTATGATTTTCATTATAACTATATGGTTAAAAAGTTTAGTAAAATCAAATTATTGTATACAGATACGGATAGTTTAATATATCATATATTTACAGATGATTTTTACTCTGATATAAAACCTGACCTTTCATCATACTTTGATACCTCAGCTTATGATACAAATAATATTTTTGAATATCCAAAATTAAATAAAAAGAAATTAGGTTTTTTTAAAGATGAAAATAATGGTAAAATCATGAAAGAATTTGTGGGTTTACGATCCAAAATGTACGCTTTTAACTTAGAGAATAAGACTATAGCCAAGGCAAAAGGGGTAAATAAATGTATCACTAAAAAGATGACCATGGATAATTATAAGTCTTCTCTATTTAATAAAAAAGTGCAACATTATAGTATGCTTAGATTTAAATCACTTAAACACACAATTTTTACACAAAAATTAAATAAGATTGGTTTATCATATAATGACACAAAGAGGCATATTTTAGATAATAATATTGAAACATTAGCTTGGGGTCATTATAAACTGCGTTAAGTGTTGTTAGTTTTTAATTTTATGTCTGCATGTAAATAAAATTTGTATTGATTGTAAAATAATGATAATAGTATAATATGACGTAGAGTTTATTACATATTTAATCGTTGTTTTATTGTAAATAATTTAAGTTAATTGTTGTTTATATTTGCGTGTGTTTTTTTTTTATTTATTTGAGGTTGAGTTGATTGTAAAATTATGATGTACTAATTGTGTTAGAAATAGTATACAGATCATTCTGTTTTATATAATGTTTGCAATATATATTAATTGTTAACACCAACACTTTCATTTTTTATTTCACCCCTTAAAACTTTAGACGTGTGTAATATTTCACTTTATCCATCCGTTTACTGCTATTGTGGCGGGACCAAGTGGATGTGGGAAGTCAAATTTTGTAACAAATTTCATAAAATCAGTTACAGAAATATGTAATTGTGATTTTAATCAGATCACATGGTGCTTTGATGAAATGCAACCTTTATATAATTTACCAAATGTTAACTACCATCAAGGAATTCCAAATGTTAATATGTTTGATGGTGAAAACCCACATCTTGTTATTATTGATGATCTAATGAGAGAGTCCGATGGAAGAATTGTGGATATATTTACAAAAGGTAGTCATCACAGGAATCTTAGTGTATTTTATTCAACACAAAATTTATTTCATCAGGGTAAAGGGCAAAGAGAGATATCCTTAAACTCAAGTTATATAATATATTTTAAAAACCCTCGAGATAAAACTTAAAATAAGATATTTAGCACGACAAGTGTCACCAGATAACCCAAAATTCATTGAAGATGCCTACAGGGATGCAACTCTAGAGGCGCATGGATATCTAATGGTAGATTTAAAACAGAATACCAATGATTTTTGTCGTATCAAGACAAATGTCTTCCCATTTAATGGTTTCTGTACAGTCTACGTCCCCACAAAAGAGTTTAAATACACCAAGAATCAAACTTTTCAAATCATTGCTAAATGATGCATCGTCGACTCACAACGCATAAACATTTGCTAAACGCTTTGCACGCTTGAACCAAAATATCCAAGAGCATTACTTAAAACGTGTGATGAAGAAGAAATTAACTGCATTTGTGAGTGTATTCATAACGTTTTACAAGGAAAAATACCTCTTAAAGATCAAGATAAACAAAAATTGAATAAACACAAAAATATACTCCGTCAACTTGTGCGTAAGTGTAAACATAAACTAAGAATAAATATAATTATACAAAAAGGAGGGGCTTTCTTACCAATAATATTAGGTGCAATATTGAGTGGATTAGTGAGTGGACTAGCCAGTTAACATGGAAAATGCAAAAAAAATGATACTTATCGAACCTGGATTGATTGAAAAATTAAAACAAGAAAATAAGGTTAATAGTAGTTTATCTCGATTAGATATTGAAATGCAAAATATTATGAATAGTAAGACGGAAGACCGAATGAAATGGATGTTATATTTACAAACACTGCAAAGATACCTTCATTTTACCGAAGAGGATCGTCAACCACTCAGATTACCAATTTATTCTGATACATCTAATGAAGATTCAAACGAGTCTAAAATTGGTTTTAAAAATAAAGATAGAGATCTAAAAACTTCAGTTGATGCTGAATCTTTGTTGGAGGAGAATCGATCCATCAAAAGTAAAGAAAATGTTGAAAATCCACTTCACACCAGCTCAAATACTCAGTTTAATACCAAAAACTTATAATTAAAAAGGACAGTTATTATTAAACTTTGTTGAAACAAGTAAAGGTAAAATACATTGGGATAATGAAGGTACAGTCATAATTGATAATGAAAAAATTCCTGGAAGTAATATTGTTGATTTAATAAATGATTCACTAAGACCCTTAAAAAGAAGTGATCCAGTAGGGTGGGATAGATTTGCTGAAGCATTAAAAGATATTAAAGTACCACTTACTTATATTGGAAATCCAAAGAGATGTGAGTTTATTAACCAACTTCAAGCAAAAGATCTGAACAAACCCTCTGAGATTGAATTTCAAGAGTTTTCTACACCGATCAGTAGAGATAAAAAGTCTACAACTAAAATACGTAAAAGGCTTGAGTGGGAAAAATGGACCCCGTACTAGAAGAAATTAACAGGATTTATTATGATCCATCTAATCCCGCTGGTTTTGGTAGTATTGATAAATTATCAAAAGCCATGAAGGGTAAAATGAATAAAAAGCAAGTAAAGGAATGGTTAAAATCACAAGAAACATACACATTACATAAACCCATTCGAAAAAAATTCCCGCGTAATAGGTACATTCTATCAAATATTAATGAACTGTGGCAAGCTGATTTAAGTGATATGCGAACTTATTCTCAATATAATGATGGTTTCAAGTATATACTTTGTGTTATTGATGTATTTAGTAAATATGCTTTTGCAAGACCAATGAAAAAGAAAAACTCAGAAACAACTAAAGAATGTTTTGAAAGTATATTTACTGAAAGTAATTTAACACCTACTCACATACAATCTGATAAAGGTACAGAATTTGTTTCAAAAGATGTACAAAAATACTTTAAATCCAAAAAGATTAATTACTATACCACTAACAATCCTGACATTAAAGCTAGTATTGTTGAACGATTTCAAAGAACACTAAAAATGAAAATGTGGCGTTATTTCACTCATAATAATACTTATAGATATATAGATGTTTTACAAGATTTAATATACTCTTACAATCACAGCTTTCACTCTAGTATTAAGATGTGCCCATGTGATGTAAATTCCAACAATATTATGACAGTTTGGACTAATCTTTATGATAGACGATCAAACAAACTTTCTTTAGAAAATCCTAAACCAAATTTCAATGTGGGTGATTATGTTCCAATAACTAAATATAAACATGTTTTCCAAACAGGATATGAATCAAATTGGAGTGATGAAATATTTATTATATCTTCAATAATTGATAGATCTCCATGGGTTGTTTATACAATAACAGATTTACAAATGAACCAATAGTTGGTACTTTTTATGAAAGAGAATTACAGAAAATCACTTACAACCCCACCTCACAATATAAAATAGATAAAATAATTGACACTCGTTACTCAGGTAACAGAAAAGAAGTATTAGTGAAGTGGAAAGGTTATCCAGATAAATTTAACAGTTGGATTTTAGCTTCTAGTTTAAAAGAAATATGAATAAAGAAAGTTTTTATTTAACTTTGCTCAGCAATAGTTCAATGGAATACTTTCCTGATAACAAGACCACAAATTTTTCAACGAAATTACCGAAAGCTATTAAATTAGAAGGTGAATGGTCGGTTGGAGTTGTAGAGTTTCAATATCCATGTACCATGTTTACTGTTCAAGATCATGAAAATGTTATATACATTACAAAATCTATGTTAATGCCTAATGAAGATAAACCATCCACAGTGTACTACAAATAAAAAACCGGCCAAGAGCGTGTCTGGCCACGCTCAGTGTAGGGTTCCGTAGTTTCCCGTCCGTCACAATAAGTGTTCCCACTTATGAGTTTAAAGGGGTATCCAATATGTTCGCGCTCCAGCAGCGCTCCGCGCTCCTGCAACTGCTCCCGGTAGTGGGTACTGTTGTTTCCATCCAAGTTCAAAATGATTTTCCTAGAAAGTCCTTATAAAGTTCTACTTTTCAGATTTTTTTCATATTTTCTAAACTTATGGTTCAAAAGTTAGAGGGGGGGGGGGGGGACACATTGTTTTTTTACTTTTGGAGCGATTATTTCCGAAATTCTTGAAATTATCAAAAAATGATTTTAGTAAACCCCTATTCATTTTTAAATACCTTTCCAACAATATATTACACGTTAGGGTTGAAATTAAAAAAAAATCACTTCCCGCTTTACATATAGGGGGGCTACCCTAATAAAACATTTTATTCCAATTTTTATTTTACCACTTTGTCGGCGTGATTGATACACATATTGGTACCAAATTTCAGCTTTCTAGTGCAAACGGTCACAGAGATTAAGCGAGGACGGACAGACGGACAGACAGACACGGCGAAACTATAAGGGTTCCTAGTTGACTACGGAACCCTAAAAACATATTCCAGCTACCAACTATGATAACGTTGAGCATATTTTAAGAGTGTTAAATGGTATCGGAGAGAACTTGAAATTTCGCTATGATGAAATAACAAAATTTGTGTCTATTTCTGTTTTGGATAAAAATATAACATCCGTAACATTATCACCCAAATTAAGTTTACAACTAGGTTACGAACCAAATAAAAATCTCCTAGAGAGAAATTTTGGAAAGTGTCCTGCTAATTTACACTTAGGGTTACCATCTCAACTCTTTCTATATTGTGACATTATCGATCCTCAGATTGTGGGTGATGTTATGACTCCTTTACTAAGAGTCATTTCATTAGATCCTACAAAATACATTTATGGTGCAAATAAAATGCACGTTTTCTCTCAACCTCACTACTTACCTGTTATGCGAAGAGAGTTCGATACGCTGGAAATAGTTATAAGATCGAGCACAGGACAAAAAATACCATTCCAGTTTGGAACCGTGTGTATTAAACTACATTTCCGAAAATTATAATAATGAATTCTCTTCGTGATCATCATAAATGTCCATATGAAAATTATTATGGTCAGGAGTTGGAGTAATTTATAAGGGTGCACCATACCAACGCGGTCATGGTATTGGGAGCTTCTTAGGGGGGTTATTTAGATCAGTTTTACCTTTACTTTCAAGTGGTGCTCGAGTGATTGGTAAGGAGGCATTAAGCGCTGGAGTAGGACTTTTATCGGATATGGTTCAAGCGCGTCCTATGGAAGCCTCAATAAAAGATCGTCTAAAGCAAGTTAGTACGAATTTAAAACGAAAGGCTGATGAGAAAATTGATCAATTTAACATGACAGGATCTGGGTATAAAACTAAAAGAAAACGATTGACCTCGTTCATTCCACCATTAACTGCTAAAGTGAAAGCTGCGAAAAAACTTGGTCTGAAACCAAAAACTATCAGATATATTTTCAAATTAAATATGTCTTTCCTTCATAACCATTCTTGCGAGTGCGTTAAGTCAGAATTGGATTTGTTTGCACTACCGTCTACACAAACTCGCATTGAAAATGGATTGTGGATTCATTATAAACCAATTTCATCTCTTGGTGATGATGGACCTATCGAGTTTCAAGTTCCTGGGACAGGCGATGACTACATAGATTTGTGTCATACATTACTCCACATAAAGGCAAAAGTATTAAATCCAGATTCAACTAACTTGATATCTACTACAATAGTAGCACCTGTAAATAATTGGCTGCATTCACTTTTTAGTCAACTTGATGTTTATTTAAACCAAAAACTTGTATCACCACCTAATAATACCTATGCATATCGAGCATACATGGAAACCCTTTTAAACTATGCTCCTGCTGCTAAACAATCTCATCTTACTTGTAGTCTTTGGTATGATGATACAGCAGGAAAAATGGATTCTACGGATGGTAAAAACATAGGATTTGTTAAAAGACAGGAATTGATTAGTGAAAGTAAGGAAATAGAAATGATTGGTCATCTTCACGGTGACATTTTCAACCAAGATAAATTTTTAATTAATGGTGTTGAAATGAGTGTTAAATTGGTTCGATCGAGAGAGAGCTTTAATTTAATTGCTGGGTCAAACGATGTAAAGTTTAAAGTTTGCATTACGGACGCAAGTCTTATTGTTCGACGAGCACGAATTAATCCAAGTGTATTACTCGCACATCAAAAAGTTTTAGCTTCTACCACTGCTAAATATCCTATTACTCGAGCTGAAGTAAAAGTTTTAACAATTCCATCGGGTGTTCAAGGAAAAACTCTTGATAATATATTTTTAGGGCAGGTACCCAAAAGATGTATAATTGGATTTGTGAACAATTCTGCATTTAATGGTTCCCTTACTAAAAATCCATTTAACTTTGAAAACTATGGTATTAATTCTTTCATCTTAATCTTATCTATCTTAACAGTGGTAGAGCCATGCGGCAGCTTTGCTGTTGCACGTATGGGCCGGCTCAAACCGGGGTGGTACCACGACCTCACAGAATACCGGCGTGAAGTGGAAGCTCTGCTTCCGCGTTTCGTCTGGTGAGTGCAGGTGGCCGGAGGCCCAAATCCCCCCCCCCCATTAACATGGTAGCGGAATTAAATAAAGATAGACTACCCCACGAGGGTACCAGCACCCCTGGAGAATCCCTCGCTGAGCATCCACGACCATGTTTCTCCACTTCTGAGCGTGGGTGCTCAGGCTGCCCCGCGTATTCTGGGGGGGGCGAAATTCCGCTCAAGACTACAACTGCTCGGGGCAAACGGAGCAACAAGACCAAGGCGACCCCTGCCACGCTGTCCGTGAATTTCTGCAATATCAGGGGACTTCACTCTAACCTAAACGCCGTCCACTACCATCTCGAGACGGCGAGGCCGGCTCTGCTCTTTCTGACTGAGACGCAGGTGTCCTCTCCGGCTGATGTCTCGTATCTCTCCTACCCGGGGTACAAACTGGAACACTCCTTTGTGCCTCGGGCCGGAGTTTGCGTTTACGTCAGAGAGGACATCTGTTCTCGACGCCTCGGCAGACTTGAAGGTTCGGACCTGTCCATCCTTTGGCTACGCGTAGACAGCGACGACCATCCGCGCGTCTACGGGTGCCTCTATAGGTCCCATAGCGGTAATGCCGAAACAGACCGACTTTTCGACCACGTCCAAATGGCTGCATATTCGTTGCTTCAGCAGATCCCCTCCGCAGAGATCGTGATCCTCGGCGACTTTAACGCCCATCACGCCGAATGGCTTGGTTCACGTTTAACCGATCATGCGGGGAGATCTGTTCATGATTTTGCCTTGGCATATGGTCTGACACAACTGGTTACTTCGCCTACGCGGATTCCAGATGTGGAGGATCATGCACCTTCCCTGTTGGACCTTCTGCTGACCTCTCACCCGGACGGATATCAGATTTCCGTCGACGCCCCTTTAGGCTCCTCGGACCATTGTCTGGTCCGGAGTGTTGTGCCACTCACGCCGAAATCGCGGTTGCATTCTGCAGGCTGCCGCCGTGTTTGGCACTATAGGTCAGCCGATTGGGATGGGATGCGGTCTTTCTTTGCATCCTACCCTTGGGGGCGGGTTTGCTTCTCGCCGGATGATCCCAACGTTGTTGCGGATTCTGTTACTGATGTGGTACTTCAGGGTATGGAACTTTTTATTCCTTCCTCTGTGGTGCCCATTGGAGGCAAATCTCAGCCATGGTTTGGTCGCTCCTGTAAAATAGCATCATGCTATAAGCAGGAGTGCTATCAAGCCTGGGTTGATGCATCAGCGTCCCGGGATGTAAACACCAGCGCTCTAAAAAAGAAGTATAATTCCGCCTCTAGGTCCTTCAAAAGAGTCATTGCCAAGGCAAAGTCAGAGCACATAGGCAGAATTGGCGAGAAACTAGTTCGCCTTCCTTCTGGAACCCGTGCATTCTGGTCTCTCGCCAAGGCTGTCCAGGGGAATTTCTGTCAGCCATCTCTTCCATCTCTGCACAGGGAGGACGACTCACTGGCCTTTACTGCAAAGGAGAAAGCCGATCTTCTAGGCTCTTTCTTTGCGTCTAACTCGACTCTCGATGACGGGGGGAGTACGCCGCCGACCATCCCGCGGTGTGAGTGCTCCATGCCGGAAGTGCAGTTCACACAGCGCTCGGTTCGCAAAGCACTCCTCTCCCTGGACATCCACAAGTCGAGTGGGCCTGACGGAATCCCCCCAATTGTGCTGAGGACGTGTGCTCCAGAGTTGGCACCGGTATTAACGCGTCTTTTCCGGTACTCCTACTCCCTAGGCGTAGTCCCAAAATCATGGAAGACGGCTTTCGTCCACGCGATCCCTAAAAAAGGCGACCGCTCAGACCCGTCCAGCTACCGGCCAATCGCCATCACCTCTTTGTTCTCCAAAACAATGGAGTCCATTGTAAACTGCCAGCTCATGAGGTACCTTGAGGATCACCAGCTGATTAGTGACCGCCAATACGGTTTTCGCCGTGGTCGGTCAGCTGGTGATCTTCTGGTCTACCTCACTCACAGATGGGCGGAGGCAGTAGAGTTCAAGGGGGAGGCATTGGCCGTTAGTTTGGACATTGCGAAGGCCTTCGATCGGGTTTGGCACAAAGCGCTTCTTTCGAAGCTCCCTTCCTATGGGCTTCCCGAGAAATTGTGCGATTGGATCACCAGCTTTCTTGCAGATCGGAGCATCAAGGTCGTTGTAGACGGTGCAAGCTCCGATTGCAAGCCTATTAATGCTGGTGTTCCACAGGGCTGCGTGCTATCGCCAACGCTGTTTCTTCTGCATATCAATGATATGTTGCATACCCGTAACATTCATTGCTATGCAGATGACAGCACTGGTGATGCTCTTTACACCGGCCGAGCCAATATTTCTCGGGAAAACGTCTCCGAGTGCCGGGACAAACTTGTGTCTGAAGTCGAGTCTTTGCTGTACAGAGTCTCGGATTGGGGACGACTAAATCTAGTCCAGTTTAACCCCCAGAAGACACAAGTTTGCGCGTTAACCGCTAAAAAGAACCCCTTTGTCGTATCCCCTCAGTTTCAAGGCACTCCCCTTGTTGCCTCAGCCAGTATCGGAATCCTCGGCGTCGACATATCGAGTGACGTGCAGTTTCGTGGTCACTTGGAAGGGAAGGCCAAATTGGCCTCTAAAAAGCTTGGCGTGCTCAGCAGAGCGGGACAGTATTTCATGCCGGCACACCGCCTGCAACTTTACAAGGCGCAGGTTCGGCCGCACATGGAATACTGTTCCCATCTCTGGGCTGGGGCTCCCCAGTACCAGCTCCTTCCACTTGACCGCATCCAGCGCAGAGCGGCTCGAATCGTCGACGACCGAGTGCTTTCCGATCGGCTCGATTCACTGGCGTTGCGAAGAGATGTTGCATCTCTTTGCGTATTTTATCGCATCTATCACGGGGAGTGCTCTGAGGAATTGTTCGGATTAATCCCAGCCGCCAAATTTCGTGAACGCACGACACGGCAAACGTCCCGATACCATCCACACCATTTGGATGCTTGGCGGTCCACCACTGTACGTTTCACAAGGAGTTTTCTTCCACGTACAACCTCTCTGTGGAATAGTTTATCACCGGCGATTTTTCCGGACCGATACGACCTGGGGACCTTCAAGAAAAGAGCTTACTCCTTTCTAAAGGGCCGGCAACGCACCTGCAAGTCTCCTGGTGTTGCGGTTGATCATGGGCGGCGGTAGTCACTTAACATCAGGTGAGCCGCATGCTCGTTTGCCCCCTCTTCTATAAAAAAAAAAAAATCTTATATATTGATGGTCAACAAATACCTTAAAAAGCTTTGCAACCATCTTTTAATAATAGCATATTTACATCAGCATATCATACTCTATTCTCGGGAACTGGTATTCACTTTCTTAATGAAGGAAATGGAATCTCTTGTGAACAGTATGCCAAAGGTTACTGTCTATTAGCATTTGACTTAACTCCTGATTTATCAGCCAACTCATCAGCTCATTGGAATCTCATAAAGCATGGTAGTGTAAGATTAGAAGTACGATTTGAATCCTCACTAATACAAACAATTAACTGTATAGTTTATGCTGAGTTTGATAATATTATTGAGATAGATAAAAACAGAAATGTTACTGTAGACTATAGTAGTTAAGGTTATAATATGTGTTGTGTGTTAGATTTTATGAGTTATGTGTAATGCATTTTGTGTGTATGTAACTATGTGAAACAATATAAAATTAAATAAAACAAATTGTATGCAATATATTATTTATTTCTTTATAAATATTCTATTTAATCTAATACAAAACTCTGTTCGAGTTTAAATTTTACATAAGCACACTGACTAAACCACTGAACATGCTGCTGCCAAGGATCATCATCATCTTCCCAATCTTTTAAGCCACCACCACAATGGAAACACTTGGTCGTGTCTGCATGGCAGGTATAAAAGAAACCGGCTTCTGCAAGATCTTCAGGTTTCTGTCGCATAACGAGAGGCCAGTTTTCGAAACTGAGCAACCGGCTAGATTTTGAACTGAATAATGGATATTCAGCTCTTGAGTACTGCATATTCTTCTCGTTTTCATCTCCACTCAGTGTTGTAGTTTTGTTCTTCAATGATGTGTTCTGTACACGTATGCCACACTCATCTCTTTCTTCTGCTCCTGTCTTCCTGTAATTTAAGTAAACAGAATCACATTCACTAATTATCAGCTAATGACTGTCATTGTTAAAAAAGTATTTTTTAACTTTTTCACTTTCTGCTATTGTCTTTGTAATATTGTATACTAGGGCGTTTGTGTTGTCGTAGATGCTATCCTTATTAGTCTTTACGTAATATTTAATCCTCGTGGAAGCATGTTTCCAATGATCAGTAGTTGGAATCTTGGATAGCTTCTTCATATCGTACATTTCAATTTTGATGAGATGCGTCACTTGGTCTCCGTCGTCAGAATTAGTAGAAATGTATGATACACCATCTTTAGCGGCTCGTGCTACGGTTGATGATAACAGCTTCCTCTTTTTTATTTTTGATTCAGCTTCAAAAAAATGATCAATCGATTGCGATTTTCTTTTTCCACCATCGCATGTGTTATTATTAATGACGATGTCATCACTCTCTTCTTGAGGGGAGAGTGGCGAGTAGTAATACTGTTTATAGGTATTTTCATCGAAGCTCAATGATTTCTGCAACAACACAGTTATCATGTTAATATCAATTTGTTAACACTTAATCATAAAAGTTAAAAAAGTTAAAGTTACAACCTATTAAAGTCCACTGTTGAACATAGGCCTCCTCTCATTTCTGAGAGGGTTTTAGGGCTAAGAAATGTTCGCTGCGCTACCTCAATGCGTGTTGGCAAACTTCACATGCCTTCGAAATTTTCTCAGACATGCAGGTTTCCTCACGATGTTTTCCTTCACCGCTGAACACGTGGTAAATCAGCACTTAAAATTGCAATTAACAATTTAATTGGTGCCGGCGGGGATCGAACCCGGGTCGTGTACTGTGAAATTTACATTTTGCGCTAACCATCTGAGCTACCACGGCTTAATCATATACACACACATAATATTTAAATATAATTTGTTAACACTAAATCATACACACGTAAGAAAATAACAGAAAGAAAAGTAAGCTTGTCAATAGAATAAACACTTACATCCATGGCCTTTGATGCGTTGAAGTAACACAAATGTAGTATTGATAGATCCACTGCGGTCAAACGACCATACACTAACTCCATGACTGCAATTGCTTGGTCTTATATAGTACCAGTGAGTAATAATTCTAATCTAAAGAATTTCTGCAGTAGAATTGATAGTAACTTTATGCGTCAACAAGCTTATCTCACATTCTGTTGCTTATCTCTACATTCCTTCGCCCTTCCTGTGTCGTGTCTTGTTCAGTGTATTGATGATTCAAATATGTTTTGTATAACTTAAAGAATGCAATTTAATAATTAGAAATCACTATAATTGATCATTCCTATATTAGTCATTGAGTAGATCGGTACTGTAATAATCTACTAATAGCAGTAATATTATGGATACACTAGATGTACAACAACATCTGAAAAAGATTCACCCCACTCTAGAAAATAATGTTTATGCTGCCAATAAACTACCCATGTACACCCACGTACCAACGTATATAATATGCAATTTGGATACAGATGATAAACCAGGGTCACATTGGGTAGCTTTATATATCGATACGAATGACGTCGGTCAATATTTTGATTCATTCGGACGGGCACCTGTACGATATCATCTAGAGTTTTTTAAAAGAAATTGTAAAAGGTGGAACTGGAATGTTGATAGGATTCAGAATGAGTGGACTTCAGTTTGTGGCGAATATTGCTTAATGTATTTGCTATATAAGTTTCAGGGATGTTCAATGCATAGTTTTACGAGTATATTTACAGGGAACACATTGTACAACGATATTTTAGTGGATGAGATATTTCGCTCCTATTTTATAGATAATAAGTAATAAGATTTTGTATTTTATAAATAAAAATTTTAACAAAATTGGGTAATGTGTTTTATTAATGAGTCAGATTAGTGTAGATAGGAACAAAGGAGTATAATACAATAGCACCACGCTGAGGAAGAATAGATAATGACGGTATTGAACGAACAATAGATAAGTAGATAAGAACAATGGAGCGCTAATGACGGTGGAGGCCCGCAGCGGATATCAATTAGATGAGCTAATTGATCTGCACATCTCCGGAACCGTGCATCCTACGCAAAAATGGACCGCAGATTCGTGATCAGAGCATGGGAAACCCTTTTTTTTAGGATCGTGAGTCGACGAACGTCGTACTTGTACCACTTCTGACTCAGTGCGCCAGAACTGGTACAACGTAACTACAAGTGCGCCAGAACTGGTGCAACCTAACTACTGACAACGCTCTCTTGAAGAACTACAGACCGATTTCCCTTCTGAGCCGCGTAGACCACATACATACCCTGCGGCAGATTTTACAGAAGACCGAAGAGTACAATCTGCCACTTTGCCTGGCGTATGTGGACTATGCGAAAGCCTTTGATTCCGTCGAAATTTGGGCGGTGCTACAGTCCCTTCAGCGGTGCCAGGTTGACTGTCGGTATATCGAAGTGCTTAAGTGTTTGTACAGTAGAACTACGATGGCTATCCGAGTACAGAACCAGAGTTCGAAACCTATCCAACTGCAGAGAGATGTAAGACAGGGTGACGTTATATCCCCGAAACTGCGCGTTGGAAGACGTTTTCAAGCTACTGAACTGGAAAGGATACGGTATTAACATCAATGGCGAGTACATCACTCACCTTCGATTTGCCGACGGTATAGTCCTTATGGCTGAATCGCTGGAGGACCTTAGCACTATGCTCAATGACCTCAATGGTGTCTCCCAATGGATAGGTTTAATGGCCACTTCACACTTATGCCGGTAGTTGTTGGGAGCACTATGCTCGAAGTTGTTGACGAGTACGTTTACCTGGGACAAATAGTCCGACTAGGTAAGTCCAACTTCGACCGAGAGGTCAATCGACGAATTCAACTCGGCTGGGCAGCGTTCGGGAAATTACGACACATCTTCTCGTCAGGTATACCTCAATCTCTGAAAACTAAAGTGTACAACCAGTGCGTGTTGCCAGTGATGACTTACGGATCAGAGACGTGGTCCTTCACTGCTGGCCGTATGAGGACGCTCAAGGTCGCTCAGCGAGCTATGGAGAGGGCTATGCTCGGAGCTAGAGTGTGATAGACTCAGAAATGAGGATATCCGCAGTAAAACCAGAGTGACCGACATAGCCCAACGGATTAGTAAGCTCAAGTGGCAATGGGCCGACCATATAGCTCGAAGAACCGATAACCGATGGGGAAGAAAGGTACTCGAGTGGCAGCCTCGTACCGGTAGGCGTAGTGTAGGGCGACCCCCCACTAGATGGAGTGACGACCTGGTAAGACATGCAGGATGTCGATGGATGCAGGTGGCTCAGGACTGTTCTTTGTGGTAATACTTGGGGGAGGCCTATGTTCAGCAGTGGACTTGTGAAGGGCTGTAATGAGGATGATGATATATATATATATATGTATATTTTTGGCTTAATTTGATTGATGATTGGCCGCGTCGATTAAGGGCATGTATTCAAAATAGGGGAGGGCATTTTGAATAATGTAAATAAAATTTTATTCGAAATTAAACTACCTTTCATTTCATATATAATTATCAAAAAGAGTATCATTAGTTTTATAAAAAGTTTTTGACTGAACTTTGACCTGACTAAGTATGTGTATATATATATATATATATATATATATATATATATATATATATATATATATATATATATATATCAAAGAAAATCTAAAATAACATGACATGGAACAGCATTAACAGTACGAGTGTTAATAGACTCTGTGCTTATTGTCCCGTCCCACCTATTGTGGTGAGTATCGGCAAATTTTGCAAGCGAAGCATGCACGTTTCATCATCATCATCATTATCATTGTAGCCCTTCACAAGTTTACCACCGCTGAAGATATCTTATCACACAGAATAAATCCGAGCATAGCCCGCTTCATTGTTCTCCGATCAACGTTGAGCTTCCTTAAACAGCTTGCAGTTAAATGCCACGTTTCAGATCAGAGATGTGTCGTAATCTCTCGAACACTACCCGGGACACTATTGAGGTCTTTCAGTTCAGTGCTGAGGCCTACCAGCGATTCTACCATATAGACTGTGTTGTCAGCAAATCGAAGCCGAGTAATGTACTCGCTATTAACATTATCTTATCCTTTGCAGTCCAGTAGCTTGAAAACATGTTCGGTATAGTGTCGAATGAGACTTGATCTTGAATCGTTACTCACACTTAAGTGTGGCTCCATGATGTAAACAGCTGTCTGTAGAACCTCTTAACCTCCCTTATAAGCACGGCTGTCCCGAAAACGATGCTACCACATTCGGTCTTCAACTTCGACAGTTGGCTCTTTTCAACAGATAGATCTCTGGTAAAGCCTTAGCCTCGCTCGATCCTTTCGTCAATACGAGCTGTATTGAAGTTGCGTAAGCCTACTCTAGCTGCATGCATTTGGAGATCTGTCTGTACGGACTTGAGATTAAGTGTGATCGGAGAGTGTTTAAGTTCCTCTGCGACGGGTCTAGCAAAATTTAGCTCAGATTGCATGGACAGTTTCCACTAGCTTGTCATTCATATCGTCCACTATATTGCAGTCTTCTAACCACTGAAAACGATTTTGTAACTGAAGCTGAAAGTTTTCGGGGCTTTGAATTAAACACGCGGGGGGCGGGGTGTTGAATTCATTAGACGTGACTTCTCCAACTTAACATTTAGGTTCAGTGTGCCTCTCTCCATTCGGTTGCCATCTAATCGTCAATCGTCATGATGAAGTCGTTCCCATTTTTTGTAGAACCGTCGGGACTTGACCAGGTCCACTTTAGGTGGGGCCCGCTTCTGGAAGAAAGAGTTCATCATGAAAAGTCCCTCTTTCTCCATGAAATCGACCAACTGTTGTTCCTATTCCGAATTTCCCTACATTCAGCTCACCATTCTCTCTCGTGTTTTAGAGGATTGCATGGCTCTAGATATATCCTCATACATTTCCTCCATCGCCTCATCGGGATGTGCCGAGGTTGGTGCGTAAACCTGTATGACCTTCGGCGTATACCTTATGGTGATTCTGAGTAGAAGGTACGCAACCCTCGTCGACACACACCCAAACTTTAACAACGTTGTTAACGAGAGTCATGTGGATGATAAATCCGACACCTCCTTGGAATATATGGTCATTCTCCCGGTGATAGAGCAAGTTGCTGAATTCGAGGATTACCGTGTCCTCCCCCTCATTGGACCTCGGATAATCCTACAATATTCAAGTGCAACTTGTCTATCTCTTCTTCCAGCTCCAGGATTCTTGTCAGTCCTCAGGGTGCGTTCATTATATGTCATTATATGTAACAACTTGAGTCCTAGGTGGCAACCGGGCCTCCATCGGAGATTCTTAGTACCCCCTGTCCCGTTGTTACCACGGTCGCCACCATAGTCAGGCACCGCGGGACCGCCAGGGACTGCGGAATGTTCTTTGTACCTTTCGTCATGGGGGATATGTTGCCATGGTTGCCACGCTTGGCAAGCGGATTGGCAATTGCATTTGTTTAGTAAATTTTATGTTATTAGAAAGATGCTGCTACCCATCTCCTGGTTTGTTTCTCACTGTCGCCTCTTACGACACCCACGGGACGATATGGGGTAGTGGATATTTTTACACCTCTACTACACGGTCACATTTACCTACATGTTATTTAAATGTTCAACTTCTGCAGTGCCTGCACTGACTAATAAGAAGAAGGCAGTAGAAGCTCAATTTATCGATTAATCTTAAATTGTTATTCCTTACCCCCATCAGAAAGAGCTGCGGGATCTGCACCTGCCGCTAATAGTCTTGCAGCGGCAGTGTAATTGTTCCAGTTACATGCAGAATGCAATGGAGTCCAACCTAATTCAGTTTTTGTTGTAACATTTGCACCAGCACTTAATAAATATGAAATGCAAGCTACATGGTTTCCGTAAGCAGCTCGATGAAGTGGAGTATATCCATCAGAGTCTCTTGCATGTACAAGGCCTGGTTGACTTGTTAAAAGTTCTTTTAACTCTTCTAATTCACCATTTTCAGCTGCCCACAACACATGATCAATTGGGTTGGCTGTAAAATTTAACCAAAAAATATTAAGATCACAATACAAAATGTTGTTCATCTTCATTAGCCCTCGTTAAAATCCGGAGCCCTGATTGTAGGGATTTGCCTTCCTTGACACGCTTGGCAGGCAGATTGACGTCCGCAGTAACAGTTTCGCACCTTTGACAGTTCTGCCCGTCGCCATTCTGGGTATTTCAAGCGTGGCGTAAACGAGATGATTATACAGTCATCTATAGAAGCCTTATGATTATTATTTTTACTATCTAAAATAATAATAATAGCACATAATTTTACTTGTGGGTTACATGTTAAGTACTCCTAGTATTAATTAATTGTCTTGTATATTTATATATCACACTATATATATAAATTATGTGTCACATTGTTTGTCCACGATGGACTCCTAAACTACTTATCCGATTTTAATCAAATTTGCACACCATGTGCAGTTTGGTCCAACTTGAGAGATAGGATAGTTTTTTTGCCCATGAGTGACCCACAATTTTTTTGCGAATTTAAGGATTTTTAATAGAACATGATAAAGGGTCCTCGAAAAGGGCAGAACAACGTCTGCCTGGCAAGCTAGTACATAATATAATTGCATTAATGTGTAACTATTTTATGTCCCAATAAAAATTAAAAATAAATAGGAGACAGTCATAAATGTAGTACTATGTATATATATATATTCTGCAGCAATTACTGCAACCATGGCTGGGTTTAGAACTCAGAAACTTGGTGTAAGTGGAATTGAGTGTACATTCTTAGGCCAGTATTCAGATCTCAAGCCAAGTCTAACAAAATGCCGGAAAGTGAGTTTTCAAGAAATACAAAATATCAGAACCCTGAAGAATGCAGAATTTTAGATGGTTTGAAAACTAAGTAAGAAACTTGTTTTGCAACATTATTAGAAGATATAAGTATATGAATACCTCCAAGATGGTCTTCTAGGCAGAATTTAGACAGCGACAGACAGACAGACAGATTTAGACTAATCCATTGGAATACTGACCAATGATATGTCAGTACTATTGTCCAACGACAATGACAAGCAATTTATTCCACTCAGGGCTAATTACTCAAACAATATAATTAACTCCCTTCCCTTTAAATTTTCAACCAGTCAAATTTCTAAAATTCCCAATGTACTTACAGTCTGGCAGCTTAATTATATACGCAGTACTAAAAAACCATGCCCACTTAAAATATGACATGTGTACCTCTCATTATGACCATTCTTCGTAATTTTCTGGGAGATTTTTTTTTGCTATCTTGGTCGATATATATATAATAAACTTAACAAGGATCATAAACAAGATTTATTAAATACTTGTGATAATACTTAGCATAATTAAATGGATAATATGTATCATTATTAAAATATGTATTCCAAGCTTATATGTATTTTAACTATACATATATATATATATATATATATATATATATATATATATATATATATATATATATATATATATATATATATATATATATATATATATATATATATATATATATTAAGTATTTGTCAACTGGGAGGCAGAACTGATAACTTGAAATAAGGGTGTCGCCCAGTATGGGCTGGTGCCTACTTACCTCTATCATATTCCTTTGAGCCTATTTTTTGTCAAAAATTGAGATTAATTTAATGTGATGGTAAAATACAGTTTAATTTCCTGTTTTGTTTAAAAATATGTTATCATATATTTAGTTGCTCACAGACTTTCTAACTGTAAACATGGCAAGTAAGAGAAAATCACTGTATTGATGAAAAAGTGTTTCTAATACAGATTTTTCTTGTTTCCATTTAATGACTACTCTCTATAAAGTGAAATTATGCACAGTCCCTTGAGTGTTGTTATATAGGGTTTACACCTTATGGTGATGATATTGTTGATAAAGAGAGAAATAATTTGAGAATAAGAAACATGACTTTTTTTTTGCCAAAAATTTATAATAAATTTACAAATATCACCATTAAATAGTTGCTATGTCTATTAAGTTTTTTATTAGATTTTTTGCTGTTAGTGCATTAAATTTATATATTTTTATTATTGAATAAAACTATTTATATAGATTTTATAGAGTTTAATTAACTTATTTTTAATTCTCGATGTTGAAGGTGTATACAGCACTCATAGTAGGTATGTCATAGTAAGCCTGGCTACGTTCGGTTTTTTAATATTAATTTTTGGTCCGATCTACGCAAAAAAAATTAATATTCAATGAAAATTTTTTTTTGAATTTTAATTTTGGGACATCAAACATCTTAGTCCACCCGTGACCATGGGTGCTGTAAAACACCCGAAATGTCGAAGGTTAAATAAAATAAAGAAGTAATACTATTATGTCTTTTGGGCGGAAGCATGATATGCTTTATTTTCTTACACACTTAAAGGTTTGATAGTTACCAGATGTGATAAAATAAGGGACCTTGGTGTTATTATTGATACTAAGGTTTTTTTTGATCAGCATGTGGAAGATATCGTTAATAAAGCATATAAGGCTCTGGGTTTTATTTTCAGGTCTTGTTGCAAATTACATCAGCTAAAATCAATGAAAATATTGTTTTGTTCTCTTGTTCATAGCCATCTCGAATATGCATGTAAAGTATGGAATACTCAATATAAAATATATATTAACAAAATCAAAGCAATTCAAAAAAAAATTCGTTCGATATGTAGGTTCTAAATTTCATATATCCAAAGGAGGCTATGAATTGCAGTGTTCTCATCTTCATCTCCTCCCGCTGCAAGCTAGGCGCTATACAGCTGACCTGGTCTTACTAAGTAAAATTGCTCAAGATCGTTTAGACTGCCCTGACTTATTAAAAAGATTACATATCTCAGTTCCCTCTCATTCACTGTGTTATTACAATCCCTTACATGTTTCTTTACATAGATCAAATTACAGGCGAAACTCATTCTTCTTAAGAGCATGTAACTCATTTATAAATTTTCTAAGGACTGTGATAAGGCTGACCTCTTTTCTACTAGTGGTACTACTATCTTCAAATTGATAACATCTAAATTCAGTAGCAATTTACTCTTGAACTCTTAAATCTAATCAACATCCATGTATACATTATATTTACTTATATATGTTGCATGTGTTTACCCAAACCGACTACTCATCTGTGAAAACTTCGAATAGGCTTACTTTGTGTTTTTTTACGTGGTAGAGCCATGCTGCAGTTATATTAGTAGTATAGTTGTAGCACGAATGGGTCGGCTCGACCGGGGAAGGACCACGCTCTCACAGAATACCAGTGTGAAATAGTAGCTTAATGCTGCTGTATTTCGTATGGTGAGTGTAGAGAACCGGAGACCCTTTTTACTGGAAATGAGGCATTCCATCTCAGTCCTCATGGGTGACAACGCATCTGCATTTTGATTTGCAATGGAAGATAGATGTAGATGTCTATGGGCCGCAGCAACCACTTACCATCAGGTGGACTGTGTGCTCGTTTGTCACCCCATTCTATAAAAAAAAAAAAAAAAAAAAAAACTAAATTTCATTATATACCATATAGTATTAATTAAAAGCTGTAAGTTTTCCTGTTATAAATAAATAAAATAAATAGTTTCCATAGTTTAACTCCACATCCATAGTTTAACTCCTCTGTCAAAGTTTAACTCCACATGGTCCTATGCATGCAATAAACCTAGTTGCAGCTGCAGTGATCACTACAATAAATATAGTTTTGTATATATATAGTGCTGAATCTATGTCCTACAAAAATTCTGAATTGATCAGATTTTGCTACAAAAAGAGATCTGCCAAGTCAAATTTATAAAAAGATGGTGTTACCTTTCACATATAAGCAAAAGAACATTGATTCCTACTACGGATGATGAATATGTGAGGCTATTGAAATTAAAAAACATCCTAATTTCAATAGAGAAGGAGGCTGGGTACTACCACCTGCTTGGGACCCTATAATCCATAAAATTAAAACTAAACCCAACCATACCACTGCAAGACTTTAAGACAGTCAGTTCATTTTGGATAGATAGGACCATAAACAATAATTAAAAAGCTGAAGGTACTCGAAGTTAACACTGATTTCGGGACGTCAGTGATTGCAGTCCCCCATGACCATAAATGGATGAAACGTCGGAAATTAAAAATAATCAAAATTAAACGCGATAAAATCCTATTGAAGCGAAATATACCTAATTTAGTAAGATATTGCACCACCTTGAGGATTTTTTACAATTTCTACATCTTGATCTGCATCATCCCATCCAGACACAAACATCCCAGAAGTTTCTGGATTTCTTTTACAACGCTCAATCTCGTCGGTAATTTCTTGATAATTGCGAGCATATATCTCTTCGTTTTCGGAATCAGACATTTTCGGAAGTTGTTTCCTATAATGCCAACAACTACAATCCGTGCAATAATTTGAAAGCAAAGTTAAAACAAAGGGGTTGGGTTTACAATTCGGTCGCCTGAATTTGAAGATTCTGTCAATGTGGGGGAGTCAAAGGGGTTTATCTGAAGCACCCCCACTCAATTTTTTCTGCCGGAGCAGCGTCGAAGTATTTTTAATTATTTTTTAAAAATATTGGTAAATGACTAATTTAATTACGTTTTTGACATTTCATCTGTCAATGTCATATCGATATATAGTACTGAATCGATCTAGTGAATCGATATTTCACCCTAGAGAATCGAGATCGAATCTTTTTCTGTTTTATTAAGATTTGCAAAATTATTTACAATTGGTGGAATGAATGGAACTCGTAAAGAATGACAGTTTTAAATTTAATTATTCAATGTTATCTGTACTTTATTGTATCTTTTGATATCGTAAATATAAACTTTTAACGCAAATAAAAAAAAAACGATTTTTGCGAAATCGATCTTTAAGATTACGATTTTTTGTGAATCGATTCATCTAATTTCGATTTGAATCGATTTAAAAATATGTAAAATTAAATCGCTATGCCGGCCATTTTGTTGACAGCTTTTCGTCATGGTGTTGCTTCCGAGTTTCAGAATTTTGGTGATTAGTGAAATATTTGTGGCGGCGGAATACTGCTAAATATCGCAAAGATCTTTTCTTACAAATGGTGGCAGCCATAAATAATGTTTATAAATTAAAGTAGTTACGAAAGTTAATAATTTGGTGTTATATCGAGTGCAATAGCGAGCGAAGCGAGCCTGGGACGTGGAGCACCCCGACTCGGACAGGTTAGGTTAGAAGAGGATGACGTCATCCTCTTCGTGGTTATTTTTTTGTAAACCACTCAGAAGTAGGAGCCCCGCTTCGCGGGGCTCCGTCGACCGGACTTCCCTCGACTGCACCACGTTAAGTGGCGTGGGGCTTCCATCCTCCAACTCTCTCTACCCAAAAATCAGGTTAAAATTGTCATAAAAATTACGAAACATAACCTCAAAATGAGATTTTTAAAAATAAATAAAAAAAACTAAGCACGTCCGGCAGAAAGTGGAAGTAGGGGGTGACTCTACAACTCCTCCCCCTCCCCCCACGCCACCCCTCACCCCCAAATTCAGGCGACCGAATTGTAAACCTTACCCAAACAAAGTTATTTCACTTTGAACAAAATTTATCATATTAATTAGTGAAAAACTAATGCCTATAGTAGTAGTGATTATTATACTCCTGCGTATTCTGTGGTAATAATCAGGGAATGAGGGAATGCAAATTAGCACCTTCAAAGCTTCAAACTAGGCATGTCGATCTAAAATCGATTAATCGGAAAATCGATTCTTTGGAGTAAAATAATCGATTATTTAGATCGATGCGGAGCACTGCATCGATTCACTGAATCGATCCAAAAACCTCTCGAATCGGGCTGATTCGTTTGATTCGAAAACTAGCGATAAAATTGCCAAACTGGCTGGGGTAAGATTTAATTTTTTGCTGTTGGGAGACGCAAAAACAACCGGTCGTACTTTGTTAATAATTTGCACGCAATATATATTTGAATAAAATAAATATTTATGAACGCATCCAACAATATCGAAAAGTTGTCATTTCATTTTCATTTTTAAAATTCTAATTCCAATCTTACCTATGGAACGTTGGTCTAACTTAATCTGTTTTGTAAAATAAAACTACATATCGTAGACAAAGAAACCTATGAACTAATGATTAGCGTGGCCTAGAGTGAGAAAGGACGATAACGTAGTTTTAGGTTATACAATAATCTTTATGACGTTTAAACATATTTAGATAAAAAAAATAATTATTCTAAGAACTGAACTGAACAAGATTCACCTTAATCTCACAAAACACTTTTTTTCTTACTTAAACCAACTTGTAAACTCCTTAGATCGCTACGAACTTACAAAATTGTTTAGCAAAGTGTTGTTTGCTAAACGATAAAACCGGTACGGTGAAAGGGACAAAGAATCACACAGCTCTGTCTCATTTCTATGCAAGATATATGCATAAATCCATCTTTTTCGTGTGCGAATACAAAAGATGGCGTCAATTTGTCTATAGGTTTCTCTGTCTACGATACATATAAATACTACAATATAATATGATAGCTGTGAACCTGTTGGAACTGTGAACTTGTGGATTTACTTTATTTATTATTAAAAACATACTTTGAGCTGTAAGTACAGACAGAGTATTTTTGAATACCTAGATACTGTAAATAAATATTACGTGTTGAAGTTTATAGAGGTTTGTGGTAAGGAAATAACCAGTATTGTGTTCGTATAGCATTCATTTCAATTTGATAAATAGTGAGTTATTAGATTGAAACAGATTTATCAAGAAATGTACTTTGTGTGTATGCTAAGGTGTTAAGTGAAAGAGTTATGAAAGAAACTGATGGAAAAATTTGGGATGTGCAAGCGGGTTTTAGAAAGGGAATGGGGTGTACAGATCAGGTCTTTTCCATGCGCATGATTGCGGAGAAGTTTTTGGCCAAAAACCAGAAAGTTTTTTTGTGCATTCATGGACTTGGAAAAGGCTTATGACAGAGTGGACAGGAATGTGTTATGGCAAACACTGAACTCATATGGGTTGAGCGCTGGTTTGATACAGGCATTGAGGTTTCTTTATAGGGACTCTAGTGCTTGTGTCAGGATCAATGGGGTCTACTCGGACTGGTTTGGCATCCAAAAAGGTGTCAAACAGGGCTGTGTAGCTTCCCCTTGGCTGTTCAACCTATTTATGGACCGGTGTTTGCAAACTTTGAAAGATGAAGAATGTGGTTTAAGAATGGGCGAGTTAACCGTCAAATGCCTTTTGTATGCCGATGATCAAGTCATATTTGCGTCATCGGCGTCTGAATTGCAAATGATGGTTACATTAATGAACTGGGAATTAAAAGAAAGGAGAATGAAAGTGAACACATGTAAGACGAAAGTGATGGTTTTTGAAAGAGAAGAAAGCAAAACGGTATGTGAAATAAGAATAGAAGGAGAGTTAATTGAGCAAGTGGATGAGTTTGTGTATTTGGGATGTGTATTTAGCAGGGATGGTAGATATGATAGGGATATAGAACGACGAGTAAATGCAGGGAATAGAGTGAATGGGGCACTATACTCTATTATGGAGAACCAGAATGTGTCAAAACAGGCACGTATGGTGATTCATAATTCTGTGTTAGTCCCTACTTTAATGTATGATAGTGAAAGCTGGGTGTGGCTGAAGAAGCACGAAAGTAGAATAAATGCTGTAGAAATGCGGTCTTTAAGGAATATGCTAGGTTTGAATCTGAATGACAGGGTGAGAAATTGCGTGATAAGGGATAAATGTGGTATGCAAGATGATGTTGTGACCAGGATTAAGAAAGGAATGCTTCGGTGGTTTGGTCATGTGGAAAGAATGAATGAGGAAAGAGTGACAAAGCAAATTTATATGGCAGATGTGAACGGCCGAGTCGGGAAGGGACGCCCTAGGAAAAAGTTTATCGACCAAATTGGCGATATTTTGAAAATGGGCCACGTTAGAAGTACCCTTAACCGACGAGCATGTATGCGTAGATATATGGATGTGAAGGAGGCGAAAGAGGTGTGTCAGAATCGTGCCAAATGGAAGTCCGTAGTCTCTGCCTACCCCTCTGGGTGACAGGCGTGAGTGTTTATGTATATGTTTATATGTACTTTGTAGTTTGCATTTTTGTTAAAGTATTGTTGTTGTTTTTAGCCTAAAATGTCAAATAGAAGTTATCATGGATTCACTTTGTAAAAAAAAGAGATCGTGTGACGTATGTGCGAACCACTCACACCGACACAAGCGTTTCAAGCTTACCAGTAGTGGTTAAAAGAAATATTGGTAATGTTAATTAATAATAAACAAGGAAAAAATCGCAAATTCTTGAAATTTCATGTTTGAAAATGTCGCGATTAATCGAAAATCGATCTTTTAATACACGATTTAATCGATAATCGATTCTAGTATCTTCGATTCAAATCGATTCAGAGATCGATTCTTTTAAGAGTGAATCGAATTGCCTACTTCAAACAAACAGATTGAAACAAATGTTTTGGTTTTTTGGCATAGATATAGATAAATAAATATGTAGGAACGTGTAGGAAGCTATTTTTTGGTTGTTATCAATTGTCACTTTGTGTCACTTGTCAGTTGTCACTGCGCTATTCTTTATTATATATAACTGGCTTTACGACTCCGGTTTCTAGACCTTCTGAGCCTATCCTTTCTTTGGGAATCTTCATTTTATGTTCTTTTTCTTCACAATATGCTGATGCGTCACATTGCGAAGCCCTTGGGAGATTTTGACGACAGCTCAACCTAGCGGACAGTTGATGACGACAGCCACTCAAGTGCATAAGGCGCCCAAGCGTTCAAATTGAGGTTTATATCGACATCAAAGCACTTGTTTCGTCGTTTTCTCTAATAGTTCACACGAGCGGACACTTAATTCACAAAATCGCATCACTTTTACGAATCAAAATCCACTTCAAACCATTATTCAAGCGACAAAACAGGAGCGACAATCAGTCTACGGCCAAGTTCCCCGTCACCGCGCTAGCGCGCATGAACTCCGGTAGGAGTAATAGTGTTCTATGCGCATGAAGCCATGAAGGTTAGGGAACGGGAGAATGATCACTACGTACTGAAGCATAGTCCGCTTGTCCTTGAAAATTGTAGAATTTATAGCGGCGCTAACGTCGGTAAGTAGTGACTGCGAAGTTAGCTGTTTATGAGTACAAGTAGATGAAGGTAGTTGAATAATGTATAAATTTTCTCCGCGACATTGGTGACAAAATTTTCATGCCCCGTAATTTTGTAATTTTTGAAAAAAGAAACATTAAAAAATTGAGAAATATTTTATTGTGCGTGGTTGTGCAAGTGGTTAAGCATCTGATCGGAAAAATAGACTGAAAAAAGACTTTTATTGACCGAAATTAGAGATTGCAGTGCCTCACTTGTGGTGTCCATATTTCTGGGACACCTTATTGCTACGGCGATCGTTCTCCTGTTCTCTAACCTTCATGCCAGCGCGTTTATTTTGCTTTTGTCACCAGTCTTAATGCCCACCCTGAATCAAGGCACTGAATGAAGGGTGGGACCCCTAGTTAGGGACGTCAGTTATTACACTACCCTGATTTTATGTCCTTTCTCAGTCATAGGGATGGACAAGTGAAAAAAGTACTTATATTTATTGAATCGATATTTTTAAAGTAATTGTAACAAATCATTTACTGTGTTTCGTCCTGCTTACTCTAGTTGCATAACTCGAGTTTAGTTCGAGTTGTGTGAATTTGAACTTGAGTTAACTCGAGTCGTAATATTTCCAAGTAAGCACATCTATAGGATGCAACATCGCTTATGTACGATATATCGATTTTTTCGGTGTTTTATCACCATTTAAATATATACATACATACATAAGGAATAAATAATCATTTTGAACAGAAATGAAACAAAGAAATATGATAACCAAACATTAAATTTATGTTACTTTAGTAAGTTTTACACTATTTATTTTTACACATTTTATTTTATCGAATAATTATCAGAAAAGAAGAATTAATTAAATATTTCTTTTACGTTTATTTCTTTCAAATTGAATTTTAAAGTAACAATTTTGACAACCTGGTACCTAGTAAGTGGTTTCTCTCCTGGGTTTCGTAGAATCGGGGCTGGTAGATTCAGCCTCTGAAAATAACCGCTTACGGGATACCGAAGTTGCCACGATAGGCAAATAGATCTTATCTTTGCTATGAAGCCCGCGGAATAACCCTTTCATGATATTCCACATGTAATATATGAAACTCGTCTTACGCTTTAATTTTATTTCTTATGATGTGCTGCGTTAATTTTTTATGCTAGTTCCATATGTTACCTTGAATATTATAGCATTTTCCGAATACATCTACGAAACTATACCGAATCATAAACAGGTGAATCCCACTTATCCAACGCATGTAATATATGAAACTCTTCTTCTGCTTTAGTTTTATTTATTATGTTGTAGTGCATTAATTCTTTATGGTAAGTATATGCCATTTTCAGTATTATCGCATTTTCTGAAAACATCTTCGAAACTATGCCTAAATACAAACAGGTGAATAACCGTCGGTAATCCATAAAAATCAATCATTTCAGAAAAATGATTGTAACGAAATACGTAGTAAAGTAAGCCGATAAAATAATTTCCATTACAAAATAACTATTAACTTATAAGACTATTATATTATAAAACTTAAAAGACAGATTTTAAATATATACACTATTTACATTTAACAGATTACATTTTTACAATTTACATTTAAGAGGATACCTTGAAAATGAATCGAAGTTTTGGGGATGTGGCTTATTCCTTTGTCGGTGAAGCTAACGGACGACTGAGGGAGTGTCAAAATGAAAGTGATGCAATGACTTCATAGTACGCAAATTATGTGATAGCCATACCGAACAAGCGCTTGGAAACTTTTATACATTATAGAAAAGAAATGTAAATAATTAGACTTTCCTTACTTACTTACTTATCTTCACGCACAATCCCTAACAGGGTAGCCAGAGAGAACAGATCGCCAAGTGTCACGATCCTTACATACCTCTTTCGCTTCTTTCAGGTTCATTAACTTCTTCATACATGAACGTCTAGGTATCCGAGTACTCTTGACCCTCCCCTCTTCGAGCAATTTGCTCACATGGTCTTCGAAAGTTAGTCTCGGTCTACCTCGACACCTTTTAATATTAACTTTCGCTATATATATTTTCTTCACCATTCGGTCTTCACTCATTCGTTCAACGTGCCCAAACCATTGGAGTACACCCCTATCAATTTTTGTGATAAGGTCATCTTTCAATCCTGCCATATTGCGAATCTCTTCGTTTCGCTTTCGGTCGGCTATGGTAACGCCACACATTTTACGAAGAGATCGCATCTCCACTGCATTCAACTTGCTTTTATGCTTCTTCTGGCATACCCAGGTTTCACTGCCATATAACAAAGTCGGTACCAACACTGCGTTATGTATTGCAAGGCGTGCACTCTTCACCACGCCTTGCCTTTTTACTAATGCATTCAGGGCACCATTGACTTTGTTTCCGGCAGCGACACGCCTATCCACATCCAAATCACATCTTCCATCCCGGCTGAAAGCACTCCCCAAGTATACAATTTCATTTACCTGTTCTAGACATTCCTGATTTACCCATATTTCATATTTCGTTCTCTCTTCGTCCTTTTCAAATACCAGAACCTTAGTTTTATTAGCATTCAAACGGAGATCTTTAATTTCACATTCCTCTTTCATACACGTGACTAATGCCTGCAGTTCTGCTTCTGATGGTGCAATAAGCACTGCATCATCAGCATACAGCAGACAATTAACTTTTATGTCACCCAATTTCACACCCAAACAGCTATCTTTCAGCTTCTGTTAACAGCTGTCGAGATACAGTATGAACAGCCAGGAAGACATGACACAACCCTGTTTTACGCCCGCTTGGACGCTAAACATGGGTGACAGGTCATGCCCTACCCGCACACAGGCTTTACAGTCATAGTAAAGTGACTGCACAGCCCTTAACAATCGACCATCCACACCATATCCCGGCAACAGTTCCCACATTTTCTTCCTTATAACCTTATCAAATGCTTTCTCCAGATCCACAAAAGCACAGAAAATCCTCTGGTTAACACTCAGAAGCTTCTCCGTGATCATGCGGAGAGAAAACATTTGATCCGTGCATCCTGTTCCAGGACTAAATCCGCATTGTGCCTCCCATAAGAATCTTTCTGATTTCTCTTGCATCCTACGTGTCAAAACCTTCGAGTAAACTTTACTTGCTAAACTGGTCAAGCTGATCGCCCGATAGCACCCGCAGTCAAAATGTGAACCTTTACCTTTATATAAAGGCACAATGACTGCGGATCGCCAATCATCCGGGACATCTTCCGTCCGCCAGCACAAATTGCACAGCAGATGAAAGCTGTCCCAGACGCGAGGCCCACCGTACTTGACCATTTCAGCAATAACTCTGTCTAGTCCCGCAGACTTACCACATTTCAAACTTCGAATCGCACGTTCAATCTCTTTCATGCTGATGACCTCAGTGTCATCGAGGTCCGTGTCTGGCGTGCCAGTCACGGCGTCACCCCCGGATCCTTCACTAAGATCATAACACGCATACATTTCTCTATAAAATTCACTCCATCGCTGCATGACGTCCGATTTTTCTGAGAGGACGTCATTGATTCTCGAAAGCACTTTGTTCATTCTTAAGGCTGTCGCACCACTCCGTGACCTTCCAACCTCTTTCCAGAAGAGTTTGGAGTTTTCCTTAAAGTTGCGCGACAACCTCTCGTCCGCTTCTATTCTACACCTTTCACGTACTTCCTCAATCAATGTTTTCGCATGAACTTTCTGCAGCTTATATCTTTCTTTCATCTTCTCTCTCATATGCTCATCGTTACTAGAGGCTAAGTAGTCTAACCATGCTTTTTTCTTCTTTTTTACAGCTTCTCTCACTTCACCATTCCACCATGCATCTCTTCTTCTATATAAATATAATAATTAGAGCCTATATTATAAGAATAATAATGATGATGAGATGAATTAAAGATGAAAGGTATGCCTGGGAAGTGTGTGAGGTTAGTCCGTGCTATGTACAGAGCATCCCGTACATGTGTACGATCTGCCGCGGGAACTACGGGCAGTATCGATGTGGCTGTAGGGCTGCACTAAGGGTCGTCATTGAGCCCTTACCTCTTCCTACTGATTATGGACGCTTTGACGTCGGACCTGCAGGATGAGGCACCCTGGTGCATGCTCTTTGCCGATGACATCGTGCTTGTCGGGGAAGAAGGCATCGAGGTACAGAGCAGACTGACGGGGTGGCAACAGAGGCTGGAAAGTGTTGGCTTGAAGATCAGCAGATCCAAAACCGAATATCTGTGCTGTGATTTCGGCGGTCTTTCCAGTCCTGTACCCATGTCTTTGGATGGCGCTATACTGCCTACCTGCTCAGATTTCAAGTACCTCGGTTCCCTCATTCAAGGCGACGGCGAAATAGATAGAGCTGTGCAGCATAGGATTAACGCAGGGTGGATGAAATGGCGACAGGTCACAGCCACAACGTGCGATCCCCGAATGCCAATAAGGCTGAAGGGGAAAATTTACAAATCGATCATCCGACCTGTCGTCATGTATGGAAGTGAATGCTGGGCCGTCAAGAAGAAGGATGAAAATAGATTGCATGCGAATGAAATGAGAATGTTACGATGGATGTGTGGTGTGACAAGGATGGATAAGATAAGGAATGAGTATATAAGAGGAAGCCTGAAAGTAGCGCCAGTGGTAGAAAAGGTGAGAGGAAGCAGATTGGCATGGTTTGGGCATGTGATGCGGAGGGATGAAAGTCATGTCACAAAACGAGTGTTGAATATGAATGTGGAGGGACACACGGGCAGAGGAAGGCCGAATAAAAGATGGATCGATTGTGTGAAGAGTGATATGAGAATGAAAGGAGTAAGTATGGAAATGACGGCTGATAGAGAGGAATGGAACAAGAAGATTTACTGCGCCGACCCCAGATAATGGGAAATGGTCTAGAGAATGATGATGATATTATAAGAATAATAAACCTGTATTATAAGAATAATCATTTGCCGACTCAGTCATATTCAAAGAGGAAGTAGATAACATAAGTTTTCTTGGAGTTAAAATTGACTCTCACTTAAATTGGAAATCACACATAGAAAAGATTAACAAAAAATATCGAGTTATTGCTATGTTCTTTCAATAATTTTTGGTCAACCTCTGAATCTATTACTAGAAATGCATACTATGGTTATATTTATCCACTGTTATTGTATGGTTTTTTTTTTTGGGTAATTCAACTAACATAAGTAAAACGTTTGTGCTACAGAAACGATGTTTGCGTATCATATACCGTAAGACAAATAGAGACAGCCTCAAGAATTTATTTAAAAAAAAAACGTTTTTTAACTTTAACTGGAATATATATCTTGGAGTTGTGCGTATTTATTAGAAATAATTGCGATTTATTCGAACTGAAACTTTCGACGCGGCATAGTTTACGCCATTGCTACGAAAACAATCTTTAAAATTAAAAATAAATTGTTTGACAAAAGTACATTCATAACAGTAGTTAAAGTATTTAATCACTTCCAAAATTCCAAAATTCAAACATAATCTAAAAAAACTGGATGGTGGAACATACGTTTCATACGCTGAATGAATTCTATAATTTTAAGAGTTAATACTCTGGACCTCTGGACTCAGGACTCTGGACTCTGGACTCTGGACTCAGGACCGTGCTTTGTGGCATTGCTTGGGGGAGGCCTATATTCAGCAGTGGACTTGTGAAGGGCTGTAATGATGAAGAGTTAATACCGTGTTCTTTATTCTAATATAAGCATGTTTTTTTTAAATATTTTATACATAAACACTCACGCCTGTCAACCAGCGCGGTAGGCAGAGACTACAGACTTCCATTTGGCACGATCCTGACACACCTCTCTCGCCTCCTTCACATCCATACACCTACGCATACATGCTCGTCGGTTAAGGGTACTCCTAATTTGGCCCGTTTTTAATAAATCGCCAATTTGGTCGATAAATTTTCGCCTAGGACGTCCCTTTCCGACTCTGCCATTCACTTCTGCAACATAAATTTTCTTTGTCAGTCTTTCCTCATCCATTCTTTCCACATAACCAAACCACCGAAGCATTCCTTTCTTAATCCTTGTCACAACATCATCTTGCAAACCACACTCTTCTCTTATTACACAATTTCTTACCCTGTTATTCAGATTCAGCCCTAACGACCGCATTTCTACTGCGTTCATTCTACTCTCGTGCTTCTTCTGCCACACCCAACTTTCACTACCATACGTTAAAGTAGGGACCAACACAGCATTGTGAATTGCCATACGTGCCTTTTCCGACACATTTTGACTCTTCACAATAGAGTGTAGGGCCCCATTTACTCTATTTCCCGCATTCACTCGTCGTTCTATATCCTTATCATATCTCCCATCCCTGCTAAATACGCAGCCCAAATACACAAACTCGTCTACTTGCTCGATCAACTCCCCTTCTATTCTTATTTCACAAATCGTTTTACTTTCTCCTCTTTCAAAAACCATAACCTTCGTCTTACTTGCGTTCACTTTCATACCCCTTTCTTTTAATGATCTGTTCATTAATGTGACCATCATTTGCAACTCGGCCTCGGAATGATAGAAGAATATCGGATAATTTCCAGGCAAATATTAAAATGTTCTGGAAACTTGTAAGAACTGCCAGGGGACATTCAAAACAGCCTATGATGAATGCTATAAGAGACGAGAATGGTTATATTCTGAATGATGAAGTTTTGAGTTTAAAGAGATGGAAGGAATATTTTGAAAGCGTGTTTATGAGTGAGGAGACAACGTGTGTACTAAGTGAAGTAGAAACTCCGAAAGAAGAGGAAAGAGGTAGCGAGATAAGTATAGATGAAATAATGAAAGCAATGAAAAGCATGAAAGCAGGTAAGGCTGCTGGATATGATAGAGTTTCACTCGAAATGCTAAGGGCTGGAGAGGAAGTGGTGGCAGGCCTGCTGCACACCTTGTTTAATTTATGCTGGGAACTGAAGCGGGTACCGGTAGACTGGTGCAAAGCCGTGATAGTCCCAGTATATAAAGGAAAAGGGTCGCAGCAGGACTGTAAAAACTACCGTGGCATCAGCCTTCTTAGCATTGTGGGAAAACTGTATGCTAAAGTACTGATTGAAAGGGTCATGAAAGAAACTGGTGCAAAAATTTGGGATGTACATGCGGGATTTAGAAAGGGAATGAGATGTTCAGATCAAGTCTTTTCCATGCGCATGATCGCGGAGAAGTTTTTGGCCAAAAACCAAAAGGTTTTTTGTGCGTTCATGGACTTGGAAAAGGCCTATGACAGAGTTGATAGGGATGTGCTATGGCAAACACTGAAATCATTTGGGTTGAGCGCAGGCTTGATACAGGCATTGGAGTCTCTTTATAGGGACTCTAGTGCTTGTGTTAGGATCAACGGGGTCTACTCGGACAGGTTTGACATCCATAAAGGTGTCAGACAGGGCTGTGTGGCTTCCCCGTGGCTGTTCAACCTATTTATGGACAGTTGTTTGCAAAATTTGAAAGTTGAAGAATGCGCATTAAGAATGGGTGAGTTAACCGTCAAATGCCTTTTGTACGCCGATGATCAAGTTATCCTTGCGTCGTCGGCGGCTGAGTTGCAAATGATGGTCACATTAAATATTTTATCTTAGAAGTTAATTGTAAGCCTATTATCTGTTAAGGTGACACCTCGAAAATTTGGTGGTTTTTCTATTTAACATATTTTTTAAGTTTTATATATTACAAACCAAAATTTAGGTATATGATTTTTGACTATATAACCTTAGATTGCATAGAAGGAAAACACTATATCATGTAATTTTCTCGATAGAAAAAAATTGCAAAGTAGGCTCTAATTATTTACATTTCTCGATGACACCGCAATATTCTTACGAATAAATTCACGGAATTATTTTAAGGCATAGTAAATAATCATATCTAAGTTCTCATAAACCAGTTTTTTAATCCATAACGAAGTTTTGTTAAAATAAATAAAAATGTTGTTTGGCGCTTACGTAGTTTTTTTACAAGCGCTTGCTCGGTATGGCTATCTCATAATTTGCGTACTATGAAGTCATTAGTGTATATGTTTAAAATGAAAACTGAAATCATTTGCACGTTTGATAAGGCAACTGTTGATATCTTTAATAATATGTCATCATAAACTATTGTACACACTAATGTAATAAATGAAATATTACTATTTGATAGTAATATTTCATTTATTACATTAGTGTGTACAATAGTTTATATATATTTAATATTTGAAATATCAAATATTTTGGGGTATTAATAGAGTATTCTCATCTGGTTGGGCTGAATAAATATATAAAAGGAAATGATAAATATGCATAAATATATATTTAATATTCTAACATAAATAAACAGACCAAAAATATCCTTGACTGTGCCCGGTCCATCAGCACAATATCAGACTTATTCGCAAGAATAGTCCTGTCTGTGATGATGGCCCAGTCCCAGTAGATCCTGGCGGGATCATTTTCGAGTACAGATTCTAGCAAGTACTTGTAATACGGCAATTTCCGGTCCACGAGACCGTGTTTCAGAGCGAGCTCCCGGTTTATTAATAATGGTTATCATTATTATTAAAATTTACAGCAAACATTTTCTTGAGAAGTATAAAAGAAAAAGTAGAATAAAACAATTTCATTAAAAGGAGCCATTTCTACATTACTTGTACGAGTAAGTATATTGTTATAATAAGACTTCAAAAATTTAACATCAAAAAATTTTATACATATAGAGATAGATTTTTATACATTATAAAAATAATTAAGCCATTCTGAACGCAACGAAGTATCTGTTTATCAACCGAAAAAATGTCTAACCTTACTTAAACCATCTGAACCTCACGGATCACACTAGTACAATATTATTCATATTATCACGCTATTTTCTCCTTGAGCGGATCTTCAGATTATATTCCTAAGTCACAATGATAAAACTTAGCGTAGTTCGGTATAGATATTGAGTAACGTTTCTGAAGCGCCGCTAGACGCCGGCGCATGAGACACGCGGTCCTGTGTACCAGGATAGTATAATAAACTCCATAGTATTAGATACTCACAACACTCGATACCCGATTCATGCTTGATGACCGACGACAGTAGTAGAGAAGAGGAGCTTGTGGTTATGTAATAGTTACGCGGAACTACACTTGCTGCAGTCAGTCCATAGATAGGAGACCATTTTCTTAACATACATATAACATAGTCACACACACAGTCACATAATGTGTCATATGTTAGTCGTGTTACGTGAAATAAGTCTGCTTTATCTATTTAATTTGTTTGAATTCCAGGTTGAACTGCATCTTCCACATAGATCTTTTACTTATCAGTGGTATTAGAGTGGCATCAAGAAAGAGGGAAATCTTAAAAATAATATTCAAATTAAAAAGAATAGTAGATAAGAAAAAAGTTAAAAAGATTCCATGCTCAAAAAAGTATAGGAGCTAAAATAATTCAACATAAATATATTATATTTCTATAATACAAATTCTCAGCAATTTCAAAATATGTTATTATCATTAAGTGATTTTCTTTGCCATTAATATAAGAAAAAATTTATATTGTTTTGCATTATAATTAAAGGTTTGAAAATTTTTGAAATACAAACATAAGTGTAGAGATTGTATTGCAGTTTTATATTCTCAACATAATGATGTAAAATCGTTAATATATTATTTATTATTAATCGTTAATAGATTTTTTTCTCATCTCTGGATAATCAGGATTCGATAAATATTCAAAGTTAAACAGGTGAATACCAGCATGATTTTAAATGGAAAAAAGCTGTCCTTGATGACGGCCCGGTCAGAGTAGAGCCTGACACGGTAAAGCAGTTTCCCATTCCACGAGACTATTTCAGAGCGAGCTCCTGGAATCCGTATTTCAGAGCGACCTCTCCTCCCTTTTAAAATAATTTAAAAGATGGTCCCTAGTCCCCTAAGGCCTGCTAACCTAGACTGTAGTGACGACCACGATGACCACGAAGATGTTGTTCAATATGTCCACCTTGTACCTCTATACATTTGTGACACCGACTTATAATGTCTGAACGCACGCGTTGCATAACAGACATTTTGGACTTTATTTTTTCAAAGGCTGCGACTATACGCATACGCATTTCTGCCTCGGTATCGCATGTTTTTTGAAATACAGTCTGCTTAATCGTACTCCAGCGATAAAAATCTAAAGGTGTGAAATCAGGTGATCGTGCCGGCCAGTTGACCGGTCCACCGCTGCCAATCCATCTTTCACCGAACTCAGTATCCAAAAAACTTCTTACACAACGGGAGGAATGTGATGGAGCACCATCACCACTAATTACGGCCGCTATTTCGTTTATCAAAGGTGCATTGTAGCGCCTTTCATGCTCTCCTCGAGCGGTCCGATCTGCGTGAATGACGACTTTATATGCCTCTTCAGGTAGGTTTTCTAAAGCAGTTTTAAATGTTTTGACTAAAATGTTACGTTCATGCAAGAATCTTTGAATTTTAAACACTGTGTCTCTCTCAACTCCCTGGATAAATTGGCAGCGACGGTCTACCTCAATTTCTTCGTCACCCATAAAATATACTTATAAAAATTTATGCTGTTGGTTTTCAGCTGGAAAAAGTGAACCTATTCTATGATAAATTTGCCCTTGCACCGTAAATGTAGGCGAAAATCCCGGCATTATTATTTCCCGGTCAACTCCGAAGGACGTCATTCGAAAGCATGAGTTATATTTCCGGATCCTGTTTTAAAAGCGCCGTGACTCATTAGCATCCTATAAAAGAGAGTTTTCAAAGGTTCTTCTGGTTCCCCAAGTAACGGAAGAGACACTTTGCCATTGGAACAGCACATGCCTGCGGTCTCATCTTTCCATTTTAAAGCGCTGCAAAATTGACACGCCTTGTCCATCAGTCTGATAACACTAACCTGTGATTTTTATAATCAATCAACGTATCATAATTTAATGCTGCTTCATTAAAAACCGACCAATTGTTTCTTTGAAAATTTTTTCGACGTTCAGCTTGGAGCTGTGCATTTGCATCTCTTCGCGCCTGTGTCTGTTCTAGTGTTTCAGATGCCCTTATAGTAGATTGACGTTCAGCTTGCTCAATGAGTCCGTGTTGAGTTTCATTAGGTGTCTCCGCGGCTCTTAAGACGGCCTGACGTTCCGCTTGTTCGAATAGCCTTTGCTGACTTTGAGCAGGTGTTTCAGGAGCTCTTAAAGTAGATTGACGCTCTGCCTGTTCAAGACGCCTTTCCTGACTTTGAGAAGGTGTTTCAGAAGCTCTTAAAGCAGCCTTATGCTCTGACTGTTCAAGACGCCTTTGCTGACTTTGAGAAGGTAGCTTTCGAAAGCTCTTAAAGCAGCCTGACGATCTGTCTGTTCAAGACGCCTTTGACGACGTTAAGAAGGTGTCTCAGATGCTCTAAAAGCAGCCTGACGTTCTGCTTGTTCTTGCCTTCTCAGTTCAGCACCTTCTAAAGATTCTAGCGATCGAGCTAATCTTTTCGCTTGTCTTTGAGAAGATACTCTTGAAAGGCTGGACTTGCGTTTGCGAGGCATTATGAAGTAACAAAAAACGTTAAATACCTAAAAGGAGTTAATTTTCCTTTTAAATATTTTTTTTTTAAAAAGCAAATCCAAAATATCTAAAAGGAATAAATACTCCTTTTAAATATTTTTTTAAATCAAAACAACAAAACCAATTCAAGACACAACACGAATCCGAAAACGATAGCCAAAAAAAAATCGAATCAACTTAAACCAAATCACAAAACAAATCGCAGAAAACCGAAATCGAAGGCAGTGGTCAATATAAATATAACCATTGAAAAAAGAAGTAAGTGTATAGGTACAATATACACTATCTATACTATTAATATTCCTTTGAAATATTGTTAAACAACCTAAAACAACAAAACCAATTCACGATTCTAAATAAACAAAATCCAAAATCAAAGCCAGAGTCTAAATATGTATAAAGGAATATCAACCACATCAATAAAACCGATCCAAGAAAATACGCAAATCCGAAAATGAAAGCCAATATAAATCCATTAAACCTTAACCAAAGCACAAAGTAAATAACAAACAACCGAAATCGAAAGCAGGTAGTCGAATACGCTACGAAATAGAAACAATTTAAGCGTATAGGTACCGTATGCACTGTAAGTTGACGCGCGGCTCAACGGCGGGAGTTAAGCACATGTCAGTAAACATTTCGTTACCGCGTTTTAAAAATCTAGTAACGACATCTAGCGGAATCAATTTAAACCATATATACGTTAGTTAATAAGAACTCTCAAAAAATATTTTTCTTATAATTTTGCACTTTTTTTCTTATTGTAATACCGATTCATTCATAACCACATATAAGAACTGTATTCATTTCCGTTCAATAAATATTACTAAGGCTTATTAATAAGGCTTACTAAGAACTGTTTCTACCACAGTTAAGTAATAGTTAAGGGAGAAAGCGTGACAGGTGTTGATAGTATTTCTGATCCATACTTATAATCACGCCTGTAACCCTTGCGGGGTAGGCAGAGCATCAACGGATTACTTAATATCGTCTGCGAGGTTATCGCCTATTCTGTGAATTACAATGCACCAAAACGTTTGAAGAAAATCAGCGGGTGAATTTTATATTTTTTATCGCTCTCTTCCCGGTCCTGCGTGAAAAAATACAGATCCATACATTTTTTATCTTAATGTTGGTAAAAAGACATAATAATCCAGATATTCTGACCTTCTGTGTTCGTCCATCGTACCGTCGTCCGTCTTGTAGAATCACGATGGCGCCACCTAGCTGAATTTAATTTCGCAACATATTCGATTTTCTCACGGGAGTGATATGTTTTTCCGCGGAAAAAATTACCCTATGTCACTCTACAGCCACTGAACTATCCCCATACCAAAATTCATGCCATGCCGACGCTCTGTTGCGACGTGAAAGAAGGACAAACTTTTGCAACATGTTCTATTTTCCCACGGGAATGAGATGTTTTTCCGCGGAGAAAAGTAACCTATGTCACTCTACAGCCACCGAACTATCCCCATACAAAAAATCATGCTATGCCGACGCTCTGTTGCGACGTGAAAGAAGGGCAAACAAACAAACAAACAAACACACTGTAGCATTTATAATATTAAGTATAAGTATTAGTATATGGATATTTAAAGGATCCTATGTTATATAGAACAGTATTTTATGCTCCAATGAAGCGTTAATTGTAATCTGCAAAAAATGTTTCCTGCTAGATACTAGATACGAAGTATTGGTATCTAGTATCTAGCAGGAGCCAATACTTGAGCAGGAGCCATGACTGCCTCATTGTTCTAGTGATCGTAAAAGCGTCTGCTAATCATGTGGTCCCGAGTTCAAATCCCAAATGAGCCGAACCAAAATCAGTTATTGGGTTTTTCTGTCCAGAAATTCTCATTAGTCACTGGTAGTCAGTAATTTGGCGATGTTAACCCCCATACCTCAAAAATCAAATAAAGTCGGTTGTCCTGCGCCTGATCTCTCTCCAATCGTGGCTAATTACCGTCCCACCAGAGTATGAGAGCGAGGGAAAAGAAAATACACTTGTGCTTGGTGCTTACACATACACTTAAGCACTATAGTTCTGTCCTTCGCACGTGCCTATGGCCTAGTCTCTATTGAGTTTGTACGCTTTGTACGAAATTCGGTCTGGAGAACATTACCAAATTATCATGGTGTACTAGGCCTACTAGGCCATAATAATTAGGTATAAAGTAATATTCATGATAAGTTATTATCTTCATATATTAAAATGAGTTTCTTTTAATGAATATGAAAAAATATTTTTACATTTTTATATTATCAAATGTTATAAATAAATAAAAAATATTTTAATCGTTGATACATAGTTTAACACTATACGATTAATTTATTTCTCTAAGCTTTTATGACATTCTACTACAAATACTTATTTCAAATATGTCAACACCGAAAGGCGGCCATGATTTGATTGCTAATATATATATTTTCAACATGGCGTCTAGCCTAGTTGTTCAGAATGTGTGTGTGTGAAAGTGCAGTGAAATTATGTTAGTATCAAGTGTTTTAGTGATAATTTTAGTGTTTAAGTGAAAACAGTGTGCTTTAATGCAGCGATTATCTTATCATGGCTCTGGATTTACGCTTGCACTCTCCTGCAGGCGCGGAACCCGTTGTTTATACATGGCCCCTCACATCGGGTCACGGTTCGGTAATAAACTTTTATTTTGAATTCTAGTCTCACCACAAAATATATTACATCTAGTTGAAATTATTGTTAACTCTAATTATACAATTTGATAGAGTGATAATTTGTTATAAATGCTGGCGATTTGAACTGTTATGTGTTATCAATCCAAGAAAAAATCTGGTTTATGCGTTTTGTTTTTGGTACCTTCTTACATAAGTTATAAACCATTTACCACTTAATATAAGGTAATATTCATTAGACTGACAAGGGATCATGCCTAATGTTAGTTACGAGATCACGGAAAGAGTTTAGGGTATTGCTCACATCACATGGGTATAGCAGAGTGTATTGACCTCGTGTTTTGTCAAGGTGTCGGCTTTTTTTTTAGATATGTACACACTGTTGCGCAGTCTTCAATCGTCATCTTTTATTTACATTTAATGCTTCCAAAGTATTCATTGTAGTATTAGCTGAGGAACTTTTTCAAATACATGTTTTAAGATAATATACTCTTTCCACTTTTGCAGAGAAAGCAATTTAATGGAAATATGTATCAGTGAATTAAACATACCATATTATAAAATCAAAATAGTTAAACTTGTAATGTTTATTTATGTTTACTTCTATACATGGGTAATATCTTTTTTTAAGAATGTAAAAGTAAGTTATTTTTTTTTATATGCATTACATATTTTTACATTGTTTTATTTCAAAAAACCTGTACAGAATTTCTGAAAATATCACATAAAATAGATACAAAAAAGTTACAGTAGAATTAAGTACCCCTCCTTTTGGAAGTTGTTTGAAAAGTACAGATTACGTATATGAAAAATAAACTATATAAGTATTTAAAAATAAGAGGGACTATAAATAAAAGTTATATTTACTAACTACTTTGTACTCATTTGTTTTTTATTTTGGAGAAAATATTTTTCTTCTGTTTGAACCTTATTTCGAATTGTAACACTAAATGTAAAAAATTTAAGCAGGGAAACATCATTTATATTACCAGTAGTAAGAATATTTAGAGCACCTGTGTGTGGTAAAGCCATGCTGCAACTATATTATGGTTGTGGCACAAATGGGTGGGTTTTGCATGGTTAGTGTAGAGAACCAGAGGCCCTTTTTACTGGAAATGAAGCATTCCATCTTAGTCCTCAGGGGTGGCAACACATCTGCATTTTGATTTGTAATAGTGGATTGACCTAGATGCTTATGGGCCACAGCATCTACTTACCATCAGGAATTCTGTGTGCTTCTTTGTTACCCTTATTCTATAAAAAAGAAATTCATATAAAATATAATTAAATTTGATGTGATATACTGCCACATTTCTGCCTAGGCGTCTGTAACTCTGCGGAACCAACTCACTGATCCAAATCACTGAAGTTATTTAAAAGATTGGTTCAGTATCTCATCAGATCTGGAACACAACTTTGCTCTGTGCTCATTTCACACGACGCGTCACTTGTGAGGCGACAGGTGTGAGAGGGCGAAATAATTACAATCTATACAAGTCAGAAAGAGATAACAAATGAGAAGTGTATCACTCAACTCATATGGATTTTCACTATAGTTATTCATGCACGTAGAAATGACCACTAGGGCGCTTATGTATCAAATGCTATACTGTCGTTTTTGCATATAATGTTTGCATTAACAAGTGGTCACTTTACTGCATTGGCCAAATTGTTTATGTTAATTCGTCCCTGTTTACCAAAACATACTGAGTTCTGTTTAGGATTACTTTGCCTAATGATTATTATGACTTACATTCTTCCTTTTCATCTTAAATAATACACCAGCTGGTTATAAATTAAGGACTAGCCGTCAGCCCTAAGTCTGGATAAAGTATGAAGGAGGATTGATTTTGTATACAACCTTTTTATGGTACACAATAAATAACACTAAAAATAATTATATAATATATAAAAATAACCTAAGAACTTATTTCATTCAGCATTGTTGCCATGTAACATTTCACTGAATCAGTCAGTAATAAACGCCCGTGATGCAAATTAATTTATTCGCAACATTCTGTATTTTATATATTTTGAGTCGATGATCCAAATGAGCCAAATGGAACATATCAGTGTTTCAGAACATTTCAGTGATCGAGATGCAAATGTTCCAAATGCAAAAATGCTACACTTTGCCCACCTCCACTTCTGCCTAAAGCCTTTCTTAACCTACTAATAATGTTGGGAAATTATTTGATATTTGTTATAAATATCATATTCTTGAGTTCCCCAAAATTTCATAATTATACTAGCTGGTACCCAGTGAGTTGCTGCTGCAGAAGAAATAATTGTGGAAATATTGTTTTAAATTTGGAAGAGTATTATTGTTTAATTTTGAATGATGATACATTCGTTGAAATTGAATGATATATTATAAATTTTAAAACAAATTTTTCAATACAATATGCAGCACCTACTGTAAGTTAATTATACCATCTACAATATTGATGCAAGTGCGAGCAATAAGTTGACAAAGCTTTACCGCAATCTGATTAACGGTATGGCTGTACATAAAATATGAACAAACAAACAATAGTTTTAATATTCATATAGATACACTTATTTCATATTCTATCATTTCAATCTGTAGTTCTTATTTATAGCTCAGTATGTTTCATCCATCCATCCATTACAGCTTATTAAAGACCACTGCTGAATATAGGCCTCCCTCATAGATTGAGGATTGACATGGAGGGATTTTGTCATAGTTGTAATGCTTGACAAGCAGGTTAGCAACTGCATTGTTTTGAGTTGTTATCAGGAAGATGCTGCTGCCTTTTTGTATTAGTTTCCTATGTTTAGTTTTTTACGCGGTAGAGCCATGCTGCAGTTAGTAGTATAGTTGCAGCACAAATGGATCGGCTCAACCAGGGAAAGACAAATAGTCGAATAGTAGCTTAATGCTGCTGTGTTTCGTATGGTGAGTATAGAGAACCGGAGACCCTTTTTACTGGAAACGAGGCATTCCATCTAAGTCCTCATGGATGACAATGCATCTGCATTTTGATTTGTAATCGAGGATAGATGTCTATGGGCACAGCAACCACACCATCAGGTGGACTGTGTGCTCGTTTGTCATCCTATCCTACAAAAAAATTCCCTCTGTTGCCTTTTAAGATATCCATGGGGCGATATGAGGTAGAGTTAATTCATACGCTGTCACTACACTGGTTTAGTGTTGGCATCTCAACCTAAAAAAGTATATGCAGTGTATTGTGTATGATATGACAAGAAATATATTAATGAGTACAAACCAAATACATGTATATATTTGGATATGAAATATTGGAGACAATGCTGTACTGAAAAACTACTGACTGCTTTCCCTACTAAGCCGTGTCTACATGCTATTTTCGAGAGTCGTTACAAATCCCATATTCTCCAATGGGTGTTGTAAAGAAGAGACAGAAGGAAACTAAAACAGGAAATGGGCAGTAGCAGCTTGATAACAACTCAAACTATAACATCCCTAGTGTCTATAAGAAAAGTTATAATATATAGAAAATATAGATAAGATATAAAATAAAAAGTAATAAAGTAATTACTTCGGTTAAAAACCCCTTGTGTGGATATTTTTTGGAAAAATCACAGCTAATGTTACATATACATAGTAAGTGTTGTTAAAGTGAAAATAGTGGTACATTATCTCAAGAACCAAATGTGTGTGCTAAATTTTAGCCTGATTTTAGCTTCAGTGGATGAAATATTGATTGGGAAATTCCAGGACATACATACAAGTGAAGTTAAATAAAAGCTTTTAATATGTAAAATGTATTTCAAACAAATTAGTTGCACCTATTGTTCTCTGTTTTAATACTTAGATAAATGTTATAGTTTTATCGCATAAGCCCTTCAACTTGATACATTTTTAATTTTTAGTCCACAGTGTGATTGTGTAACTTTGGTAGTATAATTTTCCACATGCAAACATTAAGTTAAAAAATACACAATAGTAAACACTCTGCAACTGCAGTTTTTTTACCTGAAATAAAACATTAACAATTCATAAAGACATCGAATTCTACTTAAAATCAATGCGTTTACACAATATAATAAAATCAAACACCAATTCTTAAAGCATAGCCAACTGCAAGCCCCACCAGAGAAATACAATAAATATACTGTTGATTAAAAAAAATCAAAGTGACATCCCTGAAGATTTTTTTTGTGACAAACAAGCACACTGTCCACCTAATGGTAAGTGGTTGCTGTGGCAATAAACATCTACATCTTTCCTCAAATACAAATTAAAATGCATCACCTGTTTAAGATGGGATGCCTCGTTTCCAGCATAATGGGTCTCCAGTTCTCTACACTCGCCATACGAAACAAAGTAGTGCTAAGCTAATATTTTGAGAGAGCATAGTCCTTCCACGGTTGAGCCGACCCATTCAAGCTACAGCTATACTACTAATAATGCTGCAGCATGGTTCTACCACCTATTGCATTGTCCAAAATTCTGGTATATCTAAATTAGTTTCTTATGTGCCATATATATCTAAATTAGTTTCTTAGTGCACCTGATGGTAAGTGAATGTTATGGTTCATAGACATCTACATCTATCCTTGATTAAAAGTCAAAATGTAAACATTTTTCCACCCCTGAGTACTGAGATGGAATGCCTTGTTTCCAGTAAAAAATCTGGTTTTCTATACTCACCATACAAAACACATTACATATTCCCCTGTTGAGTTTTATAATCAATAATTTTTTTATAAGTGTAACCTTTTGAAAAAAAAGATGTGTTAAAAATAATGAAATCTCTCCTAACAATAAAGGGCTTAAAATATGGTTTCTTTCTGCATACAAATAAAATATTGTGTAGGTATATTGAATTTTTTTGTTAGATTTTTAACATAAAATGTATGTTTATATTTGTTTGTTTCAGGACAAACACGATGGAGCTTTAGAAATAGTAGAGACAATAAGGTAAGATTTTTAGAAGTAACAAATGTATAAATACATCTTGGTAGTTAACTAATAGAGGTATACATAATCAGAAAATTTGAAAAAAAAAACATCTCTGCGTATTTTATTGGAGTGCTCTGAGGTGTTCGGATTAATCCCAGCCGCCAAATTTCATGAACGCACTACGCGGCAAACCTCCCGATACCATCCACACCATCTGGATGCTTGGAGGTCCACCACTACACGTTTCACAAGGAGTTTTCTTCCGCGTATGACCTCTGTGGAATATTTTACCATCGGCGATTTTTCCGGACCGATACGACCTGGGGACTTTCAAGAAAAGAGCTTACTCCTTTCTAATGGGCCGGCAACGCACTTCAATTCCCTTGGTGTTGCGGATGTTCATGGGCGGCGGTAGTCACTTAACATCAGGTGAACCGTATGCTCATTTGCCCCTCTCCTATAAAAAAAATTATGATTCATTTTACACTACATCTTTTTACTTATTAAACAAACAACTTTGAATCCTATGTCAAGTAATGCCAGTTGTTATATTATGTAAAGAAAAAAAATTGTGAAACTTCGCCGCTGCATTAGATGTTTTCAAGGTACTGAACTAGGAAGTATATGGTATCAACATTAATGGTGAGTACATCACACCTTCGATTTGGCGATGATAGTCATTTTGGCAGAATCGCTAGATCATCTCAGCACCTTGCGCAATGACCTCACTAGTGTCTAACAATGCATAGGTATTATAATGGGCACCTATTCTGGTAGTTTATTTGACCTAAGGCAAATTGTCCCACTAGGTATGTCCTGCTTCGACCTGAAGGTCAATACTACTCGGTTGGATAGCGTTTGGTATAACTCAAAACTTGAGAATAAGAGTATGCAACCAGTGAGTGTTACCAGTGACGACAAATGGATCTGAAACATGGTCCTTCACTGATGACCGATACGAAGAAGGTAGCTCAGTGAGCCATTGAGAGGGCTTTGCTAGGGGTTTCTCTGCACGGTAGACTTAGAAATGAGGATATCCTCTATAGAACTAAAGTAACCGATATAGCTCAATGGATCAGTAAGCGGAAGTGGCAATATATCGGCTATTTAGCTTGAAGAACTGACAACTGACAGAGAAACCCCGATCATAGCCCTCTTCATAGCTCGCTGAGTGACCTTGAGCTTTCTCATACGGCCAGCAGTGAAGGACCACTTCTCAGATCCATAGATCATCACTGGCAACACATACTGGTTGTACAATATCGTTTTCAAGTTTTGTTCCATATAAACATACTCATCAACAACTTCAAACAACTCCCAACAGCTACCGTCATAGGTTTGACATGGACATTATACATGATCTTTGTTTTAACCTTGTTGGGAGATATTATAGAGGCCATTGAGCATTGTGCTTAGATCCTCCAGCGATTCTGCCATAAGAACTTTATCGTCGGCAATTCAAAGGTGTGTGATGTACTCGCCATTGATGTTAATACCGTATCTTTTCCAGTTCATTAGCTTGAAAACGTCTTCTAATACAGCGGTGTAGAGTTTCGGGGATATAACGTCATCTTGTCTTACACTTTTCTGCAGTTAGGTAGGTTTCGTACTCTGGTTCTGTACTCACATAACCGTCATAGCCTTACCGTAAACACTGTAGCACTTCGATATACCGACAGTCAACTTAGCCCAAATTTCGCCGTAATCAAAGGCTCTCTCAAAGTCCACATACGCAAGGCATAGTGGGAGATTGCACTCCTCGGTCTTCTGTACAATTTGTGAAAGGGTATGTTTGTGATCTATAGTGCTAAAGCCTTTTCGGAAACTGGCTTGTTCGGGAGGCCAGAGGTCGTCTAGTCTGTTCTTAATGATTCTCGAAAACATAACAACAAACACAGAACAGAAAGTAAAGTTACAACCTATATACGTCCCACTGCTGGGCACAGGCCTCCCATCATTTCTGAGAGAAATTTAGGAGAAGGGAGAAGAGAAATTTGTCTATATTTCTTCAAGAGTACGTTGTCGCCTTTCTTGAAGAACAAGATCACCGCACTGCTGCTACATGCCTCCAGAATAGTGCCATAATGGAGGACGGAAATAAAAGAGCTTCTGAAGGACTTCAAGTACCGGTTTTCCACACGCTTTCAAAAGCTCCGCTGTAATTCCATCTTCGCCCGGAGACTTGCCGTTTTTACTTGCTGGAGCGCCATTCTAATCTAGCTCAGATCAAAGTATATCTGGAATATCATCGGAATTGTGTCGGATAAGACTTGCTCACGGATCGTTACTCACACTTGCGTGTACGCATAGAACTTCTCAATCTCACTTAAAATTTCAGATGTCACGGAAACGATGCTGTCGCATTCGGTTTTCAGCTTCGACAGTTGGCTCTTTCTGGCTGACAGATCTCCGGCAAAGACTTTGGAGCCCTGGTTTTGCTTGATCACTTCTTCAATAAGAGCTGTATTGAAGAAGCGATCTAATTTGATTTTTAATTTCGACTCATTTGAATCGTCTTAATATTTAAGTTTCTCTATATCTAAAGTATATAAATATGGAACATAAGTTGTTTTTAAATTAGTTGTTAAAAAAATTGTTGTAATGTAATGAAAGAAACATGTGTCAGTATTGTTACGCGCTCCAGTCGACGTCTCACTAGCGCCATCTAGTGTCAGGAACGAGAGCGAGGGGAGCGTTGCAGTAAATGACATCACACATCTTTCTACCGACAGCGCCACCCGAAGAACTAAGATTCTAGAAAATCTATACTCGAACTCTCGGTACCTTGCGCGTGTTTACTTGAACATTCCGGATATTTTGCTAATTTAAATAAATAGGTGGCGCAAAATGCGATCGAGACAGAGTTGAACTCAGCGACACAAGCGAAGCTTCGGAGCGGAATTAAGTGAATTAGTGTGTTTAATTATTAGTGTTTTAACTTTAATTTGTGTAAAGTAAATTAAAGTGTTAATTTAGGTAATTTTATCGGCAATTTTTATTGTCACGAACCTCAAGCTCGTAACAATTGGTGTCAGAAGTGGGATAAAATAATGCCGATTTTACCTAAGGAGGAAACGGAGGGTGTCCGTACCCGAAGTCAACGCCAGCAGGAGACGGACCAGAGGAGATTTGGTGGTGCAACGCCGCAGATGTCTGAGGGCCAGCCGCCGGCCACGGAAGCCGGTCCGTCAGCAGCTTCTACGTCTGTGACACCTGACTTAGGTGCTCTGATGGTGATGCTGCAGGAGCAGGCTCGCCGACAGGAGGAGCAGGCTCGCCGACAGGAGGAACAGGTCCATCGGTTGGAAGAACAGCTGCGGGGCGGACAGGACGAACAGAGCCGCCGACAAGAGGAACAGGCCCGTCAGCAGGCGGAACAGGCTCGTCGGTCGGAAGAGCAGATGCTCCTCATGAAGGACCTTCACGCTACCTTTGGGAAAGAGATAAGGCAGGTGAAGGATAGGGTTGCTCAACACGACAACCGCCTGTCGGAAGCTGAAACCCGAATCGAAGAACATGAAACCCGAATCAACCATGTGAACAATCGGGTTGACAACGTGATGGCTGACGTGAAGAAAACGCTAAACGACCTCAAACTTGGGGATGGAACTACAGCTCCCGTAATAGCTGCAGCACCTTCGCTACGTGGGTTCAAAGTGCCGCCGTTCGACGGGACCTCTTCCTGGTCGGCCTACAAAATCCAGTTCGAGGCCGTCATGGAGGCGAACGGCTGGAATAAAAGCCAAGCCATGACTGCACTCACCCTAGGCCTGCGCGACCAAGCCTTAACTGTGTTGGAAGCTCTCGGTAAGAAAGTGACCTATGAGCAGCTTCTTGAGGCCTTGGAGGCCAGATATGGTGACGCTCACCTGGAACACGTCTTTCGCGCGCAGCTTAAAGATCGCGTGCAACGCAGCAACGAAAACCTGCAGCAGTGGGCCCTTGAGGTGGAGAAGATGGTTCGTAAAGCATACCAGTCTGTACCTGCGCTCATTGGAGGGAATCTGGTGCAAACATTCATCGACGGCATCCGCGACCTGGAAGTCAGAGCTGCTGTGAGGCTCGGGCACCACGAGACGCTTAAGGACGCCTTGGCCCATGCACTGGAGGTAGAAGCCGTGCGGCAGGATCATCGTTCCCATCGCGTCAGGGAGGTTGCAGCAGCTACAGTTCGCGACCGCAACAAAGGATACAGCCCAAAGTGCTATGGCTGTGGGGAAAAGGGCCACCTTCGATCCAGCTGCCCTAAGCGAACCGCAGAAAGGGAAAGTGAACGATATCAGGAGGGTAGTGCAGCTAACGGCACTGCCTGGCGGCGACAGGATCATCGTTCACCTCACGCTAGGGAGGTTGCAGCAGTTACGGTTCGCGACCACAATAAAGGATACAGCCCTAGGTGCTATGGCTGTGGGGAAAGGGGCCATCTTCGGTCCAGCTGCCCTAAGCACACCCTAGGAAGGGAAGGTGAACGGTCTCAGAAAGGAAGTGCGGCTAACAGCACCGCCCAGCAGCAGCGGGAATACGACTTTGAGATCGAACATCGCAGTGGGAAATCTCATGGCAACGCAGATGCATTGTCAAGAAGACCTTGTCCTGAAGATGGCAACCATTGTAGTAGGCAAGGTAAGGAAGTGGTATCCGTGAGGATGCTCAGGACAGACCACCTCAGCAACGGGTGGAAGGACAGCCTACGACGTGCACAGCAGGAAGATCCAGACATCAAGCCGATTCTGGGATGGATGAAGGCCCGTGCTACCAAGCCTAAGTGGAGGGACGTCTCAGCGATGAGTTCAACCACGAAAAGCTATTGGGCCCAATGGGGCAGCTTGCTGATTCAGGATGGAGTCCTGTGCCGTAAATGGGACAATGATCGAAGAGACAGCTGTCGTTTGCAAATGGTTGTCCCTAAAGCTAAAGTGCCGAATGTTCTACAACTGTGCCATAATGGTCGTTCGAGAGTCCATCTGGGAGTTAAACGAACTCTACTGAAGGTCCGAGAACAGTTTTACTGGGTCCATTATCGTGACGATGTCGAGGATTGGTGTCGTACATGTACAAGTTGTGCGGCCGTGCGGGGACCTCAGACACGTAGTAGAGGAGCACCGAAATTGTACAATGTTGGTGCACCACGGGATAGGACAGCCCTTGACATTGCGGAGCCGTCACAGAAAGGCGCAAGAGGGACTCCTAAGGTCGTCCATGTGGATCGCTTGGCGCGTTATTATGGGGCCGATAATGCTCGGGACGAGCATGTCTTAGGAGGGGGCAGTGTTACGCGCTCCAGTCGACGTCTCACTAGCGCCATCTAGTGTCAGGAACGAGAGCGAGGGGAGCGTTGCAGTAAATGACATCACATATCTTTCTACCGACAGCGCCACCCGAAGAACTAAGATTCTAGAAAATCTATACTCGAACTCTCGGTACCTTGCGCGTGTTTACTTGAACATTCCGGATATTTTGCTAATTTAAATAAATAGGTGGCGCAAAATGCGATCGAGACAGAGTTGAACTCAGCGACACAAGCGAAGCTTCGGAGCGGAATTAAGTGAATTAGTGTGTTTAATTATTAGTGTTTTAACTTTAATTTGTGTAAAGTAAATTAAAGTGTTAATTTAGGTAATTTTATCGGCAATTTTTATTGTCACGAACCTCAAGCTCGTAACAGTATTTTATTTGCCTTAACCCTGTAATAAATTTCTTTAGAGAAAAAAGTTGCGTAAGTCCCGCCGCATGCATTTGGGGATCTATCTGTTCAGGTGCCTAAATGCTGTCAAATTTGCTGAAGACTACAGCTTCATTTCCCGTCTAACAGCCATGAGATTAAGATTGTGATTGAAGAGTTTTTGTGTATTTTTGCGCCGGTCGACACCCACCATTAGCCGCTGCTCGTTTGCTTCCCCCTACGAGCACTTAACCCTATAGAGACGTAATACAAGGTGACCCGAACCTGTCAACTCGTCAGTGACTAGTCACTGATATATTTCGGAACACTTGCTTCCCGCCAGTTGTGACCAAAAACTAGAACCGTATAGAGGGATTACCTTTAAAATATAAATTAAAATCTATTTACGGCATCATGTATTGTTGTGCCGTTAAATGGTGCAGAAACAACAGTAAAACATGTAGTGTAACAACAAACAATATTACTTTTCATCGGTAAGTACATTTCTTTATTTTACCAAAATATTTTCGACAGTTTTATTACGCAACGAGGGTCAAGTTAAACTGGACAGGTCCGTCACGCGTCACTCCCCGTCCTTTTTGCATTTACTGCAAACACGTATGTCTGTCTCTCCTTATCATAATTAGCCTCGTGGCGCTAATGACTAGTGCTGGGCGGTATATATATTTTGTATTGTCGATAATTATCCACAAAATGATTATTGTATTTAGATATCGTTTTTTCGGATTTATTAGATATAGACTGATACATAATTTATTAATATTATAGATATATATAATTTAATATTAAAGTATTACTAAGATTAGTAGATTATTATTTACTACTCTTAGTAATACTTTATAATATTAATTATAATTATTCTTTTCGTGTATGAGCTTTGGATAAGTACGATAACAATGTTATTTTATTTAAACTGTATGATTTTTGCCCTATAGGTTACCAAAAGATGGTAAAATGAAAAACAAATGGATAAACGTTACATAAATAACGTAAGAGAAAATTGGTTTCCATCAAAATATAGAGTCATGTGCTCAAAACATTTTACTGAGGATTGTTTTTTTGATGACAAACAATAAGCTGCGACTAATGAGAAGTGCAGAAGAAGTTTCAAAATCAATAATAGCACTTAATAAAATAAATATAATAAATAAACGTGAAAATCTTTTTTATTCTCTTTTCAATCTATCCGTACTACCTCGTAGTGCCTCGACCTTAAGCCGAACTATCTTGCGTATCTCCTAGGGGCCCTTTTTTATAGGATAGGGTGACAAACGAGCACACACTACACCTGGTAAGTGGTTGCTGTGGCCCATAGACATCTACATCTATCCTCGATTATGAATCTAAATGCAGATGCGTTGTCACCCGTGGGGAATGAAATGCCTCGTTTCCAGTAAAAAGGGTCGCCGGTTATCTACACTCACCATACGAAACACAGCATAAAGCTACTATTTTACGCTGGTATTCTGTGAGAGCGTGCGTCGAGCGTCCTTCGCCGGTCGAGCCGACCAATCATGGTACAACTATACTACTAATATAACTGCAGCATGGCTCTACCACGTATTAAATATTTTAATTTTTTTTGTGAGAGTAATTTTATGTTAAAGTTCAACAAATCACTAAAAGTTTATTTTAAACTCCTTTTAAACTCCAACTTCGAAAAAAATTCAAGATAAAATTAAATCTTGAATTTTTTTCGAAGTTGGCATTTATATTTTACCAGAGTATACTGATGTAAAATATAATGTTGTAAAATTGTAATGTTGAAAATGTTAGTACATTTAAAATTGCATTTCTTAGTTGTATAGAAAATTGAAGTCACAGTCAAAAGCTAGCTACTGATACCGAAAGAATGTATTAAAAAAGCGAAAAAAATTATCATTATCGATAGAAAGCATCAAGTCATTACGATGCACGCCCTAGCGATCGTGTCCGGAATCTCTTCGGAATAGTTCGGAGTACTTCGCAGCGATCACAACTCCCCCCGCACCGCAACTAGTTGACAAAATTGTTTTCTTTTAAATTTGCATGTATTACTTCTCTATAGGGTTAAGTGCTCGTAGGCTTCCCCTATTCTATAAAAAAAGTCTGATGACATTCAGGTCGAGCAATAATAGGCCGAGAACTGCGCGCCGTCAAGATGGCGTTTGCTGGGACGAATCTCAGTTTGTCCCAACAGAATAGTGTGCGAAAACTGACGTTTTCGTTGTTTTATCGAGAAGTCAAGGCAGTTCAACCACGATTGCCTCTTCCAGATTGATCAGAATAGGCTTTATAAATATGACTAGAGCGACTAATGGTAAGTGAAACTGGCCAAGAAGCGAATGAAGCATTTTAAGCGTGAAAGTCGCCCGACACTTCGACATAAATCGGGTGACGTTGCGCGCTCAGAAATGTCGGTGCGGCATTGGTGGAACCAATGAACTACTCATTGTCGCAGGCATTGGCAAGATGGTTGAACGTATCCGTTGTTTTCCGCCGCCTGAACATACTAAAGAGCATTTGACTCGTTGCCTCACACGTGGCTTACAGAGGGTACTCGAACTGTTCAAGGTCGACTGTACAGTAAGAGACTTCCTCGGCCAGTGTATGTGTAGAATACGATCCTTTACCGTTTGCACTACTACTTACGCGGAAAGCAGCATAAGGATAAAACGGGGTATTTTCCTGTATTTTGTCTTTTAGGTGATTATTCGGGTCCAATCTGATTATCTTCTCTCTGATTTCTCTCAGTACGTTACCGGAGGGCTCCGGGATTTTAGTTTTGGAAAGGAGGGACAAATTTACCCACCTTTTCTACATGGATGATCTTAAGTTGTTTGCCTTTCATCTTAAAGAATTGCATTTGAGTTTTAGAAATTCTATAAAAATGGAGCTGGGGACAGATAACTGTGTTGTCGTCCATATCCAAAGAGGGTCCCTAGTTCTGAGGACATAAACTTAATTATGCCCATCACCCTTAGAACCCATTATGAGGCCTAAACATAATATCTATACTTGTTTAGGTCATAAAACATAGGTTTTTTTCTGTCTTTATTTATTTAGGGGCTTTTATCTCGAACGGCCTCTCATCATATCATCTATCATGCCCTAATGTAAATGACACAGTAAAAAAAACCTTATAGGGAAGAACTAGAATAATTCGTGTTTCAACCATATAAACAAAATATTTTGCAGGGCAGGACAGGACCACTGTCAGATACAGTGGTTCTGCCCTGGCTCCGTCACTCGCTCAAGGACTTGCGTTATTTATTGGCGTTTAGGCCATCTAGCTTCTATTTTACGTAATACTGTCGCCAAAAGAGTAAGTGTTAACCAATTTGTTGGATAAAATAACCTATTAATTGAAGTAGATGACGCATTAAAATGGAATACATTCAAATTAGGTTCTGCTGAACTAAGCTGGAGGATTATCTTTATTTGCTATAAAATTTAACTATTGTGTTAACAGTTTCCTTATCCGCGAAATAGACACAAAAATTAAATAATCGAAATATTCACGTACAATTTATGGGACTGAAAGGATTAATACTTATCATGAATGAAAATATCTTTTGAAGTGTTCATATTATTTTCATTTTAACGGATAGAAAATGGTGTTTTTAACTTTTAGGAGTCACGCCAATTTAATCTTAGACACTGCTAAACTGAAAATTATAATTTAATTACCCCTAAGTAAGGTAGAAAAAACAAGAAAAATAAACGAAACTGTACATATAAGTGTTAAGTAACTTAAAACTATATAAACTTACCAAAAATCCGACCGAAACAACTGCAAACTAAAATTAATCATCTCTTCGTGAATAAGATGCTTAAAAGTTTTAAGCAATTTACCACGCGCGACCTTGAATGGCTCCCGTGTGTACAATATCTTATTATTGGGGTTGAGTTTAATAACAGAGAATTTAGAAAAGGAACTAATGCTATTTATCATTTTGTAAAGCAAACATATTTGATTATCAAACCAATTAAGTAATTATTTACTTTTTTCTAATTTTGTAGTCTTATTTATTTTCTCATCTTTGTACAACCGCTGCACGTTCGCTGAATGACGCCCAGCCATACGAAGGTCGCGCGGTAGGCAAAGCGTCCTCAGCTCCCGGTTCGCGTGTAGAGGGTATTATTTCTGCTTGCAGTTAACGTCTGGGATTATTATAAAAAATTTGTAGGTTATTATACCTTAGGTATTTTCGTTTTTGTAACGGAGTGATATATCTGTTAAGGAGTAACATTATTTAATCTGTGGTTCTGCTAACACGGTGGAACAAACTATCCACGGAAATATGGTGAACGTGGCTTTTTCAGCATTCTTACCATGCATAAAAAGACATTCCAATCTGTGCTTAGCCTAAGTTTGCATAAGCACAGGCAATTCATCCTTACTAGGGAATGCAATCTCGCGAGATTACGAGATTTCCGAGATCTCGCCCAATAGGGTATTTTTACTAAAAACATTCGCTAATACTATTAATTCCGTTTATTGATTTTCAATATATAAGATACAAATAAAACATACATGTAATTGGCAACACTGATTACAAGTTCTTGTTTAAATTTTATTTTTAAGGTCATTGCGTAATTAATTACCATAAGTTTAATTAAATAACGAGATGACGGTAATTTGTGTCCCTTAGAACAAAAAAGGTCTCTCAGGTCTTTTGAGGTGCAAAATATACGAAAAGGTAAACCTAAAAGGTAAACGTCTTGAGCCACCATTCTTGAAACCATAATTTCCTTCGAAGTATCTTCGTTGTGGAAATGGTCCGTAATTTTTCGCTTTTTAGGTACCGTTGATGATTTTGATTGCTAAAGACTACTATCTGAAGAAGAAGCTGGTCCGGAAGCTGCTGACTCCGGCGCCGCTGGCCCGGCAACCGGAGTCCTCATTGAAGTTTCTACATTTTCCTCAATCTGAACATCCTCTACCTTTTTTTCGAATCAATGTTATGTATAGACTTCAAGTGTGTGTAAGCCTTTTGGAGAACGGTCTTTAGCTTTCAAAATCTTCCCATACACCTTGCACTTTGCACTGAGTCCATCATTGGCTCTTAAGCAATATTTTCAAACTTCTAATGAACTTCCGTATTCACTGTACACTGTTTTTGAGTTTGTCGACATAGTTCAGTGCCAAATTACATTAAATGTTACACTAAAATAACCAGTTAATCACAAAAATCCCTTAAATTCAACAAAAACTAGATAATTACGTAAACAAACGCACGCGTGCCGGCAAAGTGATGACAGTGAGTGAGCCGGGCCTCGTCCCCCGCAAGTCCCGCGCGAGTAGTGCCTACAGCATGAGTAGAACAGCAACCGCGCTACGATATACACACCGATTTCGCTGCGCCGCTCAATCTCGCAATCTCGCGAGATCTCGTACAAAAATTGAACGAGACTCAGTCTCGCAAAATACAGACGAGATCTCGCGAGATCCCGATCTCGAGATTGCATTCCCTAATCCTTACCCACTCAGTGTGATAAAATTGGAGAGAGACTAGGATGCCCCGATTTGGACTCGAATCCAGGACTCCTCATGTATTACTTTATTTATAATCCACGCTGTCACCGACTTACCTCACAGACACCCTGGTATAATGTACGTAGTTTTTAGAGTTTGTGGGTTGCCTATCTATTCTATCTAAACCAATGACGTATTATAGACACGTCATGAACGAACATCGCGGCGCTTAAAAACGGTGAAAATACTAGAACGTAACGTACACGTACGAATTAACTTGAGACTCCGCTGGAATGCGACCCCCTTCCCGACTCCCCGCACCGTGTCTCGCGCATGCCGTACGCGCTCAGTACCGATAGCATTATTGTTACGGATACGCGTCTCGACTCTAGTTCGATATTTTTGATAATTGTTTGTTGTTTGGTTTGGACTTTTGTTTGTTTTTGTAATTCAAATAATTTTGTTTGTTTTGTTTTTGTAATTTGTAACCATATCGAAAGATTAGAAAATGAATACTGGGAGAGTGATAGACTTGGAGAAATCCAACAGAGAGAATTAATTATATCCCTCGGAGGGGAAGAATCCAGCTCAGAGAGTGAAAGTGAGGACGGTCTAATGGACGGAATAGAACCGATCGTATACAGTGACAATGAATAATAAATATTATAATAAATCCTTATTAATATTCCTTACATCTATTCCTTGATTTTACATAGTTTGTGCTGTTCCGCTTATCCAAGATTGATTCACTTTCACCCTAAGGTTGCCTGGGAGAGATTGCTTTTTAGCAATAAGGTCGCCTGTTATGCTTTGTATTTTTATTGTATACGAATCTGTAACACTTTTTATAGTGCAATAAAGTGTATAATAAATAAATTAATAATATTATAAATGAGAAAGTGTGTATGTTTATTTCTTTGTCCTTCCTTGACGCGTTAACTAAAAATTATATTATATATATTATAAAAAATAAATATTTAAAATATATAAAAATGGCAACAGTATATCACTTATTACTTCACCCCTTGCCAGAACATTTTATTTTGTTTTTATTAATAATCTCATGCAAATCTCAAAAATTTCAAATAAAAAAATATTAGGACGCATTATTTTGCGTCATGTGGAAAGAATGAATGAGGAAAGAGTGACAAAGCAAATTTATATGGCAGATGTGAACGGCCGAGTCGGGAAGGGACGCCCTAGGAAAAAGTTTATCGACCAAATTGGCGATATTTTGAAAATGGGCCACGTTAGAAGTACCCTTAACCGACGAGCATGTATGCGTAGATATATGGATGTGAAGGAGGCGAAAGAGGTGTGTCAGGATCGTGCCAAATGGAAGTCCGTAGTCTCTGCCTACCCCTCTGGGTGACAGGCGTGAGTGTTTATGTATGTATGTATTTTGCACACCGTACATTGACAATTACGTCATCGGCCCAGGTCTCAAGTTAATTCGTACGAGTTATACTTATACGCGTGAAGAAAGAGAAAGAAAATATGACACCGTACGGCGGGATGCCTGTTGCTAGAGGGAGACTGCATGCGCCGGCCGCCATTAGACGGCGTCGTCGAATAAAATGAAATGAAAATAGGTAGTTTTGTGAACTTACGCATGAAATGACACATTTTTGTCTTTAACTTTTGGGGTATAATTTGTACATCGTCTGAAAACACATGACGGCATGTTTTCTTTAAGTTTTGCACAGGTTTACACACACGAATCACGATATAATAAATTAAAAACAAACGTAGCGTCGCGCGACAGGTTGATGCATGACTAAGCGCGATGTGGCCAATTGGCTTCATTTCATGTTGCTATTTTAGAGTGCGGACAACGTATCTATAAGTTCATACATCATTGATCTAAACCGTAAAGGTTGTCCCTACACACAATATGTCGAGCCATGCTGCAGCGTATTATGTTTTCCGCACTAATTGTTCAGCTCAACCGGAAAAGGACAACACTCGTACAGATTACCTGCGTGGAAGAACAGCTTTGTTTGGTATGGCTAGTGACGAGAACGGGATTTTATTTTAGTCCTCAACAGTAACATCGCGTATGTGTAACCGAGGATATAATATGTAGATATCCGTGGGGTTTATCCCACTAGCGTCCGCTTTCTGTCATTTGAACTGTTTGTTTATCACCCTTACTTTAAAATACCTGCACATTTATATCTGTAAAAACTTTAGCGATACTTGTATTATTATATCTAGTGAAGGTTTCCTTGTAAAATGTAGGAGGTGTGGCTGCCGTTAATACCATAGAATACTATAATACACAATAGAATGGCTGTCAACGTTATTTTGTACGAGAATAGGCATCGCCGGGAGCACACATACAAGCAATAACGTCGTATTATCACTACTACAAACCCGATTCGCTATGTTGACAGACAGATTTTAATACATATTTATTTGTAAATAGCGTGCAATTTGGCATTTTCTAAATAATTTGCATGCGAAATTTGTAAACGATTGTAACGTCAAAACACGTGTCGTGCTGACATTTATACGTATGAATTGACGTGTTAGTGACATTTTGATGGCCACACGGGCTCCGCCCACTCCCCCGTTCTATTATGTATGTATTACAGTATTCTATGGTTAATACGCCTAAGTATACTCTAAAATGAATATTCAGTTTTGGCATAATCAAGTTCGTCAACTTTGACACAATGAATACAATATAATATGTATTTATAATTTAATATGCGCTAATGCGGCAGTGTATATTAATAGTTTCAATTGACATTGTGCTCTAGTTACTGTCAGGTAGTTGCATCAGCATACGCAGTACGCATTCGTATAACGCGAAGGACGTGTGGTGCAACGACCGACCGAAAATTATTTCGTCCGCAAGAATGATTATAATTTTTACTTTGCTGTAGCAAAAATACGCGTCGTTGATTAAAACGGACGATAGTTTAGATGCAGTGTCATTAATACGGGGATCGGAAAACATAATACATTTGCACAAATAATTATTTCGCCTATTTCGATATTCAGTAGACAGTTATGCTGACCAACAAAACCATTCACTTGTCAATGATTATTATCTACTATAATAATTATTAATTAATAATCAGGTAACCATAGTCCTAAGCCATATATGAACAATATTTAATTAATAAACATAACACTGTCAGATATTTCTAAAAAGTCGTAAAACTTTGTAATTCATATACATATATCTTTGAATAGGTTAAAATATTAATCCAATATGTTAGACATAGATGTGTTATAAAATTACAAAACATTTTATACCATTAATGTTTTGTCAAGATGTTACGGAACTTAAAAAATATCACTTGTTCTTGCACGTCGGAAATGAAAACTTGTTTGGCAAGTTGACCCGTTTGAGTCCCAGGCGGCCGGGGTAGCGAGGCAGGGGCTGTGTGCCGCCGACCCGCCGACGTTGCGACCTCTTCTCGACCGGACGCGTTCACTCTTCTTTTGTAACCTTGAAACTCTCCTTTTAAAAAGGAATGCTGTTTATTTTAACGCTAAATTTTATATTTAATATGGTTTTAACCTTATTTCATGATTATGTAAATATTGTTTATTATCTAATTGTAATTTTATTATTACCATTTTTAAATAATTTTAAATTAATAAATTATAAATAAAAATCGAAAAAATTGCTTAATTTTTATGTAGGATTTATAAAATCACACATTCCGTCTTAAAGATATATCACATCACTCATGAGCTACGTATATAACTTTCTATTCAATATTACTAATATCAGTTGCTTTTACTACATCATATCTGTCTCTCACATTTTTCTCAGAAACAGATCTTACAATCTTACTAATCTACCCAGACGCAAACTAAATTCAAAATTCGATTATTAAGGTGATGTGGGCGCCTAAAGCAGATTTTTCACGCTTTAAAAGTGCAATTTTTTGTCGTTAAAAACTACGAATTCACATTTTTTTTAAATTCATTATGAAAGTTGAAGATTTTTCTTAGTGAATTATGGTGGCAAAAAACACGATTGACACATTTTGGCTCGATAGAAAATAATCGCAGTTTCCTCAAAATCTATAATTTTAGGTACGTCTACTAAGTGAAAAAGCAGTTTCATTAGAATGTAATGAAATCAATTTCAATTAAATTCAGGCTATGTGTTCACCAGTAAATACGTGAGTGAATTATGGGTATGGTTATTTTTCAATAAAAGACTATAAAATATAAATGTCAAGTAAATATTGTGCGATTAAATAGCGCGCGGACCGACCAAACAGTCCATATAAAGCGTGAAAAATCTGCTTTTGGCGCCTACTTCACCTTGATATATTTCGCTTATTATTAAACATTAATTTAGTTACTATTTTTGGGACATTCCACAAACGTATTTTCTTATTTCGTATGTTTGTTCTTTATTTTATATAGGATTGTTTAAAACAATTTTACGAAAAAAGTATTTAAACTCACTGCACCCAGAAAGCAAAATATAAAGATATAGGTATAGGAGCTTGTACTTGACCTTTTAGAATTGAGTTTGAAAACTTGAGTTTCTAAAATTTTTCAATATTATTTTAATACTCTTTAAAATGTTGTGGTGTTTTTGTTTTTAATACTTAATTGGATTGAATATTTCCGCTTGGTTTGTATTTATTCCTTAATTTCTGTGTATCAGAGACCATTGCCGAGTATATACCTCCCCATAGATCGTTTCATAACGGTAATATTTGCCATAGTTTCCACGTTATAATTATGTTACCCTACGGTAGTCTCGTACGACACCCACGGCACGAATTGTGCTTGTAAATATTCTTACGTCACTATACGGTAAATACTATTTTGGTTGCACAGTTTATTTGCTAGTATTAAAACTAAAATGAAAGTAAAAAGGTATTGCTATACAATTACGCCTAAACGCTAAGAAAGGAAACTATTAACTAATGATATTTTTTTTAATTTTTTACTAAAAAAAATTAATATAGGGTACCACGTTTTATTCATATTCCTTCATTGTTGTCTGAATCTGAGTATGTTTAAAATTTTAAAGTCTAGCTCATCGGGAAGTGCTCGAAATTTGAGTTGCAAGATTCCACCTAGAACGGCAAACAGACAGACAAACAAGAAAGTGACTTAATAAAATGTGCTGATAAAAACATAGCTAATTTAAACTTATTCGTAAAACCAAAATGTCAAAATTGTACCGGAGGCGTACGCAAGAATAGTTTCCGGAATTTTTCTGCGAGTATTTAAGTTAAAGTAATATAGTGTTGCGATATATTTACGCCTAAACCACGAAATATTCTAACATACATGTCTATATTCTATGGCTGTCTAGCCGTAAATCTTTAGATGTGTCAATGTGATCGATTAGATTTCTATATAAAAAACCTACTATTTATTAACCAACATATTTTTATGGTGTATATGAAAACCTATTACATATATAAAATAAAAATAATGGTCTCTTTTTGTATGTTATTTCGTTGATTGAATCATCAATGGTTACACATGCATATAACTACGGCTATGATCCATTCGTCTTCAAATGCACCTTGAATGTTCAGAGCAAGCCACTTTCATTATTTAACAGCTGCTTATAATATTACATCTAAGCCGTTAGGCACCTGCCGCCTCCTTACATAACGGTTGAAGAAGCTCAAATTTTCATATATTATTAAGTGTAACATATTTATTGTTTCCGATATACCTGAAAAAATTATTAAATAAAACTTCATATGGCAACCTTAATTTGATTCGAATACTAAATAATTCTGTTACCACATATTAGTATTGCTGTTAGTGAATATCCTCAAATATATTTTTAAAATATATGGTAGAGTAAAGCCTACTTAGTTGGGTTGGCAGTTTAACTGATCTAATTTGTACATGATATATTTTTAAGCCATGTAAAATTCCGTCACCGCCGATCATATGGTAAATCAGCTCTAAAACACAAATATTCATAGTAGCACCGGCGGGAATCGATATTTGGTTTCCTTAAAGCTACCACGGATTATGCTAATGTAACGATAGATAATAAATATAAATTATATTTTAATTGCTTAATCTGTGCAGGTGGGTGTGCGACGACTTGCCGGAAATAAAAGCTGCACTCGAGAAACACATCCTATGCGACTATGACACCCACTCATACGAGAGCATGCGAGCTCTCTGTGACAGATTCAACCGAGCCATCGATTCCGTTGTCGCTTTGGTAAATATACAATCCTTTTTCTTTATTGTAAATATAAGTTAGTATATTAATTCTATTCAACAATCTTCTTAATTTCTGTTCTTTTTATCCATAGCATATAATTTTATCTCTACATAGTATAAAACGAAGCCGCTTCTCGCTGAGTATATTTAAAACTACCCAACGGATTTTGATGCGGTTTTTATCAAAATGATTCAAGAGGAAGGTTTATATGTAGCCTATATATGTAATAATACATGCATATGTTGTCGCTATACAAAAATCAGCCGTGCGAAGCCGGAGCGGATGGCTAGTTTAAAAATAAAATTAATAGCTGTTAAAATTAATTGAGTTCAGTTCTTTTATAAAATAGTATATTAAGTACAATGTGCTGATTAGTAATTAACGGTTCGAGTTAACGTTCGAACGACGATATAGGTATATAACACACGACGATATATTATATTTGGTAAAGTCCAAAAATACTCTTGTGTATTTCATTTTCATATATATTAGTCAAGTAGATATGTCCTAATGATAGGCGGGACACGGATACCATCGACCCTGACGGAAAACACTCATTATAAATATGAGGTGCTGACACCCACTTTGACCATAGAACATTACGTTCACTTCGTTTTAACTAACGAGCAAAGGCGTGAATTAACATAACAACTTATTACTCTATAAATGTAATCTAAACAAAACATTTGTTTGTAAGAGACGAAATTTTGAATTGTTTTCCCATAATTCATTTCAGAATTATATAACACAATTATAAACAAACACACTGGTTTACAGTTTTATAATTTAATAAGTGTAAATTTTAGGATAATGAAAACTAAATACAGTAAAACCGGATGTTATGCGAGTACTGATATCACTAGAACGTCGTTTATATGCGACGACATCAGCAAGTCCCAGCCGAGTCCACTTGTAAACACAAACAAAAATTATACTTATTTGCAAATTATATTTAAATAGAAACCTTTATAAATTACGTAAAGAATATTAACCTCTATCTTGAATGCATATTGTTAAAACAACTATCGGATATAGCGTCCTTAGTTAGTTAGTTGTCGTTATAAGCTATTTAAATTTCAACGTCTCGCGTTTTACCATTTCAGATACCCAAAATGACTATCTTGTTCGCTGTGGTCTTCGAAGCATTGTCATAACCCAATAGGATGCGACTTAGTCGTTTTCCCCTAACTTTTGCAGACACTGGGTAAACAATTAGTCTACCACTCAGCATTAACTGTCGTTGCTAATGAAGTGAGATTTTCCAGTAGGACTCGTCTAAGAAAAAAAGGCAGTCCCGTTTTTTGTCCACGCTCCTTGCCTGCCTCAATTTTGTTTCTGTCGCCTTCGAACACATATACAGAATACTGTTGCTTTATTTTCGAAATGTTACAATATATCCATGTTTCATTTCCTGGCACAATGTCTTACGTAGCATTTGAACGTCCGTGATCAGACTTAAACAAAAATGTTTTACACCAATCAATTCAAATTCAAACGAGCCGGATTTGTTCTGATGTGTGTTCATGAGTCAACGGCAACAAAGTTTTCAAATTTTTAAATGTTGATGTCAATTTTTTTGAATTTGGCTGATACCAAATGTCCTCCAATCTCTTCATAGATGATGTGACGATTTTCTTAAATCAGTCGCCTGACATTAGCTATATTTTCCTCAGTGATCGCAGTTGAAGATCGATGTTCACGTTTTTTTTTTATAGCATTGGGTGACAAACGAGCACACAGTCCACCTGATGGTAATTTTTTTATTATTAATTAAGAATCAAAATGCAAATGCGTTGTCATCCCTATGTACTAAGACGGAATGCCTCGATTCCAGTAAAAAGGGTCTCCGGTTTTGTACACTCATCATACAAAACACAGCGCACACGAAATATATGTAAAAAGTTTTTTTCATTAACCTATCAAAAGTATATATTATTTGTTTAATAATTGCTGTTTGGTATTTTTAGCTACTCAGATTTCCAGTAATAAATGATATGGAATATTGAAAATATATATTTCAAATATAATTTCTTTCAGGATATTCCATTTGGCTAAATATAATCTCAGGAAACAGTTATTACAGCTTATCAGTGATTACCACGTTTCGAGCTTATATGTTCTTCCTCTTCAGTGCTGTCATCTGCAACCTTGTTTTTTAAAACTTTATAAAAAAATTTCAATGATACCTATAGTGGAAACAAAATTAAAGTTAAAAAAATGTTATAACAATTTGTTCGTAGGTCATAAATTACTATTTTGCACCGTATTTGCTCGCGTCTACCGGTGTCAGTAAAATTTTGTTACGGCCCTACTACTGTTGTTTTTACACATTCGTATTTCTTTATTTTTGATTCTAATATTCACAAAATATAAATAGTTTCGCCTTATGGTAAAAGGATATACCACTTGTATTCTAATTTCACAATCAACTGTTTTTCTTACTTACTTACTTACTTATCTTCACGCACAATCCCTAACGGGGTAGCCAGTAAAACTGTTTTTCCGACACATAATTATCGCACAAATAAATAATATATTATTATAACACGTAATTATCGCCCAAATAAATAATATATATGGAATAAATTGCACTCAGCAACGCTTAATAACAAAATTAGGCAACGACTGTGACGTCAAAAGAGATGTGTTGATAATTATAGGTGTAATTTGACAAGTTAGTGGCTACACGAGCACAGTCTACTCCCCCATTTTATTGTGTATTTATTATAGTATTCTATGCAAGAAACCGTGTAGTGGTGGTATAAAATTTCCGCTACCCCATGTCGTCCCGAGAGTACTTTCGTAAGAGGCGACAGACGGAAAACGAAGCAGAAAATGGGCAGCAGGAGCTTCGTGATAACACCTTAAAATAATAAAAATTTCTGCTGACAACCAGTTTCACAAGCGTGGCAACTGTGATAAAATGATGATGCCCCCATGAGATAATCTATGAGGGAGGCCAATGTTTAGCAGTGGACTTTTACAGGCTGTAAGGGAATGGATAATGGATGGCCGATTTTTAACTGCTTTCTTTCATCACCGAGTAAGTGATGAATATGCACGTAAATCACGACTTAAAATTTAAAATAACGATACGTGGTGAACGGGTCGTGATTGAACTCTGTTCGCGCACTATGCATTTTTCAAACGAGCGCTTATTCCCTAAAATATTAAAATGTAAAATATATTTGCCGGTGTCTGTCATTCCTTTCAATTATTATCTGGGTTACTTCAAGGCACGAGTGAATAGACTTTTGATACGTTAAGAATATTATGATTTACTTTCATCACGACTTAGCACTTAACCACAAGGTGGGATTGTACTACCTACACTAGCTTGTAATTGCTAAAAACTAAAAAAAATATAATTTATAGCACAAGATCGCAACAATACACCAAGATAGTATGACATATGGTTAGAATTTTTTCAAAACTATTAGATATTTTGCGGTTTACGTATGAAAAGAATATAGTTTAAAAGGTGTACATGAGTGCAACAAACATAATTAATAAACTTTTAACAGTACAACATAATATTATTCCAATAAAAGGAATGAATTCTATCGTCTTTTAATTTAAGTGTGTTTGCCTTAGTGCCGCTCGTTTTATTGTTGTTATCTCGGAAGGTCACTTTTGTACTGATGTTCACCTTCAGAAAACAGCTACATAATTGCTGCGAATAACTACGACTGCAATTATATTACTTCATTACACACATATTAGTAGCCATGCTGCAGTCATATTAGTAGTATACAGGGTGGGCCAGAAAGAATTGCGAATTTGAAAAAATCATTAAAAAAAAACTAAGTACAATTCACATACAAATTTTTATTTCTACAAAAATTTACATCTGGGAAATGCATTTCTTAAAAATAACATCATCCAGATGTGCACCATCGCGCTGCAAACATGCTTCGAATCTGAACCTCAAATTGGTAAAAACTCGCTGGCACATTGCACGGGGAATATCTGCCATTTCTTTCCGGATATTGGCCTTCAACTGGTCAATTGTGGTTGGGTTATTGGAGTAGACTCTACTTTTTAGGTATCAAACAAAAAAAAGTCCAGTGGTGTAAGATCCGGACTTCTAGGAGGCCATTCAATGTCACCTCGGCGCGATATCAGTTTCTCACCAAACATCTCGTTTACGACCGTCAAAGAGGCATTAGCTGGGTGGCATGTCGCGCCATCTTGTTGAAACCATGTCGCACGATTATAGGTTTCAAACTGTTGCAGTTGTGGAAAGAAAAAATCCCTTAACATGGCTATGTATCGGTCAGAATTTACAGTGACAGATTGGCCTTGTCGATTTTCGAAGAAGTGGGGTCCGATAATTCCGTGCGCTGACATGGCCGCCCAAACGGTTACTTTTGGCGAATGTAGAGGCTTTTGATGTTTTGCACGTGGGTTCTCTGCAGCCCAGTAACGGCAATTCTGTTTATTCACCTGCCCATTTATGTGAAAATGGGCTTCGTCGGAGAACAGAATATTGTTGAAACTCCGAAAGCGTTCCAGCATCGTTTCAACAAAAGCTCTCCTTAAAATTGGATCATTTGGCTGTAATTCCTGCACAAGTTGAATTTTATACGGATGCAATTTCAAATCTTTCAACAAAATGCGACGCAAAGATGTTCTGGACACCACAAGTTCGGCTGAACGCTTTCGAGTCGATAGAACAGGATTACGTTGAACTGAAGCTCTAACTTGTTCAATTGTGTCTTTCGTTCTTGTTGACCTTGGGCGTCCCGCAGGCTTCTGTTTGAGAGTCGAACCAGTAGCTTCGACCTTTCTGACCCACGATCGAATCACGCTTTCCTTCGGACACTGATTTAGGTCATGTAATCCAAACTCACGTCGAAATAATCGCCGAACAATAGCGCACGAATCGTGATTTTTATAATAATGTTTAACGCAGAAGAGAGCACGTTGCGCTCCCGTGAAGTGACCCATCGCGACTAAATTTCCGAGAACCGAGCTACTTAACCCCACCACCCGCGCAGTCCCCTCTCTAAAGCTTCAAACGCAAGAGTGTTTTTAAAATCGTACTCCTTTCTGGCCCACCCGTTAGTTGTAGCACGAATGGGTCGGCTCGACCGGGGAAGGACCACGCTCTCACAGAATACCAGCGTCAAATAGTAGCTTAATGCTGCTGTGTTTCGTATGGTGAGTGTAGAGAACCGGAGCCCTTTACTGGAAACGAGGCATTCCACCTAAGTCCTCACGGATGACAACGCATCTGCATGTTGAGTCGTAATCGAAGATAGATGTAGATGTATATGGGCCACAGCAACCACTTACCATCCGAGGGACTGCGTGCTCGTTTGTCATCCTATCCTAGCGTATTCTGGGGGGGGGGGGCGAAATTCCGCTCAAGACTACAACTGCTCGGGGCAAACGGAGCAACAAGACCAAGGCGACCCCTGCCACGCTGTCCGTGAATTTCTGCAATATCAGGGGACTTCACTCTAACCTAAACGCCGTCCACTACCATCTCGAGACGGCGAGGCCGGCTCTGCTCTTTCTGACCGAGACGCAGGTGTCCTCTCCGGCTGATGTCTCGTATCTCTCCTACCCGGGGTACAAACTGGAACACTCCTTTGTGCCTCGGGCTGGAGTTTGCGTTTACGTCAGAGAGGACATCTGTTCTCGACGCCTCGGCAGACTTGAAGGTTCGGACCTGTCCATCCTTTGGCTACGCGTAGACAGCGACGACCATCCGCGCGTCTACGGGTGCCTCTATAGGTCCCATAGCGGTAATGCCGAAACAGACCGACTCTTCGACCACGTCCAAATGGCTGCAGATTCGTTGCTACAGCAGATCCCCTCCGCAGAGATCGTGATCCTCGGCGACTTTAACGCCCATCACGCCGAATGGCTTGGTTCACGTTTAACCGATCATGCGGGGAGATCTGTTCATGATTTTGCCTTGGCATATGGTCTGACACAACTGGTTACTTCGCCTACGCGGATTCCAGATGTGGAGGATCATGCACCTTCCCTGTTGGACCTTCTGCTGACCTCTCACCCGGACGGATATCAGATTTCCGTCGACGCCCCTTTAGGCTCCTCGGACCATTGTCTGGTCCGGAGTGTTGTGCCACTCACGCTGAAATCGCGGTTGCATACTGCAGGCTGCCGCCGTGTTTGGCACTTATAGGTCAGCCGATTGGGATGGGATGCGGTCTTTCTTTGCATCCTACCCTTGGGGGCGGGTTTGCTTCTCGTCGGATGATCCCAACGTTGTTGCGGATTCTGGTACTGATGTGGTACTTCAGGGTATGGAACTTTTTATTCCTTCCTCTGTGGTGCTCATTGGAGGCAAATCTCAGCCATGGTTTGGTCGCTCCTGTAAAATAGCATCATGCTATAAGCAGGAGTGCTACCAAGCCTGGGTTGATGCATCAGCGTCCCGGGATGTAAACACCAGCGCTCTAAAAAAGAAGTATAATTCCGCCTCTAGGTCCTTCAAAAGAGTCATTGCCAAGGCAAAGTCAGAGCACATAGGCAGAATTGGCGAGAAACTAGTTCGCCTTCCTTCTGGAACCCGTGCATTCTGGTCTCTCGCTAAGGCTGTCCAGGGCAATTTCTGTCAGCCATCTCTTCCATCTCTGCACAGGGAGGACGACTCACTGGCCCATACTGCAAAGGAGAAAGCCGATCTTCTAGGCTCTTTCTTTGCGTCTAACTCGACTCTCGATGACGGGGGGAGTACGCCGCCGACCATCCCGCGGTGTGAGTGCTCCATGCCGGAAGTGCAGTTCACACAGCGCTCGGTTCGCAAAGCACTCCTCTCCCTGGACATCCACAAGTCGAGTGGGCCTGACGGAATCCCCCCAATTGTGCTGAGGACGTGTGCTCCAGATTTGACACCGGTTTTAACGCGTCTTTTCCGGTACTCCTACTCCCTAGGCGTAGTCCCAAAATCATGGAAGACGGCTTTCGTCCACCCGATCCCTAAAAAAGGCGACCGCTCAGACCCGTCCAACTACCGGCCAATCGCCATCACCTCCTTGTTCTCCAAAACAATGGAGTCCATTGTAAACTGCCAGCTCATGAGGTACCTTGAGGATCACCAGCTGATTAGTGACCGCCAATACGGTTTTCGCCGTGGTCGGTCAGCTGGTGATCTTCTGGTCTACCTCACTCACAGATGGGCGGAGGCAGTAGAGTTCAAGGGGGAGGCATTGGCCGTTAGTTTGGACATTGCGAAGGCCTTCGATCGGGTTTGGCACAAAGCGCTTCTTTCGAAGCTCCCTTCCTATGGGCTTCCCGAGAAATTGTGCGATTGGATCACCAGCTTTCTTGCAGATCGGAGCATCAAAGTCGTTGTAGACGGTGCAAGCTCCGATTGCAAGCCTATTAATGCTGGTGTTCCACAGGGCTGCGTCTATCGCCAACGCTGTTTCTTCTGCATATCAATGATATGTTGCATACCCGTAACATTCATTGCTATGCAGATGACAGCACTGGTGATGCTCTTTACACCGGCCGAGCCAATATTTCTCGGGAAAACGTCTCCGAGTGCCGGGACAAACTTGTGTCTGAAGTCGAGTCTTTGCTGTACAGAGTCTCGGATTGGGGACGACTAAATCTAGTCCAGTTTAACCCCCAGAAGACACAAGTTTGCGCGTTAACCGCTAAAAAGAACCCCTTTGTCGTATCCCCTCAGTTTCAAGGCACTCCCCTTGTTGCCTCAGCCAGTATCGGAATCCTCGGCGTCGACATATCGAGTGACGTGCAGTTTCGTGGTCACTTGGAAGGGAAGGCCAAATTGGCCTCTAAAAAGCTTGGCGTGCTCAGCAGAGCGGGACAGTATTTCATGCCGGCACACCGCCTGCAACTTTACAAGGCGCAGGTTCGGCCGCACATGGAATACTGTTCCCATCTCTGGGCTGGGGCTCCCCAGTACCAGCTCCTTCCACTTGACCGCATCCAGCGCAGAGCGGCTCGAATCGTCGACGACCGAGTGCTTTCCGATCGGCTCGATTCACTGGCGCTGCGAAGAGATGTTGCATCTCTTTGCGTATTTTATCGCATCTATCACGGGGAGTGCTCTGAGGAATTGTTCGGATTAATCCCAGCCGCCAAATTTCGTGAACGCACTACACGGCAAACGTCCCGATACCATCCACACCATCTGGATGCTTGGCGGTCCACCACTGTACGTTTCACAAGGAGTTTTCTTCCACGTACAACCTCTCTGTGGAATAGTTTACCACCGGCGATTTTTCCGGACCGATACGACCTGGGGACCTTCAAGAAAAGAGCTTACTCCTTTGTAAAGGGCCGGCAACGCACCCGCAATTCTCCTGGTGTTGCGGTTGATCATGGGCGGCGGTAGTCACTTAACATCAGGTGAGCCGCATGCTCGTTTGACCCCTTTTCCATTAAAAAAAAAATAAAAAAAATAAAAAAATATATTATAAAACATAAGATAAATATGCTATTGTACTGCAATTATTTTCTTCGTAGGCGGGCTGCCTATCGCTGTTTTTTATTACTATTGAGTTGTTATCAAGAAGATGCCGCTGCCCATCTCCTGCTTCGGTTTCCCTCGGTCGCGTCTTATTACGACACCCACGGCACAATATTCTCTAATTTATTGTACCTCCGCCATGTTATTTATTTGTTTAAATGTTTGAAATCATTAAATCTATTAATATATTATTACTCCGTCTAGTGGTGAATCGCCCAACACTACGCCTACCGGTACGAGTCTGCCACTCGAGAACCTTTTTTCTCCATCGGTTATCGGTCCTTCGTGCTATATGGCCGGCCCATTCGTAGGGCGACTAGATGCACTAGATGGAGTGACGACCTGGTAAGACATGCAGGAAGTCGATGGATGCAGGTGGCTCAGGACCGTGCTTTGTGGCATTACTTGGGCCTATGTTCAGCTGTGGACTTGTGAAGGGCTGTAATGATTATGATGAAGATGATGATGAATATATTATTATAAGGTTTATATAAATATTATTTCAATCATATATTTAACATGGTAGTTAGTTAGTCAGATTTTTAAGACAAAATAGAATAACCAATATATAGTTAGATGTAAAAATTATTAAACTATTTTATGTAATCTGGTTAATGAAATTTATACAAAAATAATAAACGTAAATATATATTATATATTTCTGTATAAAGATCTGCAATACACTATTTTACACTTGGCATAGTTTTCACGTCGCGGAAATATCTTCAATGTCAACTTTATAACACACTTCCTACATGTACAGGTCAAAGAATTTGCGTAAAAACATTACCTACGGCATAATTCACAGCATGACCCATTTTTGTTGGTACCGTGTGCAATTGAAAAGATAATAAAGCTCGAAATAGTACTTTTTCCATTGCTACTTTTAATACAGTGTCAGTAATCTCCAACATACAACGGTAATACTGTGCTTTGCATATGCGAAACGAAAGAGCGAATGTGGGGCAGTGAGGGGCTGCGGTGGGGAGTGGGGCGGGGAGTGCAAGAGGGAGACACGAGCACGAGGGCCAAGATGGCGGCGAGGACGCAACGATCGATGTCCGTAGCAGACACCGCACGAGCGAGGCTACTCTATTTATACGCGTCGCATGCCATTTCTCATAGCGTCATACGAGGAACATCACAATTATACTACCGGAGTGATTTTTATTTATACTTATATAGGATATTGTTATGTTAAAAAATGTTTATACATTAATAGGTACTAAGTAGTTACTTTCGTTCAAGCAAATGTACTCAGCCAAGTGCGTCGTACTCGTAGTATTTTTATTAGGACTGAATAAATTCAATGCACTGCACTGTTAACGACAATCGATTTATTTACCTCTTTTCTTTTAGTATTATTTGATTTTTTTTAAAAGCATATTTTAAATTTGAACCGATTTGTTGGATCGTAAATGAACAATTATGTATTGAATAAAACTAAATTTACGGATTTTATCGCGTTTATTTCACTACTTTTACTTATTTTTTAATTCCCGACGTTTCGGGTGCTTTACAGTACCCATGGTCACGGGGGGGGGACTGAGATGTTTGACGTCCCAATGTCATAGTTAGTCCGGCTACCTTCAGTTTTTGAATATTAATTTTTGGTCCGATTTACGCAAAACGAGTTTATAGTATCATGAAGTCTTGCAGTGGTATGCTTAGGTTTGGGTTTAATTTTGTTAATTATAGGATCCCAAGCAGGTGGCAGCACCCATCCATCTTCTCTATTGAAATTTGGATGTTTTTAATTTCAATAGCCTCGCGTATCATCCTTGGTAGGAATTGGTGTTCTTTTCCGAGAATTCGTGGTTTATCAAATCGAATGTAATGGTGGGGACGATCTTGAACATGTTCGCAGACTGCAGACTTCCCGGAGCGTCGGTGCTTCACGTCAGCTATATGTTCTTTCGGGTTTTTATGGATCTTTTTGTTTGACCAATGTAAGAGTGACCACATTCACAATCTAACTTGTACACACCTGCATCTTGTAGAGGGATATTACACTTGACGGATGGTAAAAATTGACTAATCTTCTTCGGCGGCTTGTAGTATGTTTTAATGGAAGCTCGCTTCAAGATGTAGCCAACTTTGTCTGTGACACCTCTTACATATGGTAGTACAGCTTAGCTAAGCAATAAAGATGTTAGGGACAAGAAGTCTGCGTGGAAACCAATAACTGCTTCTTTTTGCGCTGAGCCTACTCTCAATCAGTTTGACCCGAATACGGTTATTACCACAGAACACAGAAAAGACGTGTTACGCGGCTAAACGAAAAACGACTGAGTAGGTACACCTACCCTGAAGTTTTTTGTAACGTGTTGTACTTAAATATCACAGAATTTATAATTGTGACTTTTGATGTTAGTTATTATAACACAGTTTATTATACGTTAGTAATTTGCATTACGACGATATGAAGAAATAGAGTGGCAAACCACTGGCACCTGGCACTGAGAAGCCAATGACATTATTATTAAAGTTGAAGTTTTAGTTCATGTCCCATCTATTTTATGTGCTCTATTTTAAGGCAAGAAAAATACTGCAATCGGAACTCTGTTAGAGTTCCAATTTCAATGTCATCGGCAATGATGTCATCGGTGGTGGTGATCGATGTCATGCGCATGTTTAACGCGTCAGTAACCTTGTAATCACGATGTAAGAAATGTTATTTATTACCCGCAACGTTGATACAATCTGCTTGTTTTTAATAAATATAAAATACATATGCAATGATTACTTATTAGTATTAGTATTAATGTTATTACGGGACAGGATTATACATTCTTTTTGTCACTAAAGTACCTAGTTTTAGTAGGGCAGCCATAACTTGGTGTCAAGTTCAGTCGATATTACAGTAGTGTACCTACTGTAGGTTAGTCCGATCTTTGTTTTTGTTTAATTCGAATGTCTGTTGCACAAATTGAGGGAACTGATTATGTAGTGGAAGAGAGGTCTGAGGAAGATTAGATTAAAATCAAGAAAGTAGTCTAGTACTCACTCAATATATTTAACGAATACGAGAAACTTGGCGCAAGTTAAAAAAATAATGTACTAACATGTAGACTACATTATGCATGCCACAGTGAAAACATGAAACAATTATGTACGTACATAATAAATAATGTTATTTTTATTAACATTTCTATTCTCGATTATTGATTGTGTAACAACACACAAGTTTTCCTAAAGTTTTGCCTGTTATAGGTATTACTACTACACTCTACGCACTAATTACTAATAATATAAAGTTAAAGAATTCAACAGTAAAGTGAATATAAAATGCTCAAAATTTATAACTTAAAATTATAACGTACTTTAGCTATTTTTTTTTTCTTTTATAACGTATGAATGCTACACAATATAACTAAAACTGTCTAAAAAAAGATGCCAGGTAGAAATGAAATATGGAACAATTGCGTGTAACAGTTGTACAAAGACGATGGATAAAAGCGATGATGTAATGATAGATCGTTGGAGAATATGTGCTGTGTTGAAGTTAAACATTTTTTGTGAATCGAGTAAGTATATACACTCACCGGCACGGAAACTTGGCCACTCGTGAATTTGCTGATTATTTGCACTGAAACGTTTTTTTAACAGTAAATTAAGGGTAGATGCATTCAATAAGTGTCTCTAATGGTTTTAGAACATAGAAATTTAATGTTTACTTCACCGAAATTTTTCTTTTCAAGATAACATGTTTTCACTAAAATTAACATCTTTCCATTGTCACTTTAAAAACACTACAAAGTTAAAAATTAAGTCTGTTTCTTTATTGTCTATCAGTTTTAATATCGGGTGTTTCCTCCTCTAGCCCTGATAACCGCTTGCATTCGATCTGGCATGCTTTGAATGATGTTTCTGACATCAACTTGCGGTATGCTGTCCCAAGCGGCCAGCGCTGCATTTCGGAGCTCATTTAGAGTTTGTGGCGGTTTGGAGCTGGACTTTATCTTTCTTTTGAGCATACCCCATACATGCTCAATTGGATTTAAGTCCGGGCTACGAGCTGGCCACTGTAATTTTTGTATTCCAACCTCTTCCAGATATTCCTCTACACAATGTGCGACGTGCGGGCGTGCATTATCGTGCATGAGGAGGAATTGGTCGTGTCCAATGAATCCCGAATAAGGCATTACGTGCTCCTGAAGAACTTCCTCGATGTATCGAGTAGCTGTAAGCCGATTATCGACGATGACCAACTCTGTACGTGCGTCGGAACTTACACCTCCCCATACCATTATTGAGCCTCCATGGAAACTCACAGTTTGGGTGGTGGTAATGGGTAGAAACCTCTCTCCTCTTTTTCTCCACACTCGTTCTCGACCGTCTGGAGCACGTAAAGCTATTCGACACTCATCTGTGAACAACACTCTAGCCCATTGCTCGTGGGTCCAATTGACATGTTCTCTTGCGAACTGAAGTCGGGCTACTCGGTGCTGTCTGAGAAGTTCTGGACCTCGTGCTGGTCTACGAGCTTTTAAATTCACTTCCTCCATTCGTCTTCTCACCGTACGCTCACTAACATTAACGCCTCTTGCGATTTGGAGCCGCTGGCGTATCTCAACAGCGGTCAGGTAGCGGTTTCTCAAAATCTCCATAACAATAAAACGATCGTCCCGGGCCGATGTGCACCTTACGCCCCCACTGCCTGGCCTGCGGGTGTAGCGGCCTGTCTCCTGGTATCGTTTCAGTGAATACTGCATTGAGGACCGTGGTACGTTAAGCACAATAGCAACTTCAGCCAGCTCTTGGTCAATTAATGCTACTGCTTGTGCAACTTGTGCTGGTGTTAATGGCATTTTTATTGGCTTTAAAGCACCTTTAGTTATTTAATTAAGACACAAGATCACAATAATTGAATAACCTCACAGTAAACTTTTCACAACACACAAATTTAAAATGTGAACTTAGTCGCTCAAATGACCCGATTCAACTAAAAAAGAATTCGTCATGGTGCACTTAAACATAATGAATTACCCTCTTGAACTTGAGGGTAAACATTTTTTGACATACTTGCATAACAAACATTCATCAGAAACACCTAAAGCTTTTGCTATCGCGAGATAACCGCTTGGCCAAGTTTCCGTGCCGGTGAGTGTATATATATATATATATATATATATATATATATATATATATATATATATATATATATATAATATTAAACTTTTATAGAAATTTACCTTTAGTGCTTATTTGTAAATGAAGTATAATCACAAATATTAACATGAATAAAAATAGCGACATTTTCTCAGCACGTTGTAATGTAGACCTTGTGGTGGTTTTTCCTATCCGGTAAGAATTCTATGCGTATTATGACAATACCTCATAACAATGATGGGGGTATAGCCGCCACAAGGTAACTGAGGTGCCGCGACACACACGTGCTGTAGAATGTAGACGCATTTTGGACTTGTGATAGTGTATGAATTATAAGTATTTGACATTATACATTATCGTCGATCTCAGAGTTGACTGACCTAAACGTGCAGACAAGCGTCGCCTAATACTTGATTGCCTTCACCTCTTGTTTCATATTATAATAATATTTATTATATAAAGCTATAGAGCTATTATATATAAATAATTCTTTATTCTTCTAGCGAATGGAATTTAGAAATCTGACGTTGACTGATAAAATTTCGGCTTTGTGTTCTTTTGATAATATCAGATATGAAATCATTTAAATAGTTTCGAGTGCAAATTGTAATAGAGGTTCGTTGCGGGTCGTATGTGCGGGCGATGACCGCAATATTGAGCGAGCGCAAATGTCTCACGTAGTGTTAATGACCTTTTTTTTTTGGCTGCACTAGCGTTTGCTCTTGCCTATTAGGAATTAACTTTATATTTTGACGCTTACTTTATTTCTATATTTTTTCATCAAAATGCTAAATGTAAAATGTATTATAAGGAAGAAAATGTGGGAACTGTTGCCGGGATATGGTGTGGATGGTCGATTGTTAAGGGCTGTGCAGTCACTTTACTATGACTGTAAAGCCTGTGTGCGGGTAGGGCATGACCTGTCACCCATGTTTAGCGTCCAAGCGGGCGTAAAACAGGGTTGTGTCATGTCTTCCTGGCTGTTCATACTGTATCTCGACAGCTGTTTACAGAAGCTGAAAGATAGCTGTTTGGGTGTGAAATTGGGTGACATAAAAGTTAATTGTCTGCTGTATGCTGATGATGCAGTGCTTATTGCACCATCAGAAGCAGAACTGCAGGCATTAGTCACGTGTATGAAAGAGGAATGTGAAATTAAAGGTCTCCGTTTGAATGCTAATAAAACTAAGGTTCTGGTATTTGAAAAGGACGAAGAGAGAACGAAATGTGAAATATGGGTAAATCAGGAATGTCTAGAACAGGTAAATGAAATTGTATACTTGGGGAGTGCTTTCAGCCGGGATGGAAGATGTGATTTAGATGTGGATAGGCGTGTCGCTGCCGGAAACAAAGTCAATGGTGCCCTGAATGCATTAGTAAAAAGGCAAGGCGTGGTGAAAAGAGCACGCCTTGCAATACATAACGCAGTGTTGGTACCGACTTTGTTATATGGCAGCGAAACCTGGGTATGCCAGAAGAAGCATAAAAGCAAGTTGAATGCAGTGGAGATGCGATCTCTTCGTAAAATGTGTGGCGTTACCATAGCCGACCGAAAGCGAAACGAAGAGATTCGCAATATGGCAGGATTGAAAGATGACCTTATCACAAAAATTGATAGGGGCGTACTCCAATGGTTTGGGCACGTTGCACGAATGAGTGAAGACCGAATGGTGAAGAAAATATATAGAGCGAAAGTAAATATTAAAAGGTGTCGAGGTAGACCGAGACTAACTTTCGAAGACCATGTGAGCAAATTGCTCGAAGAGGGGAGGGTCAAGAGTACTCGGATACCTAGACGTGCATGTATGAAGAAGTTAATGAACCTGAAAGAAGCGAAAGAGGTATGTAAGGATCGTGACACTTGGCGATCTGTTCTCTCTGGCTACCCCGTTAGGGATTGTGCGTGTAAGTAAGTAAGTAAAAATGTATTATGTTGACTAATTTGAACGTATTTTCATAAACTAGTAATATTAGGTCTTTAGCTATGAAATTGCCGTTTTTTATGAAATAAGTTATTTTCTACACCCATGCAATCGATGCGTCTTGCCCAAGCAGTGGCAGTTTATTGACACTCTTCTTGAAGAATTCAGCTGGACGGAAGGCAACAAATTCAATACCCGAGAGGATAGTACAAAGCCATTTTGTACTCCCTCTCCGGTATTGAATTTTTTTCCCATCCAAAAGTTATCCAAATTCTGGAAAAAATAGAAGTCTGTAAGCGCAAGGTCTGGTGAGTATGTCGGATGACGTAGAACTTCCAACCTCAGCTCTTGTAATTTGGAGACCGACTGTTGTGCATTATGAGGTCGCGCGTTGTCGAGCAGGAGCAGCAGGGACTAGCGAGTAGCGATTGACCAAAGCTGGTTGGAGGCGTGTGAGCTTCTCCATCATTGTGTTCAGTTTTTCACATTCTGCAGTAATGCTCATCCTATTTGGTAAGAACGAAAAGAAAAACACCTATTTTAGTGTGATAAATATATACTACAGCTATTATTTAATTAAAGCTTTCATACACGTCATGGACTAAGTGAAAGCTACACCCTAATTAATGTTTATGCATAGTATTTACGTATGCTATGCAATCGCCCGTTTTGTGATTTGTAGTTATTTTGTAAGTCAACCGGCGTAATTTAAAGGAATAATTTTTTGGGTACGAACTTATGTTAAAAAATTCTAATATTGCTTGGAAACATCTTCCACAACATAAACAAATATTGAAAGGTACATACAATTTATGTCCGCGCTGAGAACGTATGGGAGAAGTGAGTGTGTAAATAAAATAGTAATATGAAAACTCGTATTCAGTATGCTATCTAGTTGGATAGAAATGTGATGGACGTTGTGAATGAAAAGCCTGCGGAACGTAAACAAACATGCAAGGCCACGCGACGGAGCGCTGCCCCGGCGCGGCCGCTGGCGGCCGCTGGCGGGCCCGGCCCCCGGTGCCGCAATCGATTACGTTCGTTGCTTATTGCGTTTTTTAATTCACCTTTATACACACTGCGTGTAACTTTCAATCTTAAGGTACGAACTACACGTTTTGATTAAATATATTTGATCAAAATCGGTTAAGTAGTTTAGGAGTCCATCGCGGACAAACAACGTGACACGTAATTTATATATATTAACTAGCTTGCCAGGCAGACATTGTTCTGCACTTTTCGACGACCCGATCTCTTATTAAAAATCCTCAATTCGCAAAAAAAAATGTAGGTCACTCATGGATAAAAAAACTATCCTATCTCTCAAGTTCGACGAAACTGCGCACGGTGTGCAAATTTCTTCAAAATCGGTTAAATAGCTTAGGGGTACATCGCGGACAAACAACGTGACACGTAACTTATATATATATATATATATATATATATATATATATATATATATATATATATATATATATATATATATATATATTAAGATTATATGTATTTGAAGCTCATGCAATGATAAAGAGTGTAAGCATGATGGGCGATGAATAGACGACAGTATATATGAATAAGTGGACTACAAACTCAAAAAATCTTGGGTTCGAATCCGCCATTAGACTTGTGTGGTAAATAAATCTTAACACAAACATTTTTAAACTTACTTAGAGTGGTTAATGGAAGTATTATTAGATAATGTTGATAGCGTTAACTAGTAACTTGCTCTAGTATTCTTTAAAAAAGTTGGTGTTAAGTTGATTCAGTGATCCACAGATACCCACATCTATCCTCGATTACGAATCAAAATGTAGATGCGTTGTCATCCCTGAGACCTGAGGCCTAAGATACGAAACCTTGTTATCTCACCTCGTTCCCCTGGCTTTGGACATGTTCATGGGCGACGGTAAGCACTTACCATCAAGTAAGCCATAAGCGCGAAAGCTCCTCTTCCTTAAAGTAAAGACAAATATATATTAAATGAATAGAAAAAAACAATATTGGTGGTAGGTAGTATAACACTTCAAATTGATCGAAACAAATTTCCTAACACTGGGAAATTATTCACTATTATAAGTAAAAAAAGTAAAGGTACAGCCTATATACGTCCCACTGCTGGGCACAGGCCTCCTCTTATTTCTGAGAGGGTTTTAGGGCAAGGAAGTGTCCGCCGCGCTGCCCTAATGCGTGTTGGCGAACTTCACATGTCTTCGAAATATTTAATTTTTATTTCTCAGACATGTAGGTTTCCTCACGATGTTTTCCTTCACCGCTGAGCACGTGGTAAATCAGCACTTAAAATTGCAATTAACAATTTCATTGGTGCCGGCGGGGATGGAACCCGGGTTAATTTTTTTTTAAAGACGTTACTCCTACACTAGGATTTTCTCCTGTATCGTGGGGGCAGTTTACAAACATAAATTGCACAAGGACAAACATCCAGACTCGGAACAATTATTTGTAGGCCATACAAATACTTGATCCGTGCGGGATTAGAACCCGCGACCCCAGCGCAGCCACTCATAGCTAAGCCACTAACGCCACGGAGTCGTCAGTCGTCGGTTGCTGGCGTACTGTGAAATTTACAGCGAGTGCTAACCCTCTGAGCTACCACGGCTATTACAAGTAATGTCAGTCAATGAATTAAAAGCTTGATATGAAAATATCTAATCTAACTTGATAATCATTCATTCTATGGTACGTTGAAATTATTCACTATTATAAGTTACTCAACCCAAATAGTAATGTCGGTCAAAGAATTAAAAGCTTGATATGAACATCACAGATCAAGTTAATCGATTTCTTAAAAAAACCCGTCACTGCTATGACTAAGGTCGTTGAAATTATTTACCATTTTAAGTTACCCAACCCAAATAGTAATGTCAGTCAATGAATTAAAAGCTTAATATGAAAATCGCCGTTCAAGTTAAACGATTTCTTAAAAAAAAAACCGTCACTGCTATGACTATGTGTACGTCTCTACTATCAATACTTTATAATTGCTAACCTAAAAACTTTTCTTTGAAACAAAATTGAAAACAAATATTATTTTATAAAATACATGTTTTTCTACTGCTCCTACTAAATTAATATGTAGAATTTAATTACTTAAGTATATTTTTTAATTTTGTACTTATTCGAAAAGTAATGTACTATGTTTATCATTCGCAAAAGACTTTTGGAGTCGAAACGTGTTTTACAATGGCTCAAAGACCCAGAAACCATGCCAAAATATATTAAAAAAAAACATGTTTTACACGTTCCGTTTCACAGACTACGACAAATTTCTTCATTCGTCGTGTGGTTTTTGAATGTTAAAAATCCAATTGTTTTTTTTAACATAACTTATTAATTTATTATTAGATATGATTTTTATGGTTTTAAATCATGGTGTGGAAAGAAAAATAAGTGTACAGACCTTATCTCACAGCTGCTATAACCTCAAAAACTTATTTACTTAATAGCGTTTTCCCTGGCTTCTAAACGAGAAGATGATAATTTGTTATGTTTTTATAAACAATAATTGTTTTTACACAACACAACAGTTGTAGGTAGACGCAACCTGTAAAACGAATCAAGTGACAGGTATGGAAAGTAGCCATGATTATTTGTCTTTTTGTTTGTTCTGGCTAATCGCCGACATGGCATAACCGATTTTGCCGGGACTATCACTGGCGGTTAGCTGATGTTATAAGGAATAATTAGGGCTACTTTTGTTTCAGAAAAAGAATTAGGGTTCCGCACAAAAAAATGTAAACCCACGAAATCCAACCGTAATAAATCCACGCGGATGATATCGGGGGTGAACTACAGCTAGTTTCACATAAATATTTCTAATAGCCCCTCTTTCACATGTTGGGCCAACGCGATGGCCCACTATGATGGGCCAACGTGTGGAGGGCGTAGTTGTGTCGGATGGCTTATGGCGCATGCGATGGTCTCGGGATTGGCGACGGTGTCGGTTTTTCCGCCGCACATCAAAGGGTAGTGGGCCAACGATGGCGGTACGCATCTACACGTGGCCCATTCCACAGTTGTGCGTGCTCGACTGTTGAGTGTAGACGTTCGCGCTTTGTTTATATGTATATTAACGAAAATTAATTAAAATGACGAATACGTGGCCTCATAAAAGTTATAAAATTTTTTGAATTATATCGGGGAGAAAGTGTGATATGGAATCCAACACATAAAAAACACAAAGATAAAAATAAGGAAAGATTTAGTTTTATATACATATATATACGAGGGTGGATTGAAAAGTACTCGGCCTAACACAGATCCATTCAATTCTAAAAATCAAATCTACCCACATTATTTAGTTCAGTTCAGACTAGTTCATTGTGTGAAGTTCGAAACGTGTGCGATAATTAGTTGTGATTTTATAAATTTATTAACAAAGTAATCGGACATAATTTCCGCGAATGGAGCAAATCGAGCAGCGTGCCGTCATTAAGTACCTCCATAAGAAGGGGCTATCATCAAAAGCCATCCATGATGACATGGTCAGTACATTAGGCGATTGTGCTCTGTCATATTCATCCGTCAAAAAATGGATAGCAGAATTTAAGCGTGGTAGAGAGAGTGTGAAAGATGAACCCCGCTCTGGAAGGCCTTCGACGTCAACTACTGACGGAAATATTAAAAAAGTACTTGATTTAATTGGAGACCGCAGATTAAAATTAGAGAGATAGCCGAGATTATAGGCATCTCTTATGAACGAACTCAAAACATCATTGTCAACGAGTTGGGTTTCCACAAGATGTCTGCGAGGTGGGTTCCGCGACTGCTTTCAGTTGAACAAAAAAGGACGCGATTGACTATTTCACGCGACTGTTTGGAGTTATTTGAAGCCGATGCAGATGATTTTTTGAATCGTTTTGTTACTATGGACGAAACATGGGTTCATTACTGTACACCGGAAACAAAACAACAATCAAAACAGTGGAGAAGACCTGGTTCACCACCCCCTAAAAAGGCTAAGTCGATTTTGTCGGCAAATAAGGTGATGGCTTCAGTATTCTGGGACTCGAAAGGTGTGATTATGATTGATTATCTTGAAAGGGGTCAGACTATAAACTCTGATTACTACTGCACCTTAATACGTCGTTTACGAGAGGAAATAAAAGAAAAACGTCGAGGAATGCTCAGAAGAAAAGTCCTGTTTCATCAAGATAACGCCCGTGTTCACACGTCAGTACAGTCAATGGCTGAAATTCACAACTGTGGCTTTGAACTGTTACCGCATCCGCCGTATTCACCTGATCTGGCACCATCAGACTTCTTTCTGTTCCCTAACCTAAAAAAGCATTTGGGAGGTCAAAGATTTTCGACAAACGACGAGGTCAAAGTAGTAGACGCATATTTTGACTCTAAGGAAGAATCATTTTTTTTCAACGGTCTAAATGCTTGGAAGGGGAGGTGGCAAAAGTGTATTGAACTTGATGGTGATTATGTAGAAAAATAAAAATATAACAGATTTAGTATGTGTTTATTTTCTTGGTTAGGCCGAGTACTTTTCAATCCACCCTCGTAATAGGGTTTAAATTTAGGGTTTATACATATTTAATAGGGTTATGAATAAAATTACCATTTTTAAGTGATCATAAACCCAACACAGATGACAAGTACAATTTTAAAGACTATTTATACTTGGTATAGCCACGCTGCAGCTATATTACGGTTGTACCACGAATGGGTCGGCTCAACCGGGGAAGTACCACGCTCTCACAGAATACCAGCAAATAGCAGCTTAATACTGCTATTTGCTGGTATTCTGTGAGATACATATAGATAAAACTTAATACTGCTGTGTTTCGTATGGCGAGTGTAGAAATCTAGAGACCCTTTTTTACTGGAAACAAGGCATTGCATCAGTCCTCAGGAGTGACAACGCATCTGCGTTTTGGTTCTGAATTGAGGATAAATGTAGATATCTATGGGCTACAGCATCCACTTACTATCAGGTGGACTGTGTGCTCGTTTGTCACTTTTATTCTTTAAAAAAATAATCATTTTAGGTACTAGGGGTACTATTTTAGGTCTTCTTCTACGCCATTTCTTTTTAATAACTCTATTCTTGTGCACACTAAGAAAATAACAGTACGTGTTGTATGGATAAATTGCCGCAGCGGCTAATGCTACCACGTCCATCTCGATAAACGTTTCGATCACAACTGAATGTCGCCAACGTGTAGTTGCGTTGCAGCCATCGCATGGCCATCGCGCTGGGCCAACGCTGGCCCATCGTGTAGAGGAGCTATAAGACCAATAAGTTTTTCATTGTTCTGATATATTTTATAATATCAAATTATGATTTTACTTGTTTTTCAAAGAAAAATTACAATTTCGAAGCACTGATACTATATACATGTAAATGTACATGTACCATAGTCAATAAAATGACGTATTTTTTTAAATAAGTGCACTTTGCTTATAATTCATTGTCTTTAACTATTTGAGAGTAACTTTTAATAGTGCGTAATTTACCATTGATGGAGAATAAGATACGTTCATTTGGAATGTTATACTCGCGTATTTTGTTTTTTTTTTCTCATCCATTTTGTATATTATATTTGTTAATCATAGGTGTAACATATTAAACGCAAGCCCTCTCGTGGGGTTGCTGAGACAACCAAATTGAACAACTTTCACTGTGGGACCAACTTCGAAATACGAATAAAAAATCAGCTGTTTCATACATTTGTGTGAAACGGCCGTTGACATTTTGTATGAAACATGCTTTTTTATTTTATTTCGAAGGTGGTCCCATAGTGAAAGTTTAGTTAAGGAATTAGAGGGCCTGAGCAACCCCACGAGAGCGCTTGCGCTTAATATGTTACAACTTGTTCAATATATACAGTTTGTCCCAGAAAACGACGTCAAGCCGGCACCGGGTGACAGTTCAAGTCATAATAGTTAACCAAAATATATAAAAAAAAATCTTTGCTATGTGATAGAGGTCGAGCTAGATAGAGATCGAGCTCTATTACATAGCGAGTACAGCTATAAAAAGATATAAAATTAACATCGAATCGTAATTGGATCCAAGGTAAACAACATAATACCAATCATAATGTTTGACTGCTTTTATCGATCGGTCATTTCGGCATGCTGGCAATGTCAAGGCCAGGAAAGAATATTATTATTATGTACGCGGTCGCGGTCACAATTACAACCTTAAAAGTTCGCGTTAACTGTACTAACTTGGAAAATTCCTTGGATTGCGCGGTGTTATTACTATAGCGTAATAGTTTTTAAAGTAATTTTACCTATTTGTTTCTCAAAAATGATTATGACACTGAAGTCGCTATTATTTTTGGTAATGTTAGTGTCAAAAATGAAATATAACGTATCACAAAGTTATTTGGATAAGAGTCACAATTTTAAGGTTATTATAATGCATGACATTATGTGTTTTCGTTACACCGCCTGTGACTAGAATCTAATTTCTTAGCGCAGAATGTTTTTAACGTGGTAGAGCTAAACTGTAGCTATGTTATGGCTGTAATGCGAATGGGGTTGGCTTGGCCGAGGAAGTCCAACACTCTTATAAAATAATAGCAGCTATGTTTCGTTTGCTGATTGTACAATTTATAAGAATAATTATACAAATTTCAAATTACGACATTTGTATTTCATAAACAATTAACGGTGACTTACGAGTATGCAGTCCAATCTCTTTAAAAAAAAAAACCTTTTTCTCTGGGAATGCTGAAAGGGGTAAATACGCAATCAAAAGACGGACATTTATTTCACTCATTTTGATACTTGCATACTCACTCATCCAAATTTATAAGGGTTACGACACGTTGGCTTAGAATCATGAAATTTGGCAAGAAGCAAGGTCTCACAGCACAAGTCCAGGGGAAAATACGAACATTGGTAATTTGTAGTCATATCGGGTTTTTTTTTTTCGATTACAAACTTATTGGAGTATTGACTGTGATTTAGACCGATATGTGGAAGAACATTTTTAACTACTGTAAAGTAAAGTTTGTCCTTAAATCTGAATTACCTTTCGTTAGGGTAATATTCTTTCTTACTCTGACTACCGACTAATAGTCAAGTTTATCTTACCTTTACCCTTATGAATTTCAATAAGCTAATTATTTTGGTGAAAATAGGTACTTACCCAACTGCTTATACTGTTTTATATTTACACTGTTTACACTCACCTTTTGTATAGAAATGAGTATTATCTTTGGTAATTATATAGCATTCGTCTATCGGTATTGAAAACAGAAAAAATCGTCGGAATCGATTCTCGAGATGAAAGAACTATCTATGTACATAATTTAGTTTGATTGACTTACTAACTGGATTTAGTTGAATGCATGTGTACAATAAAGTATGATCTTAAATTATGTATAATGGTCCATTTACATTCTACCACTTTATATGGTATGCAAATATTAATTTTAAGCAAAATTAACAAAAAAGCAAGTGGGAATCCAATTTCGTACATTTATGATTATTACAAGATATAACTGCCTCGTTGGTCTAGTAGTTGTAGTAGTGCGACTGCTGATCATGAGGTCCTGGGTTCGAATCCCGGGTCGGGCCAAAAAAATCAATTATTGAGTTTTTCTGCCAAGAAATTCTCAGTAGCTGCCCGGAGTCAGAAAGTTGGCGGTGTCTTATCCCCGTGCCTCGGAAAGCACGTAAAGCCGTTGGTCCTGCGCCTGATCTCTCTCCGGTCGTGTCGGTTTAACGTCCCATCGGATTATGAGAGTGAGGGAATATAGAGTGCACTTGTGCTTGCGCATACACTATTAAGGGCTTCCCCATCAATTATGTGAAGGCTATACCACCACGTAGGGGCAGACCGGGCTGCCTCTACTATGCACAGCTGGAGCATCTGAGCCTAGAACGGCTACAGCAACTCTACCAACTCGACGAGCTCCTCTACATGAGAGGAGTCGTCATCGAAGCCTGGCAGAGGAAGACCGGACCGGCACAATGCCACCGTTGCCAGGCTTTCGGACATGCCTCCGCTAACTGTTTTAGGCCAGTGAAATGCGTTCGCTGTGCCGGTGAACATATTGCCAGCCTTTGCCCAAGGGGTAGAGAGGAGGAGCCTAAGTGCGCAAACTGCGCCAAGAACCACACGGCCAACGATCGCCGCTGCCCGGTCCTGAGGAGGATAGCCAGGAAGCAGGGGATCGTCTTACCTGGGCTACTGCCGGAGAACCCAAAGAGGATCCCCCAAAGTCGCCCAAAGGCCGTCACCATACAGGAGGACGGGTGGGCTACCATCACCAGAGGGAAGGGTAGGCAATCAGCCCCCCCCCCACCCCCTCCTGTGGTACCATCAGAAACGGTTGGTCCCACAGATCAAAGGGCTACCACCGGGGCGACTCTCCGACCTCCTGCCAACGACGCCACCGAGAGGCAACCCTCCAAGAGGAAGAGGCGGAGGAACAGGAGTAAGAGAACAGAGCAGCCTCCTCCTCAGGCTGTGACCTCTACCCCTACTACCGCAGGACCAATAGCCTCGCAGGCGCAGGTTGCTGCAAAAACATCAGCACCAGCCACGACAAGTAGAGCGCCAGAAAGGGCCCTACCGGAAAGCAGAGCCCGCTCCACGCATAGAGCGCGCTCTGTGCAAAGGAAGACCGATACCAATGCCCCGAGACCAGTGCCTTCACAAAAGCGTAGTGCAGAACGCACACCACCAACTTCCGACTTCGAGACGGCCGATGCTATTCACAGATTAGTAGGCATAGCCATCGAAGTCGGAACACAAGTCCTGGCTGACATTAGGGCCGGGACAGATCCCGTTACCGCCGTTATGAAGGCGCTGGCAACCTTACTGGCAAGGCATTATGGAGGATAACCTGCGCCTGCTATACTGGAACCCGGACGGGATTCGTCAAAGGATCCACGAACTCCGCACTCTCACCCAGCAACAGGACATCCAGGTGATTTTGCTGGGTGAAACTAAATTAAGACCTTCAACGCATCTTAAGCTGCCTAACTATCATATATACAGGAGAGACGAGGTCGATCCTCAAGGGGTCGCTTACAGAGGGACAGCGATCCTGGTGAGGAGAGACATCGTCCACCAGGAGCTGGACCTGCCAGACTTCCAGACGATGCGTTCAATCGGCATAAAAATGGAGGCGGCGGGCGAGGAACTTAAGATCTTTGCAGCATACCGCCCGCCAGGGACTCCATTTTACTCCTCAGACATCCGGACGGTAATGGAAGGTACAACACCCACCATCATCGCCGGGGACCTGAACGCCAAACACCCGGCGTGGGGGTCCAGAGTGATCACCCCGCCGGGTCGAGAACTTTATGAAGATGCAGAACACCATGACTACGACGTTCTAGGTCCCGAGGAACCGACGCATATCCCTAGCGACCCTAGGAGGCGTCCGGATGTATTAGACATCGTGCTCACTAAGAACGTCAACTACCCAGTAGTGGTAGAAGTGCTGTATGACCTGAACACGCAGCACCTCCCGATTCTGATAACCCTTGGCACTAAGGCAGTGACCTCACCGCCCAGAGCTGTCAAGACTAAGATTGACTGGAGGCTCTACCACCAACACCTGCAGGAGAGACCTCCAGTCCATACACCAATTAACTCAGCGGACGACGTAGAGGCCGCTGCAACCAGACTAACCACGTGTATCTAGGAGGCCCTCAACGCGGCCTCTACGATCGTCCCTCTCACGGGTAGAAAAGAAGAGCTGCCGCTAAGACTACGCGTGCAGCTCAATCATAAAAGAGCGCTGAGAAAGCTCTGGGCGCGTACTCGCTGCCCTAGAGTAAAACGGAGACTCAACACCTTGTCAGACGAACTGTCGGTTGCTATACAGGCCCACAGAGGAGAGGCCTGGGAGCGGCGCATATGGAAGGCGGATGAACAACATGCGTCGCTCTACACATTGAACCGACAGCTAATGAAAACACGACCACCTGTTTGCCCGCTGACTAACAACGCGGGCATTCAATGTTACGATGCCAAGGGCAGAGCGGATATCTTAGCTGAGCACTTCGAGGAGCAGTTTATGCCGAACCCAGCAAGTGCGGAGTTCCTGGAATCCCATACAAGGAAAGAGAGCCGCGTGCAGGAGCTCCTGTCGTCGCCCGCGCCACCGCTTGCAGGAGAGTGGTTCATCTCCCCCGCAGAACTGCGGAGGACAGTAACCCGCCTGCAACCGAGGAAGGCGCCGGGGCACGACGGGATTACTAATGCTGCACTACGACAGCTGCCCAATAGAGTCCTTGTAGAGATAGGTCGGCTCTACAACGGAATATTGCGGACATCCCACTTCCCGGAGGACTGGAAGAAAGGCAAAGTTATCGTCTTGCCGAAACCCGGGAAGGACAGGCGTAGAGCAGCCAATTACAGGCCGATCACGCTACTACCGCATATAGCTAAACTGTGCGAAAGATTACTGTTAAGACGTCTCCGCCCGTGCATCCAACTTCGGGCGGAGCAACATGGATTCAGGAGGGGTCACTCAACAGCAACACAGCTGACCAGAGTGCTGCACCTGCTTGCGGCCGAACACAACCGAGGCCGCATATCGTTGGGCGTCTTTCTCGACATTGAGAAGGCGTTCGACCGGGTGTGGCACACAGGACTACTCTACAAGCTAGATGTACAAACAAGTATCCCTCCTGCTATATTGCGGCTAGTGGCGTCTTTCCTGGAAGGCAGGAAGTTCTACGTCTGCGTAGAGGACGCCGTGTCCGCAATAAAAACCATAACAGCTGGAGTGCCACAGGGCAGCTGTCTATCTCCAGCCCTGTACGCGGCGTACACAAATGACATTCCTACCCTGGCAGGACACTTGCACGAATGGGAGGACGACGTCGAACTAGCGCTTTTTGCGGACGACAGCGCATACTTCACGTCGTCCAGAAGAGCCCACATTGCAGCTGCCAGGATGCAACGTCTGCTGGACCTGCTGCCACCATGGCTGGATGAGTGGAGGATGGCCGTCAATGTTAGCAAGACGACCGCTCTACTCACTCGCCGCTATAGAAATTTACCACCACCGCTAACCCTCAGAGGCCAGGAGATCGCATATGAGAAGGCCGTGACCTACCTTGGCTGTCGGATTGACAGGATGTTGCATATGACAGCGCACGTCGACTCTGCTATACGCAAAGCTCGATGTGCGCGGGCAATGCTCCGCCCTGTCCTGACATCCAAGTTACCGACAAAGTCGAAGTTAACCATTTACAAAACTTACATAAGACCCCTGCTAACATACGCTGCTCCGGCCTGGTATGCACTCCTGAGCGATCGTCAGAAGCGGCGACTTCAGGCCCAGCAGAGTTTGTCATTACGAACTATAGTCGGTGCGGGTCGCTACGTCCGTAATGACGTCATAGCGGCCAACCTTAAGATGGAGAGCCTGCATGAATTCGTGGTCCGGCTGGCGCGCGGTATGTTTGACCGCGCCGACAACGGGCCACATGAACACCTTAACGGCTTTGCGCCGTTGCATGCAAGGCCGCCGGACGGGCGACCTTATCCAAGAGAACTCCTCCTTATATAGATTAGGGAGTTGAGTAAATCCCACAATGCCGCAGAAAGGCCAACTCGGACATAGTAATTTGTGTTTAAACACAAATTACAGATAACCATCATTTATTACGAATTAACCGACCGCGACCAAAGTCGCTTAAACAACGCCTATAACACCTAGGCGCCCAGGACCGGCACACTGTAGTGTGCCGTGAGGAACATCCGGGTAAAGGGGTACACCTCGAGGCCCGAGACCTGCATGGCTATATGCCTGCAGAAGACAACAACGACGACGAGGGAATAGAGAGTGCACCTGTGCTTGCGCATACACTTGGGCACTATAATCCTGTCCTGCGCCGATGGCTAGCCTTCGTTGAGGCTGGCCGCCGTGACCGAAATTCAGTCTGGATGACATTATTATTATTACAAGATAAATTAATTGATTGAATTAATTGATTGAAAATTATAATGTCATTTAAGTAATAGATTTTAAAATGTCAGATTATGTAATGATTGTACTTAATTGTTAATGTCCAAACTTTCCGATTATTCATAATTAATTAATTATTAGTTATATACCAATATTACTGACGTTAGATTTGTTTTTCAAAAAAAGACAAATTCATTTAGGTCGTAAAAACATTTTTTTAACCAAAGTATCAACTTTTTTTAAACATGGTTAAAGGTAACTCTTTAAAGTCTTTGAGTATTTTGTTATATGGGTAAAGTCGTTAAAAAAATTTACTTTTTAAAAGTTTTGGGTGAGCCCATGTTTGATTGTGAATACTATACGCTAACAAAAAGTATGATAATATTATTAATTAATAAAACATTGATAATCATGTTTAGAATAATGTAGAAATAACCATAATATTCAGGAGGCTTAAACATAAATAATAAAAAAATATTTTTGAATCAACAAAATAAAGCTGCATACAAAATTTATTTGTTTTTCTCCTATCAACTTACGGGAGGAAAAAATGCAACACAATAAAATAATATAGCATTATGGTTTTCAAATTGTAGTTTAATTTGAAAGCAGTAAAGATGCCATATGATAATGTATAAATTACTACAATGATAGTGGAAAAAGATCTTATTCTAATTTGTGTCTCCAAAAGTTATTCAGTGTCCGCTCGATGCTCCGCTTCGATATGGGGTAGATTTTTGTTTTCAACATTAAACAACATTATTTACCTAATTTCGATGAGGCAATGCCGTAGGCTTTACTGTCAAATGTCAGTTTAGACACATGTTTTTCATTTGTAGTCGTGACCGTAAACAATTGTAAATTCCATAATTTAGAGCACAAATTTCGGGCAATGTATACGTGAATTCTGCGTGAGAAGTACAAAGATATCGTTTACTAGGTTCCTGATTCGAAATTTATAGTCAATTATCAGTGTATGTCAAGTTTTATTAAGTAAATCGCGCATGATTTATGACCGGTATTAATTGTTCAGTTTTGAATTTTCGAGTGTGTTTGTTCCAGTTCGTTGAGCAGTTCTCAAAAATTTTGTACGGCAAATATTTTTTTCGATTTTTAAAAATGTGTTTGTTTTAAATGATTTTATTAAAGAATTTGCTAAAAGTAATATAAAATTTGAGTAATTTAATGTTTGTTACTGGTAACGCCAGTTAACAATCTACTTTATCAACATTACATTACATATCGCATTGAGTTCGTTCTAAGTTATATCTACTTTATCAACATGACTAGTGCATATTTTTTGTTTCCTTCCTTCCTTCCCTTTCCTACCGCACGCGCTGCCGCCAAGGTGAAAAAGAGGATCTCGGCGCGCGTCATTATACTAAGTGATATTACGCCATCCGCAACGCACGGCCACCCGTCGCGTCTTATGTACATTAACCGCAAACCGCGCAGGACGAACATTGAGTTCTCCTGTTTATGTTTAATATTCACCGCATCAGACATTGTGTCTTTGTAACTCATAAAAGTGTGAGACGCCCCCGTAAGGTCAAAGGTGGAGAGTGTGGGACTTCACGAGACTGTTCCGAGAGTGCGTGTGCGCCGAACCACGTGGCGAGCTTGCTGTATAGCAGACACTCCAGGAGGAAGGCGCGGCAGCCCTCATCAGGTCAGTGCGTGCTATCCCACCTATTTATTTTCCCCTTTGCCGTATGCACCAAAATTACAGTCCACTAAATCTTTATCGAAGATACCTTAAGTTACTGGCGTCTCCATTTTTAATGGTCACTTCTCGCTGGATTGACCTTGACTTTCCGCCCTTATTAGATCGTTATCGTAATAAGCGTTTATATAATTAATTATTTATATTTTGATCCGACTTCGGATTAACCCCGCCCTTATTAGAACACTAGAATAGGTCCTAATAGGTGACATTCATAGTAATTTTAAAACTATATTCATAGAATGAATAAGCATATAATTATCTATATAAATTATTTGTTGTATGTTCACATCACGTCATCAACTTTTAACTACATCTATAGATTATACTGTTAAATTACATTTGTTATTTGCACATATATTTAAGCATTATAGTCGTTATAAATAACTTCATATTTATTATAAAAGTTAACAATTAAAGTTCATCGTTAACAAAACTAATATTTAATAATTCAACCGCGTAGCGAGGTCGCTTACAGACTACCCGCTTATAATTATATTATTTTTGCCGCATAACTTAAGTTGTAATGCCGCCTAAAAAACAAATAGCATCGAATAATAGCGATTCCTCGGATAATGAGGGCACACCTGATGCTGAGTTGGTTTTATTGTTAGCTAAACGAGATGCTTTATTTGAAATAGTGCAAAAAATATATGATATGTCCTCGGACATCCACACAAACACTTCCACGATGGAGCGTTTTCTTGATGGAAGTTCTAATATTAATGCTTTACGTATTGAGTTTAAACAGGTCTTAGATAATTATAATTCACATTTATTAAAAATAAACCCTATTGCTAAACCTGATTATAACAGCCTCATTGCGTTTGAGTCTCTTTGCGGTAGAATAAATAGGCTTTATTTACAATATTCGCAATCTAATTCACAAAGTACTAGTACACCATCTAAAGCCAGATTCTCACTTCCGCCTATCGAACTTATGCCATTTTCGGGTGACATTCGCTCATGGCCTTTATTTTATGCTAGCTTTAAATCAACCGTCCATGACAACACATCGCTTACCGACGCTGAAAAGTTATACTATTTGCTAGGTAAACTAACGGGTAAAGCCCTATCTGTATGCTCAGGTATAACTCCTTGCGCTGAAAATTATAAAATTTTATTGCAAGCACTCGTTGACAAATATGAAGACCGGCGTATGCTAGCATCTACATATATTAATCAGATGTTCGAATTTAAGCCATTGCAATCGGCCACCGCAAATAATTTTGATTTATTTACTGATAACTTTATAAGTGCAGTGCGCGCTTTACAAAACTTAAAGTTAGATAATCTCGCGGACTTAATTGTTCTTCATATCGCGCTTAAGAAGCTGGACCCGGATACCATTCGCTCTTTCGAATATAGTCATAACTCGATGGTACCTACCTTTGATGATTTAGTAAATTTTATTAAGACCCGCTCCAAAGTTTTGCAACGCACCGATTCTAGTACAAATTCTAATAGCGCACCAAACAATCGACGAGGTAACGGTAATAATCGTCGCTGTAATAATACTTCGTCGCCGAAGTATCAGGCGTACGTAAGCACGACGACTACTTGCTCAAAGTGTCTGTGCGATAATATTGTGCATCAACACCTATTTAAGTGTGCAGACTTTAATAAAATGACGCCGCAGGAACGATTTAAATGCGTAAAGAGTAACAATGCATGTGTGAATTGTCTCAGTTTAAGTCATCGAGTGTCTAGTTGCTCTTCAAATTATAGTTGTCGAGTTTGTAAATTTAAACATCACACATTGTTGCACTTCCACCGCAGAAGCGATAATGCTTCCCCTGCGCTGGCGCGTTCTCCACCGCTTCAGCCAGTTACACTGAAGTCTACAACCCCCGCGCCCGCACACTCGCCACCCCTCACCGCAGGTGCGCGTTCAGACGTCGCGCTGTGTACTTCGTTCAAGAATGTTTCTCAACGTTCACCGCCTCCCGCGCGCGCAAGTCGTTCGCAGAGAACTGTTTTATTATCAACCGCTCAAGTATTTGCTTACGATGCTAAGGGAGAGAAACAAATTATTCGTATATTATTAGACTCCGCGGCTCAAAGCCATTTTATGACTAAAGAGTGCTGTCATCGTTTAGGCGTTCAACAACACGATACCGAATGTACTGTAGTAAAGGGATTCGGTGGAGTTGAAAAAATTGTAAAATCGAAATCGATTGATATTAAAATTTTCTCACGATTCGACTCGAATATTAACTTCAATATTTCAACGCTAGTTGTTGATCAAATCACCGACCTTTTGCCCACTGCTGTGGTAGACACATCTGTCTTATCACACTTCCGTGGCATAAGACTCGCTGATGAATGTTATAGCATGCCTAATAAAATTGATGTTTTGATAGGCGCATCCCTTTTCCCGCACTTACTATGTCCAGACGTAATTTATTCGTCTAACGACTTGTCCGGGCCCTCAGCTTTGAGTACGGTATTTGGTTACGTTATTATGGGCTCAGTGCCGACACTTCAGGTAAATCATTCTTTAACGTGCTGCTCAGTTCTAGAGTCTCCTATCGTTGACAAATTAGTGCAACGATTTTGGGAGCTTGAACAGCCACCCTCCGCACCGCCCATTCAGTGTCCTTCAGACATTGAATGTGAAGAGTTTTATAAATCTACGACATCCAGCGATCCTTTTACTGGTAGATATATTGTTGGCCTGCCATTTAAAGATGACGTTTACACTCTCGGAGATTCTTATGAAACCTCTCGACGACGATTCATGTGCTTGGAGGGGAAACTTCAAGTCTCGCCTACATTAAGGTTAGCATATGATGACGTCATAAAGGAATACTTAGCTAAAAATTATATATCCCCCGCACCGCCGTATGACTCTCATGAACCCGCTCCAATATATGTCATACCGCATCATGGAGTCTTACGCGAAGATAAGAAGTCAACGCGTCTGCGCATCGTCCTGGACGCTAGCAGTAAGACTAGCACTGAGCGATCATTAAATGATATTCTGCATTCAGGACCAAATTTGCAAGGTGTTCAATATAATTTTAACTTTCCGCTTACATCCAATCGCTATGATAGCCGACTGTCGCCAACAATTTCTGCAAATAGTTGTTCGCGATTCTGATCGTCGTTACCAATGCTTCCTATACCGCTTCCGTCCACAAGACCCACTTGTGTTATACCACTTCAATCGTGTGTGCTTCGGTTTAACTTCGAGTCCATACCATGCATTGCGCACGGTAAGACAGCTCATTGATGACGACGGCGCAAAGTATCCACTTGCGAGTCGTATCGCATTTACTTCGCTATATATGGACGACATCGCGTTCTCTATGCCCAGTGAATCCGAGGCCAGTGAGACCTCTCGGCAGCTGATAGACTTATTCAAGGGTGCCCAATGGGACCTGATAAAATGGCATAGCAACCGTCGATCTGTTTTAGATGACCTCCCTACTTCCCATAAAATTACAGGAGAAGTAGAGTTCGATAAATCAATGCCACATAAAATACTAGGCTTGCATTGGTCTACCGATAGTGACGCCTTTTATTTTAAGATATCTGTTCCCGCTGATGTGACGTGCACTAAGCGCGCCATCTTATCTACTGTCGCTCGCCTGTGGGACATAATGGGTTTCGTTGCTCCCACAGTCGCGTACGCCAAATTGTTAATAAAGCAGCTTTGGCAACTTAATTTAGATTGGGACGACATACCACCACCGCCAATTATTAAGATGTGGAGGCAATTCTGTGCTGAATTACCAGCTCTTAATGATTTACGTATCCCGCGACATGTTGGTGTATCCAAAACTGTACTGCGTCACTCCTGGGGTTTTCCGACGCCAGCGAGCACGCATACGGTGCCGTAGTCTACATACATGTAAAGAGCGTCAATGGTAACACCGTCCAGTTGATTTGTGCAAAGACTAAAGTCGCACCGACGAAACCACTATCTATTGCACGCCTTGAGCTTTGTGGAGCGGTTTTACTCTCAAAATTGCTTCGCAGAGTACTCGACAATTATTCTCTTGACCTTGCAATATCAGTCTATGCCTTTGTAGATTCAAAAGTAGCTCTGTACTGGATAAAGAGTTCGCCACACAAGTGGCAGACCTTTGTTGCAAACCGCGTTGTTCAGATTACCGACAATATTCGCGCTGATAACTTTTATCATGTCGCAGGTACTGAGAATCCCGCTGACATACTTTCACGTGGCGTTACGCCAAATAAATTAGTTTCAAACCCCCTGTGGCTCCATGGGCCTCAGTGGACTTCGTTAGATCCATCTCAATGGCCTCTTCGTACTTTAGACAATGAGGTTATTGCAAATATGCCTGAGAAGAAGATTTTGTCGCACACTGTGTGCACATCCGTCTGTAATTCTGCGATTTATGAGCTCGCATTCCGCATCTCTTCTTGGAGTAAACTTCTACGTATAATTGCGTACGTGTGTAAGTTTGCTAAATTATTGCCCCGCCGCAACACTACTGTAGTGACTGCTGATGATCTCAGTTTCTCTGAGGTTATATAATCCTCCGCGCCCTGCAAAAACAGCATTTTGCAGTGGAATATTTAAATATTGAAGGTAACAAACCTTGCTCGCCCGCTTTCAATCGTTTAAGGCCTTTTATTGAGAATAGTTTAATCCGCATTGGTGGTCGTCTTTCGAACTCCGCATTAGATTACACGCAAAAACATCCAATTATACTCCCGCGCAGTGATCATGTAGTGAACATGATCATTGACTATTATCATATTAAAAATTTACACGCTGGGCCTGAATTGTTATTGTCATTGCTCCGTCAAAAATTTTGGATACTTTCCGCACGCCGCACTGTGAGAAGCAGAGTCTACAAGTGTAATATATGTTTCCGGCTTAGACCCCGTCCAACTTACCCTTTGATGGCTGATCTTCCCCATAGTCGTGTAAGACAAGCTATTAAGGCATTTACACACACGGGCTGCGATTATGCCGGTCCTATCGCATACACTCCTGTACGTCGTCGTGGTGTACGCAGCGAGAAGGCGTACTTATGTGTTTTCACATGCCTCACGACTCGAGCTGTACATATATGTAGAAATCGCTACAGATCTTAGTAGTTCTAGTTTCCTCGCTGCGCTTAAACGTTTCCTCTCTAGACGAGGGCCGATTCGGTTTTTATATTCGGATAATGGAACGAATTTTAAAGGTGCCGCTTCGTATCTTCGCGATCTCTATAAATTTCTAAACGTTGAATACCGCCCAAAGCTTGAGCAAGAGTGTGCTGAGAATCGTATAACATGGAAGTTCATCTGTCCCAACTCTCCTCATTTTGGAGGCGCCTGGGAGAGTATGATCAAAGTCGTAAAAATGCATCTGTTCCGAGTTATCGGACATCAGTTACTTTCATACGAAGAGCTTAATACTGTTCTTGCGCAAATTGAGTGCTTGCTAAACTCGCGGCCCTTGACAGTATTGAGTTCTGATCCTGCAGAGCCTTCAGCTCTTACTCCGAGTCATTTTTTGAATACCGCACCTTTATTGTCATTACCCGCACCCAAAGTCAAATCTGACTCTACCAGTCTGTTACACAGGCATTCTTTACTGGATAAATTAGTTCAGTCGTTTTGGGACCGGTGGAGGACGGAATACCTTCACGGATTACAAGTTCGTCAGAAGTGGAACACCCCGTCTACGGCTATCGTACCAGGCATGGTTGTAATTGTGATAAATGATAATGAACCGCCCCTTGCTTGGCCATTAGCGATTGTCGAGTCTGTTCATCCTTCGAAGGATGGCGTAGTTCGAGTAGTGACCGTGAGAACTACTAAGGGAACATATCTCCGTCCTGTTGCTCGTATTTGCCCTCTCCCAAGACAATAAATCACGATTATTTTGATTATAATTATTTATCTAAATTAGGAATTAAGTTTATATTTATATATATTAAAAAAGTATTAAACCGCAATATTATATTTATGTATACATTTTCTCGCTTACCAAGTAAGGTTAGTAGATGAGACATGCGCATTGAGCGCATCCTCTCACTTTATATACCGCTTATTTATTTGTTTTCCTTTTACCTTTTATATTACGGTTGTCTTTTAAAGGTGACCCTTTAAGGGCGGGAGGAAATGGTAACGCCAGTTAACAATCTACTTTATCAACATTACATTACATATCGCATTGAGTTCGTTCTAAGTTATATCTACTTTATCAACATGACTAGTGCATATTTTTTGTTTCCTTCCTTCCTTCCCTTTCCTACCGCACGCGCTGCCGCCGAGGTGAAAAAGAGGATCTCGGCGCGCGTCATTATACTAAGTGATATTACGCCATCCGCAACGCACGGCCACCCGTCGCGTCTTATGTACATTAACCGCAAACCGCGCAGGACGAACATTGAGTTCTCCTGTTTATGTTTAATATTCACCGCATCAGACATTGTGTCTTTGTAACTCATAAAAGTGTGAGACGCCCCCGTAAGGGCAAAGGTGGAGAGTGTGGGACTTCACGAGACTGTTCCGAGAGTACGTGTGCGCCGAACCACGTGGCGAGCTTGCTGTATAGCAGACACTCCAGGAGGAAGGCGCGGCAGCCCTCATCAGGTCAGTGCGTGCTATCCCACCTATTTATTTTCCCCTTTTGCCGTATGCACCAAAATTACAGTCCACTAAATCTTTATCGAAGATACCTTAAGTTACTGGCGTCTCCAGTTACCAATAAATATATACCATTTAGGAATAAAACAGGTTTATTTCCGAGCATGGCATTACCGTGTTCAATTTTGTTACTAAACAAAATTCATTTAATTAAATGTAGTTCTTTGATTATTCCGTGTTTAATGTTTTATATGATTACATATGAAGGCATTGAAACCCCCAAAAAAAATTTTACTTGTAAAAGTTTGCTAATTTTTAAATTACAATACGAACATTTTCAACTGTGTTACTTAGGACGAAAACCAAACAATTTTTTTCTATGTATTTTGAAATAAAAATAAAATGTAAATATTGTTTGATGATATAAAATTACAATTTTTCGGCAAGTATTAATAAGTAAATATAATTAGTTAAAGTCCAAAACTAAAATTTTTATCAGTTAAAAACCTTCGTTATTTTTATGGACAGTAACAAAATTGATTATGATTGGTAACCAAGAAATTATTAAGGACCATTTACATTGTTAGAAATACTGGTATAATATTGGATTTAGTTTAATAAACGGAAAATAATAATAGGACTCTTAATTAAAATAAGCAACCCTTTATTTTAAAATTTATGATGTAACATACGGGAAATAGACTTAATTTCTAGAAACTGGTAGATTTCCCTAAATAAAAGAAAACTCTGTCGTTTGTTGTTGTTAATTAATTCATTTGAATGAGAATGCATCTCCATTCTCATCAAAATGCAAGGATTTAGTAATATAGATGATATGGTAGTTGATATTTCAAAAAGCAATTTCTAAAAGTGCTAATCTATGCGATTGCATGTCCATTTCAAATTTTTATAAATTTGTTGTAATGATGCTTCTAAGGCTTAATTTATTTATTTAAGGTTTAATAACCAGAGCTATTTCTATTATTCTAGTTTTTTTTTAGTTTAATACTGTACAATCTTTTATTTAGTGCTCCGTAAGAGTTACATTTTGTTGAATTTTTTTTCGTTTTCGTCAAGTAATTTTTGTAGTTTATATAATATTTTGCTGTAATATTTCAATGTCTTGTCGCGCTCTCTTTTTTATCTTTTTTATTTTCTTGATTCTTTGCCGCTTCTGTCTCTTCCAATGAATGATTGACGTTTTATGATTTTTGTTGATTTTGTTTTCCATTTTGTTTTTCGTCACTAACCTCAGATTTTTTATGTTTAACCTTCATCCTTTCTAAATTTTTTCGTCTTGATTCTTCTAACTTTTCTGGTTTATTCTGGCTTATTTCGATAGCGTTTCATTTCTTCCGTGGCAGTTAGCGGTGCCATTTTGTACGATAACCTTAAAATTAAAATTATTTATTTGAGATTTCATTCAGCACAATAACATCTCCATAAAAAACTGTTTAAATAAACAAAAACACGACTTCAATGAAATCTTCGCTTTTGAAAGTTAGGGAGAGGAGGTATTACTTCGTTAAAGTTTGTTTTTCGTTTATTTGAACATTTATTTCACCATTTTTTATTTAAAAAAACTTTCTATATTATAATTTAAATTTACTTTGGTATTTTATTTAATAAAAAGTTATAATGGAATATCCTATTACTACCAAAAAAGGAATTATGAAAATCGGTCATGCAATACAAACAAAATAAGTTTTAAATATAACAATACTTTTTGCAGGCAAGCTTTTATACGCATACTAAATTTCATTCAGTTGCTATTGACCATTAAGCATTTCCTTCATGAGGAGACACTCCTGTCTGTGACATCGGGTTAAAGCTGTCAAAAAACTGCTTTATCATGAAAACTAAAAGTGCTTGCAAAATTTTAGCTCAATCGGATACCAACATTGAAAAATGGTTTGCAAATTTTGACGGACATATTTTTACTTACATACAAACAGTGCAAGTTAAATAAAAGCAAAAACATACGTGGTCGATTTGTGTGGTGTTTTTTTTTTGGAAGTCTGTTTAAAATAAATCATGGCTAAAAACTATGTATGGCATCGCCAACATGAAATTCATTCTGGATTTCAATTAAATATATTCAGCAGATTATACGAGAGCGAAAAACAAATATTTACCTAACGTTTAACATACATTTCGTATTCTAATATTTTCTATTCGTTGACAGTAGGCTAATGTATTCGTCTCTTAATGATATCAAGTGTGTTACCAATGAGATCAACATATACGTTACCTACTCAAAAGTAACAAAATTGAGGTAACAAAATTTGAGGTTATGGGATTCTTTACCGCCTAAAAATATTATTTTATTAGCTAACGTTGTAAAAAATAGTGGATACAAGAGTGAATGCGCATAGAAATCATTGGAAAAATGTTCTTTTTAATAAAGTATGTACTTACCGTTTAAAGTCCAGTAACAAGTTTGAGTTTAATCGGTACCCACGACACTCGTGCACGGATTGTTTGACACAGAATGCATGTCAGCCTACCAATTTAAGATTAAAGGACTTCGATATGGAGAAAAATGTTTACACAGCATTAAAACATCCAAAAAAAGTAGTAATTTTTACAAAATATGTGAAATATCATGGTAACAATGTTGATAATCAAAATTGAGTTAAATCTAGGACAACAAATAAATTGAAAACATTAATAAATTAAATAAGTAAATACATGTACAGAGGTATCATTGTGTAAATAAATAGTGATGTGATTAATCAAAATGGAAAGATGTACTCCTAAAGTTTTATTTTTTGGTAAAATCAATTTTCAAATCATGTGATAATAGGGGATAGGACAATCTACAACCCATACAAAAAAATAAACAGGTTTCAGAAAATAAATATTTTATTATTTTTAAACGCTTCTGGTAGTATTTTATTTGTGATTAATTATATCTATAGATATTACTTTAAAAGATTTAAAAAAATCTGATAAATATGGTGTCTTATATAGTCACAAAATAAACACGATCTTAAAGGACATCTAAATTTAAGGCGGTACAATTTTGGTGAGAACTGCTCCGTTACGTGCGTTATGGTGTTTGTTATGTCATACACTGGAATGTTATAAAGGAGGCTGTTCACATTACTTAACCGACTACGGTGAAATGAAAAAGGTGTAATGTTATTCTGACGTACCTACATAAAAGTGGAGTGTTATACTATTGTGATTTATTATTACTAGTGGTCCCTCAGTAGCCAAATTAGGAACTTTTAATTAAGAGGTCGTCTCCTTTCGTAAATTTTTCCACTCGCACAGGACCATAATATAAAAAAATGTTTAAATGATAAGAAGCATTTTTTAAAATTTTATTAATTGGCAAAATATAAATAAGTTATTATTAAAAACACATTTTTAATGTGGCTTTATTATATTTGTATGCTAAGTTTTTTTAGATAAACACAAAAAGGTTTTTTTTTAATCATTACTTATTAAATTAATACTATATTATAGTTCGCCTATTGATTACATTAAGAAAACGCATTTTAAAATTTCAATTTCTTTTTAAATATGGCTCTGTGTGAACGCGAATAGTGTCAAATGGGATAGCCCTTATAATTAAAAAAAAACAGTAAAACAAAATTCTGTGATAAATGGTAATAATTACGGTATCTGTACTAATTGTAAACTGTAAACACACATTTGTTAAATTCGTTATATTTCTTTTATGAATGACCTACTTTGATTAGTACCTACTGTTTTTTGTAAGCACAGTATTTTGTTAAAGGCTTTATAATTCTACTGTGTTGTGTTATTTTGGTGTTTAGTTTCGCAAACATGCAAGCTATGCATAGTCTAAGATTCGTTTTTGATTATTTAATCTTAATTTCATGAAAATAAGTAATTGATAATATTTTAAAATGGATTTTACTTGAACCTATTTCCTAGTGAACATTGACCTTTATATTATTGCAGTATGTTATTGTGTTATCGTGTGTTATATCTTCCAGTGCGTTATTTACACTTTTTTACGACCTTACCCATATACCTTTATAGCATTTACATAAGAATTCCTTTCATGCAATTTGAGCCTGCATTGAGGTAAATATAGTTTATATTTATTTCTAAGAGCTACATTTCGTTCAGTCACATCTTTATGCCTTTCAAAGTGTTCAGGATGTTGTTTCACAAATATGCATACTTCTTTAATGTACAAGCATGTTAATGTTAAAATATTGTACTTTTTAAACAAGGGCTTACAGCTATCCGTATACCATGCTCCATAGATCGCCCGCACAATTTTTTTGTACTTTAGAGTAGTAGTATTTAGATACTTTTATTATATCTACTTAATTGCCCCACAATAAAAGACCATATGAGAGTACGGACGAAACGGTGCGGTGATATGCACATAGAGCAGTATCAGTTGATACCGTGACTCGTAATCTTTTTATTGCATAGACAAATCTGTGGAGTTTGTCACATAGCATTTTATATTCATTCATTATTCATTTATAGCCTGGGTGACTATTTTAATCAAATTAAAGCATGCTAACGAGGTTGTACTATTCTATTTAAAATTTGCCCCTCTTTAAGTATATGATGACTTGTCGCAAATTTTTGAAATCTTCTCAGCATAATCTTCGAATATTTTTGACAATATGGCTATCCGCGTCACTGGCCTATAGTTATTCATTTCATATGTATCGCCTATCTTAAGAAGTGGCTTAACGATGGATTTTTTCAATATATTTGGGAAGGTGCCTTCTTCAAACGACATATTAATTAAATAACATAGCGGTTGACATATGTATCGTGCGGATAATTTGATTGCATTGGTTGTTATGACATCAAATCCTACTGTGTTCGTGTTATTAAGACTTAACTATCCGAAATGTTTTCATAGCATCAGTAGGTTTAAGAAATGTGGTATGTATATTATTAGTCGTAATAGTTTTATTTCGTCAACATTATATTTAAAATTATTGTTATTTGTCAATTTTATATAAAAGTCATTAAATATGTCACTTATTTTCTTTAGGACGTCAATATTTTCATTTGTCCGTTTGTTTTATTATGTTGTTGACTAAGATAGAAATATCTTTTTCTTATACAGGATTTTCTTATGCCCTTCGGTCAACCATTTATGGTATATACCCTAGAAGAGACGCCGAGACTTAGTTGTTATACTGTAATTAGGGATCCCGCGAATACTCGCTATTATTCGGTATTCGGTATTACTCGGCATTTTTTGTTACTCGTCGAATAGCGAGTAATAGTGTTAGCGAAGTTAAGTTAAGTTAGCGAAAATCAGTCATGTCGACGTTAATAAGGCTTTTTAATTAATATTCAAAGTCTAAAAGAGGTAGGATTATGGAGCAAAAAAACTAATTTTTCTGCGCGACTAGGATCGAGTCGTTTGCTCTTTTTTTTCGTAAACCAAACCTGCCTCAGAAAATAGTCTTTCTGAATAAACAGAGCTTACTGGTGTGACTAAGTATAGTTCAGCAAGCTTATTTACAATTGGGCTAACCTGATCTATTAGGCAATTTCATCAGCAATGGTATTATTGGGTTGCTCTTCATTAGGTTTCTCTGTTCTCGTAGATTTAGATTCTTCCAAAATATTTCATGAGTTTCTGAAACGACATCCCCCTTTTCATTGTCTAAGCTAGGTCTTTTGGACGCCATTTTCTTACACAAAATGAGTTATATACTATTTTATAAAAGAACTATAACAGAACGCGAGTAGCCCGGGTTCGATCCCCGTCGGCACCAATGAAATTGTTAATTGCAATGTTAAGTGCTGATATACCACGTGCTCGGCGGTGAAGGAAAACATCGTGAGGAAACCTGCATGTGTGAGGAATAAGAAAAAAATTATTTCGAAGACATGTGAAGTTCGCCAACACGCATTGGGGCAGCGCGGCGGACACTTCCTTGCCCTAAAACCCTCTCAGAAATGAGGGCAGGCCTGTGCCCAGCAGTAAGACGTATATAGACGTATATATAGTAACTATACTTTACTTTATATTCCTTTTTTATGTCGAATAATTATAGCGAGTATTCGACTATTCGCCATGAGAAATGGTGAGTAATCGGTATTCGACTATTCGCCATAACCACTATTCGCGGCATCTCTGATTTTAATAAATCATTAAAGGTGTAGTAGCGGTGTAACAACATCCCCCACTTAACCTATATCGCTCCGTGGGTGTCAGAGGAATACTGATACAGGAGCGTCTTCCTTATGACAACTAGAAAATAAAAAAGCACGATCTCCAACCTAATGAGGCAATCTATGGTGATGACTATGTTTAACAAAGGACTTAATAAGTAATAAATGAAAAAGTAAATAGACCCGTCGGTAACGAAAGCAGACAAACTAAAAATAATATTAGATGTTAAATTTTAGAGCTTATCAGTGCATAACGAACTCGAATATATGAACCCTATAAGAGCGATTCTCAACTCTCACCATACAAAGCAGCAGCACTATGTTGCTGTTTTACGCTGAAATTTTAAAAAATCCTGGCCCTGTACACGGTACACTTAAATTACAGCTCTAGCGTTTTCAAGCTTTGTTTTCAGATTTCACAAACTTCTTTAGCAAAGAGAAGAAAGATAACCCTTGTTTTAATTTTTTAACCAAATCACGGAATTGTATACCCACAGTCATTATTAATATATAATTATTTCTTATGTGTATCATAATTGTTACAGGAGAAAGGTACCTCATTGCCAGCTCAACGATTAAACAAGTACCCGTCACGAGGTTTACTAAAACATATTTTGCAGCAAACATACAATCAAGCTGTATCAGATCCTGACAAGCTTAACCAGTATGAACCTTTTTCACCAGAGGTTTGTATTTGTTGTATATAATATATGTTATTACTGGCTTCTGAACTAAAAAAATGTAAATCACCAGTTACAAAAATTTTGCCCTCATATTTTTCAGGTATATGGCGAAACGTCATACGAGTTGGTTTGTCAAATGATCGATCAGATAGAAATAACATCAGAAGATGTATTTGTTGATTTGGGATCAGGGGTTGGCCAGGTTGTGCTGCAGATGGCAGCGGCGACGCCGTGTCGGGTGTGTTTGGGTGTTGAGAAAGCTGAAGTGCCTAGTAAATATGCAGAGGTACAAAGATTTTTTTTGTACAAAACGAAAATTAAAAGTTTGTTATTGCTGGTACTGTTATTTATTTTCATCCTTTATTTCAGAGTATGGATATACATTTTAGGATGTGGATGAGGTGGTATGGCAAGAAGTATGGAGACTATAAGCTAATAAAGGGTGATTTTTTATTGGATGAGCACAGAGAGAAAATAAATGCAGCTACGATTGTTTTTGTCAATAATTTCGCATTTGGTCCGCATGTCGATCATCAGCTGAAAGAAAGATTCGCGGACTTAAAAGATGGAGCCAAAATAGTCTCTTCCAAAAGCTTCTGCCCGCTTAACTTCAGGATAACAGATAGAAATCTGAGCGACATTGGGACCATCATGCATGTTAGCGAAATGTCACCACTCAAGGGTTCCGTTTCGTGGACGGGGAAACCAGTATCTTACTATTTACATATAATAGATAGGACCAAATTGGAGAGATACTTTCAAAGACTGAAAAACCCGAAACTCAAGGTCAGCAAAAGGGTCTGTTTCCAATCATATTATATACCTTACTATATAAATTAAATGACGACCGTATGGCCTAGTTACCAGAGTACTGGCGTAGTAGCTGCGGCTCTCGGGTTCGAAAACCACCCGGAGCCAACTTTTGTTCGGAACTAAAAACAAATTGTTGGTTTTCGGATGTGGCTGTTTGTGGTTTACCCAGAGTCCCAGTGTGCCTGGCACAACATTCTAGCCTACCTTACGTTACATCGGATAAGAATACGTTTGAGATGAGTCTTGTTAGTGCGTGCACTTATGGCACTATTTGTTCTATAGAATAAGGGTGACAAACGAGCACACAATCCAACTGATGTAAAGTGGATGCTGTAATCAATAGACGTAGATGTCCCAAATAAAAATTCTCTATTCTCAAATAATAATAAAAAAGGAAATACGCCCTCACCCTAAAGACTAAAATGGAATGCCGCGTTTTCAGTAAATAGGATCTATTTTCGATTACCTGAAAATTGATTTTTTAGTCTAAAGCAGACCAAGGAGAATCATCTAAGTATTAGTATCAACTTTTAAAATAATATAAATAAATAAAATTGCTTATTTCGGACAACTAAAACGAGTGTTCAACTTCTTTTAATTACCTTGCTTTAAAATAAAATTAGGGATGTCCCGATACGCCTTTTTGCCGATACGATACCGATACCGATGCTCTTTAAAAATATCGGCGATACCGATATGCAAATTCAATCAAAAATAAAGATAAAATAAATAAAATATAAGTATTTTTTATAAAGAACAAATAACAGGACAAACTAAATAAAGCCGTTTAAAACCATAGAAAGGTTGAGATTAGTTAGTGGTTTTAGTAATTAAAATTAACAGTTATGAGATTTTTGTTTAAAAAACAAAGTATTCTTAAGTTTTGCGGAGAATAGCGATATCGCAAGTCTGTTTGAATTCGATCTGCGGTGGAAAGTAGTCTCTCAGATACGACAGAACTCATTTGGGAACTAGTGTACTTCTGTGCCATTTTTTTAAGTTTGGATATAAGACGTCATTGCGCAAGAAAACGCTCGGATCTGCGCCTCTCGATATATTAAGAAACCTTAGGTATCTTACTACATCTTCTTTGAGAGAATTACAGCTCAAAGTAGACAGGGGAAACAAGACACAGCACAGCAATAGCATAGTTAGTTCGTGCCTCATTGGCAAGGAAATAAACGAGACAACACGCGCGTTTACAATACATTTTTGAAGCTCGAAATTTGAAAAGTATCTTTGAATCGGTCATAAAAATATCGCTGATGCCGATATATCGGAAAGCTTCGAGTATCGCCGATATATCAGCATCGGTATCGGTATCTAATTCATACCTAAATAAAATCAATGTGCTTAATCCGCTAATTACGTTTAGTTCGTTTTTTTTAGTATTAGTTTTTTATAGTAAAACTTTTCACCGTTTTCTGTTAGTTCATACCACTTATTTTGTCTCAAACAAATAAAATTGTAAACAAAAGTTCCGCGATTACAACGCGGTGTGTGCGTGTGTGTGCAGGGTTGTCAGAATGGCATCGAGGAAGGCGAGGGCAGCGGCAAGCGGCACCTGAGCGCGCCGCCTACGCGGCAAAGTTCACCCACGCCTGAGTTGCTCAACGGCAACAGCAATCACAGCACCGCCTCGCTGCCCGAGCGACGTAGGAAGGTCGCGCGCCCGCGCCCGGCCGTCAGGTATTTACATGAGCCCATTATTAAAAAACATCATATCACTTAAGGCCGAGCGGACTTTAGCCTGGTCAAGAAATAACACTCTCCACACCTATTCTGTTTTTGGCTATTGGCTTCCAACTTTATGTAGCAATATTTTTAGCGTCTTATTCAACGCCATCCATTCTCTTCTATTTTCGCAGCCATCTGGTCGACTTTCCGGTAAATGTGTGAACACTGTTATTGGAAATGGTAATAAATTTAATATATATCAATTCTTAGATCACATTCTGTTATAAATAAATTTAATTTACGTAGTTTACAAAATACTTTAACACATTTAAACTACAAAGTTATAAATCTTCCTAGTTTTGGACTTTTGCCGTTATACAAAGAATCTCTTATAGTTTTGCTTCGTTTATCTGTCCTAACGTAAAAACATTTTTCGGCTTGAGAAGGGTATCATTGGATTGATCTTTTAGGTTCCATAGACTACTTTTAGCAGCTAGGCTTCAAATTTGATTGCAGTCATCCTCCTCACCCTTCTACCTATCTAAGAAATGGCTAATCTGCATAGTTGAATCGATTCGTGTGTACCAACCAACCAACTCGCATTTGACAATTTTTTTCTTGTATGTATACAATATATCACACGACTCAAACCACGTCTTTAACTTTCTAGTGATTATTTGATTATTGATGTATCGTTCGTAAAATTCTTTCTGTATCATTCGCTTTCAGAAAATAGAAACTTGTAAATGATATTACGTCATAATGTTTGCTTACATCGCCTTCGAATAGAATCACTCCCATAGCTTACGGTTTTCGTTTACATCAATATCAAATTTACGTATTATATACCTGTAAGTTCATTTTTAGAAGTTTTGACCCAAACAAAACGCATGAAGCATAATTAAAAAAAATTTTGATTGAAAATTGAATTAGTTGCAGCAGTAATTATGTTTTTAAATTCAAAATCACAAAATTGGCCTTTACTTTACATCTGCACTTTTTGAAAGTCAAAAAAACTGACATTGCTTCAACAAGAACATACCTATTGCGGGAGTCCTTGTGAGAAGAAGCGGCGACGAACACACAAGTAGACTATTTTTGTCCCAAAAGTTATATTTAACCTTATAATATATACCTAATTTTAAACTAATTAAGAAAATCTAAAATAGCTTATTGTCACCATAATTTTAAATAATCTTCTTATTTAAAGACAGAAAAAAAGTCATCAGTGAATTATCATGTTGATTACATATTGTCATTTCAATGAGTCCAAATACTCGTACGACATATTTAGTCTCAATAATCCGTTAATTTGTTTCATTAAATGCGACGTATCCTGGCTCCTCTTCACTTGCGGGTACTTCATTGGTTCCTAAACATATGTAGTCAGGAAGTGAGCGATTGGTGCTATAAAATTTACATTCATATACTTAGATTGGGCTAAAAAACGAATTAATCATCCTTTTCGCAAATTAGATTTAAGAAGTTTACCATATAAATAGGTAGAGCGTTTATTTGCGTACTATTCTATACTAATAAATAAAATTTCATGCTGTTAAGACAAAATAAATGTTCGGGCTATATTCGGACTATGGTTTAGAACCAATTATGATGATGGGTGAGCTAGGAAAATGATCGAATGAAAGTGTGAAAATGTTTGGTGTATAGATATGATATATCTTGTATTAAGGTATCATTGCGTTAAAACTCTCACGTATATTTATACAGCGACGGACACAAAGTAAGGGTTAATCGATGTGCAGCAATAGAGCGATTACGGGCTAGTGGAGTCGATGTTTAGATACAGTTAACACGACGTGCAAATAATTGTTCAGGGGGGAGAACGGGCGCACACGAGCTCGCGCGGCTGTAGCGAAGCGGCGTGCGGCGCGGCGCTCCAGCGACGAGAGCGACGAGGAGTCGAGTGGCACCGACGACGCGCCGCCCGGGCCCGAGCCCGCGCCGCGCGAGTGGGGCGCGCCATGGGCCTCCGCGGACACCAGTCAGTACCTACCACTGTCTTGTATTCTTATCTAGTTTTTCTTGATGTATCGTTTTGTTGTTGACGAACCTAGACCACCTGATCTTCAGTTGTGGAGTACACAGTTTCTAGCCTAGTTTATAAAAAAATGGCGTGAGCTGTTTTTTCATACCACTTCGATTACAATATAAAAAAATAATAATCCTCCACTTCAAGTGCATGTCTAAAGATTCGTATCGATTATTTTACACATACGAGTATACCTTTGCGGCATACTCAACAAACACACGTTGCCTGCTAGTGTGTTGTAACAAGTACAAATATACTCGTACCTAAATACAGCTTAAAAATGTTGTTGATGACATTTGCAGACATAAAAAGTGTTGTTATTTTTCTTATGTTAAGACGATATTATATAAGTTGGACATGGTGATGGTGATGGTGCGTGCGTTGCAGACCGAAGCCGGCGCGCGGGCAGCAAGCGCAGCGCGAGCGCGGGAGGCGCACGGCGGCGGGCGGCGCGCGCCAAGCGACGCCGCGCGCCGCCCGCCGCCATCGCCGGCCTCGACCTACTGCACTCCACCACGCTCGCCTCCACGCTGCAGAACGGCACGGTGAGTCGCGCGCGCACACACATGCACACGCAAGCACACGCACGACACGCACGCACACACACACCCACACCCGACGCCATCATTACGAGAAATGTCATGGCATTCGTAGCTTGTAAGATAATTATAAAACTCATTACTCATTAATCATCTAAAGTAAAAATATAATTTGTATCACAATTAAATGTTGAAATTTATTATTTTTATTATGTAAATTAAAAAATTAAACCTATAATATGTAATCAAATGCAGATGAGCGCCTTTGTAAGGGTAATTTTTTATCACATTTAAATTACCCTTACAAAGGCGCTCATCTGCCTTTGTATGGTAAAAATAAAGCAATACTTATACCTTCGCATATTAATAATTTTATATGCCTTAACTGGTCAATCTGATTTAAGATCTGCGCTTTTAGAGGGATGTACTATTATACCATTGCACATAAATTTTTCCTTCATCTCTTAGCTAACAGAATATAGCGGTGTACATACAATAATGAAATATTAGCATCTTCCAACCCCCTTCAACTTCCCTTTATTCAAAAACTGTAACTCCGGAATTGAAAATATGTACACATCATGTGTGTGGTTTTGCGTAAATTAGTTTTATCATGATTTACTAAATGACATTGTCACAGGACTCATGCTACTTGATATAAATCAGAGTTTGCAAATTACATCATATATTATAGAACATCAATATCTGAATCTACGAACAATTACAGGCACTATGGGAACCATAGAATACTATAAGACATACATAATAGAACGGGGGAGTGGGCGGAGCCCATGTAGCCACTAAAATGTCACTAACATGTCAATTCACACTTATAAATGTCAACACGAGATGTGTTTTGACGTTACAATCGTTTCCAAATTTCACATGCAAATTATTTAGAAAATGTCAAATTGCACCCTATTTACAAATAAATATGTATTAAAATTTAAATGATTTTTTAAACGATGATCTTGAACATTAATCAAAATTCTGAAATGTGTAAAGAATCATGTCCAGTCTTCACCTGAAAGTTTTCTATCGCGTCTAATGGTGTAAAATATCTTATAAAATTGTATATTTATTTCTTATTTCGTATCGCAAAATTGAATTTTCAAATAAAGCCACGAAAAAAAGTAATGTTACTTTGTATATCATTCTCAATAGACTTTTGGAGACGGAACGTGTTTTACAATGGCTCAAAGGCCTAGAAGCCATGCCCAAATATATTAAAAACGTGTTTTACACTTTCCGTTTCAGACTACGAAAAACATGCTCATTCGTCATGTGGTTTATGAATGTTCAAAATAACCAATTTCTTTTTTTTATAAATAATTTATGATTAGATAGAATTTTTAATGGTTTTGTGCTATGGTGCGGAAAGAAAAATAAGTCAACAGATCTTATCTGACAGCTGTTATAACCTCAAACTCTTTACTTAATAGCATTTTTTCCTGGCCTCTAAATGAAAATATGATAAATTATTGTGTTATAATAAACAATAATTGTTTTTATACAACAGTAGTCGTAGGTAGACGCGACCTGTAAAAGGAATCGAGTAAAAAAGTAAGTATGGAAAGTGGGCATGATACTTTACTCAGTCTGTCAACACAGCGAATCGGGTTTGGCGACGCCAACCCTCGTACAAAATAAGGTTGATAGCCATTCTATTGTGTATTATAGTTTTCTATGATGAGAACAAATTAGGTTCCATGGGATATACCATAATAAGCTTTACTGCCTGTTGCCAATCTGACAATATAAATTTATCGAGTCATGAGTTAGAAGCCGTCACACGATATTCTTTTCCTTTTACTTAATCGACATTTGCGACAGACACGTGGCGTATTTAAAAAAAATATATTCATTATTGTAAAGTTCAAATCTTTATTATCCTTTACGTAAAAAATATCTCTTTGTTTTTGCATTTTCTAATGCATATTCAGGCGGTATCGTATGAAAAAAATGTATGTATCTTTATGTTATCCATCCCCTAACATTCTACTGCTAAACATGAGAGACATGCTTGGCAAGCGATTGTAGTGCCACACAACTTTCCTATGACGCTCCCCTCCTTGGCCAATCTGGGTATTTTACATCAAGCACACGCGATTATTCGCAGGCATTTTCCATCATCGAGTTGTTAGCGAAATATAAAATAAAAAAAAGAAAATGTGTTGTGGCCATAAAATGTTCCAAACGTATTCAAATAACATGCACATAAATGAGTTTTTGATAAATAGTGTTGTGCTAATCTTATTCTTAGCAGGTAAATATAAATCAAAACCTAGTTTTTAGTTTATACTAATGTGTATAATGGTGAAGTGTATTACAGAACGCCTTAAAACAAATTTTACCTTTAGTTGATTTAAAAATATTTTATTATCTATTGTTAATAATATATTAAAGATAAATATTAAATAATATTAGTTTACATAGTCTTGTCTTATGACTGAACATTGACTTAACTTAATATAGTAAGTTAAATGATTCTAAGGTTCGAAGGAGTATGGCCGTCGGTGATCTCCACAGAGGAACGCACGAGGGTTCGTCATATCTCTTCCGTCATTGTTTGATGGCAAAGTTGGGTAAAATTATTAAGCATGTAGAAAAAAGGAAGAAAATTCGTTGGTGTGTCAGTGTCAATGCAGAGTAACCGAGGGACCAACTACTTATCAACATTATTTTGCTCTTTGAAAGTTTTTTTGTTTCTATATACTTAATATTTATATTTTAATTGTATGACTAAATAGGTAAAGATGCATGGCAAGCCTCATCGATTCATCACCACCCGGAGGCGTACACGGAGACAATCACATCGAGTCTTCTTAACACTTATGTGATAGTTGGATGAACTTGTTAAAAATAAAAATGTTTATGGATTATCGCTGTTTCTTTTGGTTCTTGTGATACCAATAGATATCCTAATACAGAAAAGAATGCTCTTTGATTTTGCTTCTTGTTCAAATGATCTTTGTTTACGTTACAATTAATTTGCGTTGCTTCATAAATCTGTTTTATCCAGATGTATCTTTTACTTAGAATTCATTAGAATAATTTATTAGAATGGATCACTAGTAAATTGCTACTTTAAGTTTGTTTTAATTTTATCATATATTATTTATGCATAATTGATATAGCTTCATAGCCATTCCGCTTTGTTATATTAGGAATATTCATTACTTAATAAAAATTTGTTTTTAATTTGAAGTGTAATAAAAAAAACTATGCTTTACGCATTGTAGAGGCTCTTTACAAATTGTACTTCATGTATGGTGTGTATGTATATTATACAGGGTTGTTTTGCAATAACTGGCCAAATTTGCAAATAAGATTCAGAATATGTAGGTAATAAAAGTGAATGGTGTAGAAGAATAATTAAAAAAAATTCTCAAACATTCTGTCTTTTTTATCCTTTAAATTCAAAATGCCTGGTAATGCATTATTTTAACTGATTGTCATTCATAAAAATATCTTCTTTACTACGCACGCACACACTCGTAAGGGTCGTGCGGTCGGGGAAATCGTTTTGAATTGAATCGCAATCAGAGAAGCGCGCATACGCGTAGTTGTTGTAAATAAATCACATTCGATTTGGGATAATTTCAAAAGTAGAAGCCTTATTTACTCTTTTTTTTTAAAAAAAAACTGCAATAACTGTATATCTAAGTTTAAAATTTGGCTATTTTAAAAATAACCCTGTATGATATATATATATATATGTTGGTAAGTGCTGCTGCATTACATTTCAAAACCAAAATTATATTATTTTTAATGAGAATTATATTACTGAATCTATTTAGATAACGCGTTTTTAGCGTTTGGGTTATCCAACCTTTAAAAATGCACCTTGCTTATGCTAATAATATTACTTTCAACATTTCTATTTATATTACATTTTAACACCAGCATGCAAGTTTACTTACAATATTAACATTTCACTTGAAATTGTGTTGATTGTGTATTGGTGTCTTCGTATACAAGAGCCTGTCTGATCTATAAGAGCAAGTTTAAATCATTAAAAAAACTTTTTTATTTGCTGTTGCGTTTATGGCATATAAGCCATTTGTCTAACGTAACAAATAAAAATATTTTAAATTATACTATGGCTTGTTACAAATCTGATTTAAAAAAAAATAAATAAACGGCAAGTAGCCCGTCTTAGCTTTTTGATTGATACCATTCACTTGTCAGTATTATCATAACTCATTATAATTCAATTGGTAAGTATTATCTCTTAGAGACTGTTACAATATATTATGGTCCTTAATTATATAAATTTCTTGATGTCCCAGGTAGTCACCATATTGTAGTGAGGGTTTTCATTACGTTGTACAGGTCTGCCAAAAAGAACTGTTTGTTACTAGTCGTTGCTTCTATAATTAACGTGTAAGAGCATTGCTATTTGAGCTTACTGATACTTTGTAAAGGTTCGGTATTATGCTGCGAACCCTTATCCATTTGTACATCGATAAAGGTAACGCTGGTGTGTCAGGTTGCTGTCCTCTAGTCTTTGGTAGGATCAGTCGCTGCTGGCGTGCAGTAAAGTCAAATTAATATTGGAATTACAAACACAACAAACGTACATTACAATTATCCGAGGCTGTATATTTTGCTAGCGTTTTGCAAGCAGTAGGATACAGTTTCATTCTAAGAGGATTGATATCCATTGACTGATAGATCGGTGCCTCTGGCATCAGGAATGCGGCGTGTAAGGGGAACACGCCAAACAAATGCGACAGTACCGACTTGATATGACTTTCTAAAATTTTTCTAGACGGAATGGAGAACTGCCCTAATAGTTTCTAATAAAAATTAAAGGTCATCATTTTTAAATCCACGAGAATTTGTGTACCTATTACACTATTAAAGTTATGACAATAAATTTTGAAATATGAAGTTAATTACTATTATTGTTTAATATTATTGGTGTTAAATATTAACCAAAAGTAAGCAGAATTATTCGATGCAACTCTGATATTGAATTATCATTGAAGAAATACTCGAGCAGTTGTCCGTGCATTGTGATGGTTATGTAGTGCGGCAATGAGGGCTAAAATAATAATATTTCACTCGCCAGATGTCGCTAGTTGTGTCTGAGTTAATTTTTTTGTTACACAGAGTCAGTTAATTGAGAATTTGTCTTAAATTGTAGTTTATCAGTTTCTCGAGTATTCTAATAATTCACACAACAATGCGTCGGTGGTTTTGTTCTTTAATTTTTTGCACTTTTTAACTCTTTTTTTTTCTAATTTTTAATTAATTAATATGAAATATATCTAATAATACACAAACAAACTTTCATCATTACATTTTGCTAAGAAATTATCATAAAATATAAATATAATAATTAAAAGAAATCTGTCAAATATTTGACATTGTTACAAAGTATCGGGGCCCTGGTGGCTGAGTGTCGCTATGTCGGTCCAATATAAAGTGCGGTGCGTGTGGCGGCGGTGCGCAGGTGACGGCGCCGCCGCCGGGCTGCGTGGGGCAGCGGCTGTCGGCGCTGGGCGTGCAGCTGCAGCCGGCCGACCGCCTGCACTCGGAGCTCGACATCCCGCGCTCGCCGCACACGCCCTACAGCCTGCAGCTGCTGCTCGACATGTTCCGCGACCAGTACCTCGCCTTCATACAGCGCCTCAACTCGCCGGAGTACGCGCGCGACGTTCGCCACCACATCGACAAGGAGAAGGTCGGTACAACACTCACCTAACGACAACCAGTAAAACACGCATTCTCTTCATAAACTCTTAACGTATAAAGCCCGTATTGATAAAGAATGTGATTTGAAATGGCGGCTCATCGAGTCCGTACCGTCAACATGCGTAGTACCAATTTGAAAAACACGCTAATAACGGAATATCGTTATAACGTTATACTATTAGCTTTACGGGAAATTTTCTATTAATTTGAAAATATTTGAAAAAAATAGTAAGTTAATTCATTTTACATTGCGTTAATTATAATATAACATTTATAAGGAGCGACCCGCTCTGGCCTCGCCTGGGTGGGATCTAATAATGTAGCTTTATTTAGACTTAAGATATTTGAATTACAAAAAGAATCTAAATTCTTCGAATAAAATTAGTGTTACCAAGAATGATTCTTGGTAAGCTATTCCGAAGACAGCAGAAGACAGACTCGGACAACCAGACAAACGAACATGTAAAAAATGAGTTTGTTATGTCTCGAGGGCATGTAAATATTTTATACAAAAATATTAACAAAAAATGAACTTAAAATGAATTTACAATTTTATTCACTTTAAACGTAGAATATTTAATGTATTGAACAAAATATTAATTCATAAAATTGATCAAAACGAAATAAAATTACGAAAAATAACTGGCTTTGGGAGAAAGAGAGAAAGATGATGTGCGTGCGCACTGCTCTCTCTTGCTTATATCCCCCACTCAACTCCCGTTCTCCTCGCCCGATCATACTTTTCGTAACGCTTCAAGTCAAGCGTGCGTAAAAAAGTTATATTTCAATAATTATGAAGAAACTCTCAGAACGTAGCGTAACGTCGTATCTCACAAATAAGCGTAATCGTACTGTTTTTTTTTTGTAGTGTATGGCATTTGTACTGTTTTTTTTGTAGTGTATGGCATTTGTACTGTTTTTTTTTTGTAGTGTATGGCATTTTATTCTCATTCTAATGACAAATTGGACTGAAGTTATAGAACGTAACTAACGTATTTTAACAAGATAATTATTATGATTACAGGAAAGGAACCAAAAACTGAAGTCCCGTGCGTCTCAATTAGACAAACAGATAAATGTATTGATAAGCGATAGCGTTGCACTTTTGAAAGCCCGCATGAGTGAGCTCGGCATTCACGCAAATAACACCGTGGATCTATTAGCAAAAGCTAAGGAAATTGTTGGGAGACACAAAGAACTCCAAAGTAAAGCAAGCAAATTGCAAGCGCAGGTAAAATACTCGGCACAGTTATTAAACGATACATTATATTAATAATGTTATAATATTTCATTTGCATTCTGATTTCATTGCAGGTAAACAATATAGAAGCGGAACAAGCAATTCTTGTAAAACAACGGACTTTTGAAATAACTGAAAAGTATCGCCAGATGGGCCACATACCTCCAGATGTAGAAATCACCCAGAGCATAGCTCATGATTGTATTTTAAAAGAGATTTCTGCTACACTAGCGCATCGAAAAAGATTGCACGCGCAGGTGGGCCACTTACAGAATGAAATTGTTCAGATGGAAAGAGCTAGCGAGCAGAAAGTTGCGGCACCTACCGTTCCCGTGGCAACGGTAAAACCGCACACGGTGAATGTAAAACCTAGAAAATCGAGAGAGCATCGATCGCGGTCGCAGGAGTGGCCCGATGTACCGGACGTGGGAAAGATCGAGGAGCAGAATCCGGAAATTCTCGCACAAAAAATACTGGAGACGGGACGTCAAATCGAGGCGGGCAAGATCGCGAAGCCGAACGTAATAGTGAACGGATATACGCGGGAAGCTGAACAGCATCGGCAAGCGAAGGCGGCGCCCGTGCACCGCACGCAGCCGCAGCCACAGCGCCTCGCCCAGCCGCCGCCGCTCGCGCACCGCCAGTCGCCCGTCAAGCTACAGAAGCCGCTCAACGTCGTCACCAAGGTGCAGGAGTCGCCGAAGGTGATCAACTTCGAGGACCGCCTCAAGAGCATTATAACGTCGGTGCTCAACGAGGACCAGGAGCAAAGGAAAGCTTCGCGACAGCCGACACCCAACCACACGTACACGAACGGGTACGTGCGACCCGCGACCGGGCAGCACGCGGCGTTTGCACAGCGGCCGGTGGTGAGTGGCGTGCCGAGCGGGTACGCGAGACCCGCCCGTGATCTACGCCGCGAGCGGTACGGGTACGAGCGCCGCACAGAGCCGCGCACGCCGCACGGGCCTCACGGTCCCCCCGCGCCGCATGCCCTGCTCGAACAGCGCCATCATCATTCCGGCCAACCGGATTACACACAAGTTAGTATTCCTACGTTAATGTTTCGTTTACGTGAAATCATCTACTGAGTGGCTAGAGGTAACCTACATAGATAGTAGATAATATCATGTCGTTTCTATTACTATGTTATTATTATTATTATTATTATCGTCATTTATGTAGTTAAACACCGGCTGCATTGTATATTTGAAAAGTGTCATTTCTCTTTACTGACATACTTCTTTCTCTTTTTAATTTTGATCATTTACTATTTTAAGTCAATAGATGGAGTAAATGTCCCTTTATGTCGTAAGCATACAACAATTATTTTTTAAATATCATGGTCACTAAAGAATATTATAATTATACTAAATATAATTGATAGAATCTTTTAATATGTAATATATAATAATTATACTGAATATATATTGATATAATTGATAGGCGTTACTTTGCGGAAATCCATTATTCATCAATCCAGGTAAGACACATCATTGTATTTAGTTAGCGGAAGGTTGCAAATTAATCAATATCTTTATTATACTGAATATGTTAAAGTGGGGCAACACACGGAATTTTTTCGAGAAATGAGAGGAAGCCTAGATACAGCAGTGGTATATATAACATACATGACTGTACTTTACTGGTATATTACTTATTACTAGCGCTTTGAACGATAGTTAGCAGCTCATATATCATAACAGCTGGCGTAGTCCACTGCTAGATGTAATTTTCTTAAAATATCTATAACATACATTACTTAAAAGAGTTACCAATATTTACCACTGGTAATGTTGCTTCTGATTCACCTGTTGTTGAAACTTTAGTTTAACATTCATCATTTCATTGTTCAATATAATTCACCATGGTCAGGTGAGGCTAGCAAACGTGATTTATTCTAAACCAAGACATTTAAGTGTTAGAAATAGACCGGACACCAGCAAATTAAAGAAAATATGCCCCATTGTGCATTAAAGTTTTGTAAATCCTGACATGGAGCACTTTTTTTAACATGATTTCGGTTTATTATCGCAAGTATAATGTGTATTTACTCAATAATTTTTAATTTTTATTAGTTCTAGTAGATTTTTCTAGAACCATTTATCATTATTGTAATAAGCGCCCACTGTTATTCAGTAATTTCACTATTTATTTACCAAGTGAGTAAGTGATTGACGAGTTTATCGATTTGTGTTATCGATAAAAATATTATACTGGATGGCGATTAATTCATTTACATCTTTGACGGTTCGAGCTGCTCTGCGTTGTATGCGGTCAAGTGTAAGGAGCTCGCGCTGGGTAGCCCCGGCCTTGTATAGTTGCAAGCGATGTGCCGGCCTGAAATACTATCCCGCTCTGCTGAGTACGCCAAGCTTTTTAGAAGCCAATTTAGCTTTATCATCTAAGTGACCACGAAACTGCAGGTCATTGGATATGACAACTCCGAAGATTTTGATACTGGATGCGACAACAAGGAAAGTGCCCTAAAATTGCTGAGATACGAAGGGTTCTTATTAGCGGTAAGCGCGCTAAGTGCTTTCTAAAATATGATAAATTTAGTGTATTTTTGTAAAAGGAACGAATTTCAAGAACATGCAGGCGTTCGCTTATTGGATTTGACGTTTCTCGATCTGCCTTCGACCTACCAATCATATGCTATTATTATAGAGTCTGGTCTGAGTGACATCATCCAAGATGCCACCAATGTGATTGCTGTTTGAATTGATTTTTAGTTATTGGAAATTAAATATTTTATTTCATGACACTAAAATTACGTAAAAAGTTAATATGATTTTTTCGTTTGATGGGAGTGTGTATATAATAAAACAATCATGCATATTCCCTATTATTATATCGTAAAGTATTTCAAATTTAATAATATTATATCTATTTCTCTCTATCTATCTATTATCCTTTAACAATATTATCGATACTTTGATGTCGAAATGTCAACATTCCTAAAACGGATTTTACTTTATATTCACGATATTATATATTATATTATAGTGACGATAATCGTCACCTACTGGTGAATAGCTAAAATGTTTTCCTAATAAATGTTCAGCGTAGTTTTGCTATGTTCAGCTAGAGGGCGACACACACGCGCGGACTAAGTTTTTGTATGCAAATGTTCCCAATGTCCACTCTATAGTATAGATATTTAAATCTCTTCGTTGTAAGCAAATAAACACTATTGACGCTAGATTAAAGTGCAATTACAGTACATGCTGACGTCAAAGATTGTATAAAAGTGGTTATTACAATATCAAGGAAATTATGAATCAAACCGTTCTCTTTTCACAAAATAAAATCAGCTAGGTTTCCTGTTGTTTCTTCCCAGGGCAGAAGTATTTGTTCGGGTATTGGACGTACGTTTAATAATAATTAAAATTTTATATAAAAACGGTTTAATAGAGAAGTAAAAAATATGTTAAAAAATGTTAATGTTATGTTAATGAGCTCGAGTCCGTCGCGGTTACGGTGATTACGTGAACTAACTCAATTTTTATAATTGTCGAACTATAGAGATTGCTTCACGTAAAATGTTAACGCCAGCAGAAATGTATGGTTGGACCGTACAATATTTTCCGAACCAGTTGCGAATTAAACATAAGATTGACTTTTAGTAATATTATTTATAATGAGTATTGAATAAAAGTTTGTTTTTATATTTGTCAGGTGTCTCCGGCGAAGCTGGCGCTGCGGCGGCACCTGTCGCAGGAGCGGCTGGCGGCGCCCGGCTCGCGCACTATCGGCGACCTCGTCAACGGCGAGATCGAGCGCACGCTCGAGATCTCCAACCAGAGCATCATCAACGCCGCCGTCAACATGAGCGCGCGCTACCACGAGCCCGCCGCGCACCACCAGCCGCACCAGCTGCACCAGCCGCACCAACAGCACCAACAGCACCAATCCCACCAGCCGCTCGAAGGTACGCTCAATGAGGGCTAATCATTTTCCGCTCACCAGACGTCGCCACTTGGGACTGAGGTGAAGTTATTTGTTACGCACCATAATTGGAAAGTTGCGTTTCATATAAAAAGTTATATGAGTTTTCATTAAAAAGTTTTTTTTAATTTTTTGCTCATTTTTCAACTCTTTTTGATTCTTTTACTTTTAGAAATATTTGCAGTTTGGTTTATTCATTTCAATCTAATTAATATAAAATATAACTAATCTTTTTAATTTCCTAATCATTATATTTCTAAAATGGCTTCTCATATTCAAAAATGTTATCACTCTGGTGGCAAAAAAGTTATAGATCACCATTGCGTTCCACCATCGTTCCTGTCTTATGCCTGTTCTGCTAGAGACCATATGTATTGGCTTCATACAAACTAAAAACAATAAACAATTTTTGTTAATAGGATTGATTGAATTCTTTTTATGGATTGTCTGGAAGAAATTGCTGTGTATCAGTAAGATGCTTTTCGTTTTTTGTCAATGTTTAATACTTTTGTGGCGAAAGTGAAGAAGTTTTCTGGGATGAGTTGGATAACTTACTAATTTCAATGGCACCTGAGGAACTAAAATATATTGGAGGAGACCTGAACGGCCATGTTGGAGCCAGTAACACGACGTATAAAGAGATTGAAGAGACAAAGAAGGCTTGGTTATCGCGCACTTAACAAAGGCGGCGAACAAATGCTAGAATTCCGTACGAGACATCACCTAGCAATAGTTAATAACTTCTTTAAATCAGAAGTATGCCCTGCCCTATGAAATATTTTTTTAATCTATTCTTTCGTTTTAAACAAAACCAAAGACACTATGCAATAGATAATAGTATCAAAGGCAAAGATATGCTCTTTTATTTTAAACCATAACCTGGCAATGTTTCTTAGAAAAAAAAAAGAAATCACTCTGAACTTTCGGCGTTCCACGTGTCGCTTTGATGAAGGTGTTCCGTCTTTTTTATAGAATTTTGTATTTGTGTCTGACCTAAAAACGAAAGTATTATACTTTTTACATTCCTTGTAATATAGTAAAGACGTAGATATATAATTTGTGGTATAAAAAGTGAAAAGTAAATTGCCAAAAGTACTTCAAAATCCGGAAGGCCCATTTTGGAGGCTGGGTCATAAATGTGTTATTTATTAAATTCTCATTTATTTTTAGTGTAAAGTGTAAGTAAAAATAGTTTTCTTACATATTTCAAATAACTTGACGTTGTATTTATTTCAAATTCACACGAAGATATTTTTGAAATATTGTTCGAAATATTATTATTTTTTTTTTAATTTTTTAATATTTTAATATTTTGGTATGAGTAACGAATAGAAAAACATAAAAATATACATATTTCCAAACATTTTCATATAAATTTCTCCAAAAACAAAAGTGTAGAATTCAAATTAGTAGTAATTTTGTCACTAAATTTGAAGTTTATACTACTACTATGCTATACAGGGTAATTTATGTATTCTATTACAATTTCTAGCAACCAAAAATAATTTTATATACATTCAACAAGAATTCCTGTAAGTTTTATCCATAAATATTGTCTCAAAGTGAAAATATAGCAAAATTTGCAATATAGCAAAAAATTTCCTAACTTACAAATTTTCCCGCCATTAAGGTCCTGAGGGAACTTGAGTATAACATGTCGCGCGCTGTCAGAGCTAACGGGTTAATAAAAAAAACGGAACACTTAATCACGTATAAAAGCGGGAACGAGCTATCTCAAACTGACTATATCCTCACAAACAGAGAATTACTAAGAACAACACACACACACATCTTTGGTTGTATGAAAAAATAAGACTATTACAAAGCAGAGGGATGGTTTTTATAATGTGCACTCTTCCTCTAATCGTTGCGGCAAGTTATTATAACTCTTGTCTATGATTGCAAGGTAATACCGGGTGAATGTTTGACTTCACAGCACAGAATTATGGTCGGCTGTATATCGCTAATTAAACCAATAACAGACACACCATGGTCAAAATCCCCAAAATAAGTGGCATTTGCTAAACACAAAATAAGGAGTTAAATTATTAAAGGAGATACGCTCTATACTTATCGAAAATATCAAAAATGGCACTAATATCTCTGCGGAGAATATGTGATCTAACTTTGAAAAGCAATGCAGAAATTCAGCTGAGAAAAACCTAGGAGTATCGAGAGGCAAGATGCATAATGACAAAGATCTTTCATGGTGGAATAAAGTAAAGGCCGCGTTGAGAAACAAGAAATTGGCAGAACTCACGACCGCATACCAATATAAAACCGCTGAAAAGCTGGCGAAGTGTAAAGTAGCGAAGCAAAGAAATGACTCCAGAGAAAAGTTCTACTTACGACTTGAAAACGCAATAAATGATAGAGATATATTTAAGCTGGCCAAACAACGCCATAAAAATGACTATTAAAATTAAGAAATACATTAAAGATGAAAATAGCCATTGACTAACAGGAGACAATAAAATCAATGGGCGATGGGGTTAAAATTATCAAAAACTACTGAACGAAGAATTTCCGAGTCAGCCATTGAATACAACCCCTAGCGTAGCTGGACCATTGACCAAGACAAGTGAAGAGGATGTCATAAGCGCCATAAAAGATTAAAAATCATCAAAATTGGGCCGTATAGAATATCTGCTGATCTATGGAAGTTGTTGAGGTTTATTGTTGTAAAGTAGCTAACGAAGCTCTTTAATGAAATATTAACCTCCATGAAGATCTCAAAGTCCTGGCGTCATAGTTATTATGGTACCTTACTACAAAAAGAAAGGAGATGCCAATGACTGCGAAAATTATAGGGGTATCAAACTTACTTCCCATGCACTGAAACTCTGGGAGCGCACACGCCAGGAAGATCAACGACTGATGTAATCCAATCCAAAAGGGTTCTGATGGGGGAACATGGAGGATACAATAGAGAGGACCTCCATCACGTGTAGACCTGGAAAAGGCCTTCTACAGACTACCACGCAAATTAGTTTGAGAGGCTATGAGAGGACAACAAATACCAGAACTCTTTATTTACCTGATGCATGATATAATATATATCAAGACATAAGCACAAACCATCCAGTCCTCCCTCCCATGGTGCATGCTTTATGCGGACGAAATAGTGCTCATCGACAAATGTGCGATTCAACTACAAGCCACACTCGAGCAATGGAGAGAGGCTCTCAACCATGGTCTCCGTATCAGCCGGAGCAAGACTAGAGTTTCTGAGGTGCAGTTTCAGTGAACAAATTACGACCAACATAAGTGTTTCCATCGACGGTCAGCCACTGCCCTGCGTCAGCAAATTCAAATACCTCGGTTCGGTGCTAACGGCGGACGTCGATATCAACACAGACGTAACTCACGGAATTAATGCAGCGTGGCTAAGATGGAGAATCCTTTCAGGAATACTTTGCGATAGCAGGATGCCAACACAACTGAAAGACAAGGTTTACAAAACGGCCGAAAGACCTGCCATGTTATAATATGGTACTGAATCCTGGGCGGTCAAGAAGATCCATGAAAAGAAGTTGCACACGAATGAAATGAAAATGCTACGATGGTCAGCAGGCGTAACGAGGCTTGATAAAGTGCGCAATGAATACACCAGAGGCTCCTTTAAATTTACGTCCATTGTAGACAAGATGGTCGAGAGACGCACGCAATGGTATGGGCATGTAATGAGGTGGGAAAAAGAACACCCAGTGAGGAAGGCCTTGGTAAATCCAGGGGGAAAAAAGCAGACGACGATTGTTAGCCACGTGACGGAGAACCGTAACCAGGGATCTGGAATAAGCACAACTTGAAATACAGACAACTCAAGATAGTATATCTTAGCGCATAAAAACGGGAAGAGCTGCCAGGCGAGCCCTAATAAAAGGACAAAGCAAGCAAATATTTGTTTATTACTCTTTCTATAGTTTAAAATAAAGTATATTATATTTGAGCTAAGAGGTGATGAATCTGTGATTCATTTTCCAAAAGATTTAAGAATAGTAGTGAAATAAATCATGTGCAGGCATTATCAAACAACATCTGCCTCTTACAGTATGTTCGAGCTCTGACGCTTGAGTGGCTAGCGTTGCATGACAATTGCGGATGAATACGCATCGGTGACATGATTGCCAAATCGGCGGAGTTTCTTTTTTATGAGTAAGAAAACGAACAAAAACAAATTGGCGACACGTGTTACAAGCACGAAGCGATAGTAATGTGGGCAAGTTACGCATGTTCGTTTCCCGATTCGATTTACTGATGGACCATGCTCGTATGTACAACAATCATACAATGACAGTCATTCCTTCCAAACCTTAATCGTTTCCTTTTGCATTCCTTCTAAACCTTATATCGATATAAATGACAAGATATGGTCGTTAAACAAAAATGTTTCACGGTTTAGGCATAGTGTAAATCAACGCCATCTCTTAAATACGAACTACCACGGTACTAGTGCTTCCAACTATAATTTTGGTTTTACCCTAAAACCTGTATAAATACTACCTAAATTATCTTTAAAAAAATCAAAATAGCCTTACTTATTGCACCTAATTTTCAATAGGTATTTTAAAGAACATCATTACAAGATTCGAATACCAATTCACGATTAAAAATTTCGAATTTTGTGATAAAGAAGATGTACTTATTTTTAAATTGGATATTGGATTGGATTGGATATTGGATCGGATAATAACACTTGTCACATATGAATAACGATTATGTAACTAAGTAAAATATTATTATTATTCCAATGTACAGAATGAAAAACTTTTTCATTCTACACTTTTCTAGCTCTTGACCTTATTCCCTTAGATAAATCTTTAAAAAAAATACATTGGATGGGTATAAAAAACAGGGTTACCTGAAGTTCGATTTTACTCCAAATTATCCAAAACTCTGTCAACTTGAAAAAACGCCTAAAGGCGTACTTTTATGTTAGAAGATTTCAGATATTTTACACTATTTTTAGTGTGAAATATCTAAAAGTGGAAATACTGCACAGACGCACGGCTCGCATTGGTGCTCGCGTTTGTGCTCCATAAACATTTTCGCATTAAGAAGTCGGTGCCATTTTGTTTGTTCAATGACCCTGTCCATACGCAGTAGTATATAATAAGTCTATACTTCCAAGCTATGACTTACAACTGCGGACAGAGCTTTAATATTTATTCCGGACCAGAGCGTAATGTGTTTGTATAATGTATTTATTATATTATTGATGTTTGTAAGGTTATTTTTATAAATTTCTCTCTCTATGATTGATATTTTAAATCTAGGTCCAGCAATAAAATATTATCGTGGGCCTAGTGAAGCGAGCGAATATCAGCTAGTAATATATAATATTTAAATTTAAAAACGAGGTACATCTGATTAAAGTTACATTTGTAGGTCTTGCGGCGTGCTTACAAGCACGCGTGTTGGCGTCGGAGTACTGGCGCGGGCGCGGCGGGGGCGGGGGAGCGGGTGCGGGCGGCGCTGAGGCGGAGGACGCGGGCCGCCGCCGCTCGCCGCCGCCCGACCCGCACTCCAACACCTCCACGCCGCTCGTCGACGAGCTGCCCGACGCCGTGCGTCCGCCCGGTATGCACGACGCCACATCTGTGCACGTTGAATGGACACTCGCCTGACGACTACCCTTAATGTCGATCACCCATATACGAATTAGGGTGATCGTTGTCGATTGTTATGGCACCATTGGTAATCGAATGTATATTTGAATGCCTAAATATAGTGTATTATTGGAAATTCTTTGAGAAAAATTAAATTTGTTTCAGATCAGTGCATTTCATATTTTTGTCGAACGTGACATACTTTGTGCATGGGGTGTGCGGGACTATTTAGGTAAATAAGATTAAAGCCTGTTCATTTTAATGATTTTTTCGGTTTGCGCGAGCTTCACACATTGAACTGTATTATCACATTTTCCGCTGCGAGTGTCCATTCTATGTGCTATTTTATTGTTTCTTTATTATTAAATCCGTGCGGAGGTTTCGCGATACGAAATTACACAACACTCGTTTCAGAAGGCGAGGGCGGCGAGGAGGTAGAAGAGAGCAAGTGGCAAGATCGCATCGCGTTCCGATTCGATCAGATCATATCGTTCGCGTCGACCGCGATGGAGGACAAGCGGCGGCGGTCGGACGAGACGTGCAACACGTCGCCCGACTCAGGCATCGGGCACGGCGAGCCGGGGCGAGCGGGCGCGGGCGCAGGCGCGGGCGGGGCGGTGGCTGGCGCGGCGGTGGGACCCGTGGCCAGCGGGGGCGCGGCGAGCGGCGCGGGCGGGGAGGTGCGCTCACCGTCGCCCGCGCATCACTTCAAGAAGCGGTTCTTCCGGCGCGAGCGCTGGGGCGCGTGGAGCGGGCCGCCGCCGCCCGCCGCCGTGGAGTGGGAGCGGCCGGCGATGTGACGGCCGCGCATGTAGCGCTGCGACGTGTGCCGCTTCGCGCACCGCCGCGCCTCCTGACCTCGCCGCACTAGCGCAATTCACCACCCGAACACTGCCGACTTGACAGAACGTACGTTTGTATTCTATGTAAATAGATCGTCCTCGCGGTTCGCCGGAGCGTTCGTGTGCGGTGACCGACTTCGACGCTTCCACTTATCGCGCGTCGATTTCATTTTGTTATTTTTTTTTTTTGGAATATATTATAATGTAATTATGTATATTATTGAGTTTATATTATGTTTAAGAACTGTAATTATTTAATATTAGGTTTACGTCGCCGTTTTATTCGGGCGCTCCGATAGATGATCGCGCCGCGACGGATTGTATTTCATGTGTTCATTTAGGTCTTAGAGTTTGAAATACATGATTCGGTGCAGCGGTTCTTATTTACAACGGTCGTTTGATGGATGTTTGTTGTGTTATGTGTTTTGTTTTATGATGTTACGCAAGCTCAGTCTGACCGATGTCGATCATTCTTTGGGAAGTCTGGAAATTAATCGGGGGAGTGTCGTCGATACTGAATGTGTACATAAACAATAATATTTTGTAAATTAATAAGGTCAATCATTGTATATAGGTCGTATACAATGATGGGTTTACTAGTAATATACAATAAGAATGAAATATATTATTATTTACCGCGGCCGTTGCCTTGATATGATACATCAATCCATTACAGGTCTAAAAATAGTAAAATAAATTTTCCACGAATTATATAAACAGAATTTTGTTCTTTAGACAATTTCATTTCGTTATTATAACTTTTTTTATATTGCTCTTATATTTTCGTATTGCTAGTATTTTTAATTAGAGAATTCTGCAGACATTTGGCCAACATTTGTTTATGTAATATTAACTAAGTTATATGATTAATGCATGAAATGCATGTGCCAAATTCTCTTATCGCCGTTAAGTAGTATGATTGTTAAAATGTTCACATTGTTCGCACTTTCGAGTGTAAGGAACGATAGCACAAATAGCAAAAATAGAAATTCGTGGAGAATATCTAGTTGTGTAATTTAATTGTTCAATATACCAAATTTGATGGTGCTTCATATACTTATGGTTATAATAGTAAGCAAACCAGACGTAAAAAGTTTATGAATAACTGCTTTCTCATGCTTATAATACGAACCGTACAGACCATGTGTATGAGTATCCCTGGTGTCAAAGCAGTGAGTGGGCTTTAAAGCGACAAGAAAACAACACCTATGACATTCGCTTTAACTTGGTCTAAATTTTACTATCGGAGTAATAAAATATACATACAAAGGTATGATTTTTATATTAGCAATAAAAATGTTAAATATATATATAAACATAACTTTTCAAATCCGGTGCCTTAGCGCTACTTATTTTTTAGATTCACAAATGCTAGCCCTATATAAAACTTGTATCTGTTTAGCAATACCAAATCATAAATTGTAATGTATTCACACGTAGTGTTAGTAAAAAAATATCCGTGCCTCACAATAGGACGAGTCTGTTTATCGAGTTTCAAATAAATAGAAACAGGCGATATTCACTGGTTGATCATTTAGTCATCAGTGAACACTTAATTTAGTTGTGACTGAGTCTTCACTTCTAAAAACGCACATTTGATACTATTTGCTTTCTTTCAAATTGGGTCATTATATATCTCTAGTTCCATGTTACAAGTATTGTGATTTTGAGACCTCTATAAATACGAAAGATAAGTATAAATTATAACTGAAAGAGAATAACCAAAGATTGGAAAGGTATTTTCGAGACGTAGTTGTAATAGTAAAAATATATAATTTAATACCTATATTTTTAATAGGTATGCAGTATATTCTTTTCATCAAAGTAATTAAATTAGCAATGTCTTATAAATTAATTTTATGTTTATTTTGTATATGGTCTGATAACTGCCACAAGTCTTAAGTTAGTAACAATTCAATTAACTGCAGCAAATACCACATCAAAGAATACAAATTTTATCTTATTAGTGTAGCACGCTAGAAGTCAATAAATAAAGATGTAAGTAACCACAATTGGTAATGAAATAAGTTAATGTATTCGCTCACGAGGATTATCCGCCTTCTAGAAATAAAGTTTACATTGTATAAGGCTATCTTTATGAAATTAATTTTTTAGGTATTTGGTGTTCCTCAATAACTTGTTACATATATATATATATATATATATATATACATTTGCGAAAACTAACCTCATTATGTTAATAAATTATTAATTTGTACTTGGCTGTTTTTAGGCTAATTGTGCGTAACATATTCTTGCAACCTTATAACTTAGTTCCATGTTGCTTTTTAAAACTCACATAGTTTTTATCATTATTTCACAATTTACTTCCGTTTAAAGCTATAAGCTAAGAGTGAGCTTTGCAGATGGCAACAATTTAAACCTAATATTGATTTTAATAACCAATTAAGCAATTACTTGCATTTGACTTGATTTTATTTAAATAATAGTATGTAAATTTTTTTATATTTAATCAATTTTTAAAGTGGTGTGGGCATGTCAAAAATGTAATATATTTATTTCCATGGGTTTTGGAAGTAGATGTATTTCCTACAAAAATAGTTTCCATATTATTAGGAAACCCTTCGTAAAAAGTGGATTTCTTAAGAGTAGACAGAATTTGCCGAGAATAATTGCATATTGATGTTAGTGCCTTCTAGTAAAATCATTTAAGTTTTAATGAGAAATTATAAACTAAATGTACATTATCAGGAAATTTGCTATTGCACTATTTACTCAATAGGAACACTTCCATGGCCAATCAGTACTTTCTTTTCGTAAAATATCGAGTTTTAAACATTGATCAAAATGCCCATACCATGTGTATTGTATTCTAGATAAGAATTGGTCATGAAATTTTGATAAGAATGTATAATATTGTAATAATAATTTTTACAACAGCAAGTGGTAACAATTTGATACTGATGATGTTATTGCATTTGATGAATGGAATTTTCAAGACATGTTTGGAATACATAAACGATTATAATATTTTCCTATAAGGCAAGATTAAGAATTGTACTGAATGTAAAAAACACAAAAAGAAGAAATAAGGAAATCAACTGCCAATTAGCAATTTTATGTCGTTTTATGTATTGTAAACATTGGAGTGTGCTGGTTTGTAATTGTGCCTGAAAAACTCACCAATGCCGCTCCAAACCTCAAAATTATGTATTCATAATAAGTAAGTAAGCTTAAAAATTGAATGTACCAGTAGTAAGATAGGATGTATATTGGCATAAAAAGTAAACGTAACCTGATTATCCCAAAGAATGATTACATTGTTCAGTTTTGACTAACTTTTACTTTTAATGGGGGAAATAAGCTAATCAGTGTGACGTTAGTGTCTAAATAGTACAAATGAGAAGACTTATTGTCGTAAGCCTCGGACTATTCAACATTGCAAATACTAGGTTTGAGATGTATCCCTGTGTACTAGTTTTATTTTGTACTAAAAGTTAAAAATAAATGAGTAATTCTAATATATTCTTTTTTATTTTACATATATTTAAACTTTTTAGAAATTTAGCTTACACTATGAGTGCGCATCACATTGCATAAATGTTCATCCTCGTTTACTTGAATCACAGTTCAAGCATAGCCGCTCGCTTGCTTTCGATTAGAAACAAACCGTCGAACTTTGCTCTTGAAATTTGACATTATACATGAGTCGTCGCCGTGCTCATTATAACTAGATTTACTATCGATTCGAGTGGCCTAGCGCAACTTTGTTTACTGTATTGTATAGACCATGGAGGTTAGAGAACAGGTGAACGATCGCAACGTGCTAAAGTATAACCAATATAAAGTCCCTGAAAATTTGTAGAATTTATAACCGTGCTGCCGTCGGTAAGTACCTAGTATCTGCAAAGTAATTTTTAAATTATTGACAAAAAGAAACATTGTAAAATGGTGAAATATTATTAAAAAAATAACAAATCAATAATAATTTACATTTGTAATAATTTATAATAATTAAAATTATAAAACGTAATTTACTTATTAATAAATAGAAATAATAATAATTTTGTTATTTTCTATTTTTTTTTCTTTGAATGATATAATCATTTCAAACCTTCATGAGGTTAGAGAACAGGAAAACCGTCGCCGTAGAAAACAGTGTCCCAGATATATGGACACCATAAGTGAGGCGCTGCGACCGCTAAGTTCGGTCATTAAAAGTCACTTTCAGTTTATTTTTCCGATCAGATGCTAAACCACTTGCACATCCACGCACAATAAAATATTCCTCCATTTTTTATGTTTCTTTTCGTCAAAAATTATAAAATTGCGGAGCATGAAAATTTTCACACCAATACCGCGGAGAAAGTTTGTACATTATTCAACTAACTTTAGTAACTGCGAAGTTAGCCGTTTAAGAGTACAAGTGAATGCTCACCGACGTCAGCGCCGCTATAAATTCTACAATTTTAGAGGACAGGCGGGCTCTAAACTTCATGATTTCAAGCTAGCGCACCGCGCCCGCTTTTATTGAGACAACTTAGCGATCGCAACGCCTCACTTATTTTCTCCATATTTCTGGGACACTATTTTCTACAGTGATCGTTCTCCTGTTCTCTAACCTGCATGGTATAGACGATGAGATATGGAACAATGTAGCGTTTGTTATTTTGCCAAAAGTTGTGTTTATAAATTTTTATATGAGACGAAAGTTAAGCCCGCTTATATTTAGAAAACTTAGCGACGGCAGCACCTCACTTATTTTTTCCATATTTCTGGGACACTTTTCTACAGCGATCGTTCTCCTGTTCTCTAACCTCCATGTTAGTAATGTTGCGCGCATGAAGGTTAGAGAACTGGAGAACGATCACTACGTACTGTTACGAGCTTGAGGTTCGTGACAGTAAAAATTGCCGATAAAATTACCTAAATTAACACTTTAATTTACTTTACACAAATTAAAACTAAAAACACTAATAATTAAACACACTAATTCACTTAATTCCGCTCCGAAGCTTCGCTTGTGTCGCTGAGTTCAACTCTGTGCCCCGATCGCATCTTGCAGCGCCTATTTATTTAAATTAGCAAAGAAACATCCCGAATCTTCAGGTAAATGCGCGCGAAGGGACGAGTTTGCGAGTATAGATTTTCTAGAAACTTAGTTCTTCGGATGGCGCTGTCGGTTGAGAGTGTGATGTCATTCTCTGCAGAGCTCCCCTCGCTCTCGTTCCTGACACTAGATGGCGCTAGTTGACTTATTCACACAACACTGCCCCCTCCTAAGACATGCTCGTCCCGAGCATTATCGGTCCCATAATAACGCGCCAAGCGATCCACATGGACGATCTTAGGAGTCCCTCTTACGCCTTTCTGTAACGGCTCCGCAATGTCAAGGGCTGTCCTATCCCGTGGTGCACCAATATTGTACAATTTCGGTGCTCCTCTACTACGTGTCTGAGATCCCCGCACAGCTGCACAACTTGTACATGTACGACACCAATCCTCGACATCGTCACGATAATGGACCCAGTAAAACTGTTCTCGGACCTTTAGCAGAGTTCGTTTAACTCCCAGATGGACTCTTGAACGACCATTATGGCACAGCTGTAGAACATTCGGCACTTTAGCTTTAGGGACAACCAATTGCAAACGGCAGCTGTCTCTTCGACCATTGTCCCATTTACGGCACAGGACTCCATCCTGAAGCAGCAAGCTGTCCCATTGGGCCCAATAGCTTTTCGTGGTCGAACTCATCGCTGAGACGTCCCTCCACTTAGGCTTGGTAGCACGGGCCTTCATCGATCCCAGAATCGGCTTGATGTCTGGATCTTCCTGCTGTGCACGTCGTAGGCTGTCCTTCCACCCGTTGCTGAAGTGGTCTGTCCTGAGCATCCTCACGGATACCACTTCCTTACTCTCTTGCCTACTATAATGGTTGCAATCTTCCGGACAAGGTCTTCTTGACAATGTATCTGCGTTGCCGTGAGATTTGCCGCTGCAGTGTCTGATAGTAAAGTCGTATTCCTGCTGCTGCTGGGCGGTGCTGTTAGCCGCACTTCCTTCCTGAGACCGTTCGCCTTCCCTTCCTAGGGTGTGCTTAGGGCAGCTGGACCGAAGATGGCCCCTTTCCCCACAGCCATAGCACCTCGGGCTGTATTTTTTATTGTGGTCGCGAACCGTAACTGCTGTAACCTCCCTAGCGTGAGGTGAACGATGATCCTGTCGCCGCCAGGCAGTGCCGTTAGCTGCACTACCCTCTCGAGGTCGATCAACTCTCCTTTCCACGGTTCGCTTAGGGCAGCTGGATCGAAGATGGCCCTTTTCCCCACAGCCATAGCACCTAGGGCTGTATCCTCTGTTGCGGTCACGAACTGTAGCTGCTGCAACCTCCCTGACGCGATGGGAACGATGATCCTGCCGCACGGCTTCTACCTCCAGTGCATGGGCCAAGGCGTCCTTAAGCGTCTCGTGGTGCCCGAGCCTCACAGCAGCTCTGACTTCCAGGTCGCGGATGCCGTCGATGAATGTTTGCACCAGGTTCCCTCCAATGAGCGCAGGTACAGACTGGTATGCTTTACGAACCATCTTCTCCACCTCAAGGGCCCACTGCTGCAGGTTTTCATTGATGCGCTGCACACGATCTTTAAGCCTCGCACAAAAGACGTGTTCCAGGTGAGCGTCGCCATATCTCGCCTCCAATGCCTCAAGGAGTTGCTCATAAGTCACTTCCTCACCGAGAGCTTCCAGAACTGTTAAGGCCTGGTCACGCAGGCCTAGTGTGAGAGCAGTCATGGCCTGACTTTTATTCCAGCCGTTCGCCTTCATAACAGCCTCGAACTGGATTTTGTAGGCTGACCAGGAAGAGGTACCGTCGAACGGTGGCACCTTGAACCCGCGTGGCGAAGGTGTTGTAGCTACTACGGGAGCTGTAGCTCCATCTCCAAGTTTGAGTTCGTCCAGTGATTTCTTCATGTCAGCCATTACGATGTCAACCCGATTGTTTACTTGGTCGATTCGGGTTTCAGTTTTCTCGATTCGGTTTTCAGCTTCCGACAGGCGGTTGTCATGGTGAGCAACCCTATCCTTCACCTCCTTTATCTCCTTCCCGAAGGTAGCGTGAAGGTCCTTCATGAGGAGCATCTGTTCCTCCTGTCGGCGGGCCTGTTCCTCGTGTCGGCGAGTTTGTTCCTCCTGCTGCTCTTTCAACAGGCGGGCCTGTTCCTCTCGTCCGCGCTGCAGCTGCTCCTGTAGCATGGCCATCAGAGCACCTAAGTCAGGTGCCACAGACGTAGAAGCTGCTGCAGATGCAGGAGCTACGGACGGACCGGCTTCCGTGGCCGGCGGCTGGCCCTCAGACATCTGCGGCGTTGCACCACCAAATCTCCTCTGGTCCGTCTCCTGCTGGCGTTGACTTCGGGTACGGACACCCTCCGTTTCCTCCTCGGGTAAAATCGGCATTATTTTATCCCACTTCTGACACCAATTGTTACGAGCTTGAGGTTCGTGACAATAAAAATTGCCGATAAAATTACCTAAATTAACACTTTAATTTACTTTACACAAATTAAAACTAAAAACACTAATAATTAAACACACTAATTCACTTAATTCCGCTCCGAAGCTTCGCTTGTGTCGCTGAGTTCAACTCTGTGCCCCGATCGCATCTTGCAGCGCCTATTTATTTAAATTAGCAAAGAAACATCCCGAATCTTCAGGTAAATGCGCGCGAAGGGACGAGTTAGCGAGTATAGATTTTCTAGAAACTTAGTTCTTCGGATGGCGCTGTCGGTTGAGAGTGTGATGTCATTCTCTGCAGAGCTCCCCTCGCTCTCGTTCCTGACACTAGATGGCGCTAGTTGACTTATTCACACAACGGTACTAAAGCAGAGCCCGCCTGATTGAAAATTGTAGAATACATAGCGGCGCCGACGTCGGTGAGTAGTGACTGCGAAGTTAGCTGTTTATCAGGTAGGTGAAGGTGAAGTTAGTTGAATAATGTACATATTTTCATTTCATTTTTTCGTAGAAAATTTTCATGCTCCGTAATTTTATAATTTTTGACAAAAAGAAACATTAAAAAATGGAGAAATATTTTACTGTGCGTGGATGTGCAAGTGGTTGAGCAACTGATCGGAAAAATAGATTGAAAATGACTTTTATTGACTGCACTTATCACAGCGCCTCACTGATGGTGTCCATATTTCTGGGACACAATTTTCTACAGCGATCGTTTTCCTGTTTTCTAACCTTCGTGGTTGCGCGCCACAGTTGATGGCACTAGCGCCATCTGGTATCACGTATCAGAAACAGAAGTGTCAAATCTTTTTGGAACTCTCCCAACAGCGCCATCTAGTAACAAATGGAAGAATTAAGCTTTCTAGAAGCCCCACACTCGAACTTTCTGCGCCTGGTCAGTCAGCGCCCGTATTTGCTGGAATATTCAGGATGTTTCGGTGGAAGAGCCCTATATAAAGCCGTTTATAGCCACGATTGGGGCAGTATTGAATTTGAAGACAACAGACAACTGAATTGAAGAAAGAACTTGAATTTGAAGAAAAGAGACAAGCGAAGCTTCGGAGTGAAAATCGGCAGTTTTTATTGTCACGAACCTCAAGCTCGTAACAATTGGTGTCAGAAGTGGGATAAAATCATGCCAATTTTACCTAAGGAGGAAATGGAGGGTGTAGGTACCTGAAGTCAACGCCAGCAGGTGACGGACCAGAGAAGATTTGGTGGTGCAAAGCCGCAGACGTCGGGAGGCCAACTGCCAGCCACGGAGGATGGCCCGTCAGCAGCTCCTACACCTGCAGCACCTGACTTAGGTGCTCTCATGATGATGCTGCAGGCAAAGGCCCGCCGACAGGAGGAACAGACCCGTTGGTTGAAAGAGCAGCAGGAGGAACAGGCCCGCCAGCAGGCGGAACAGGCACGCCAATTAGAAGAGCAGCTGCAGCGTGGACGAGAGGAACAGGTCCGTCAGTTGGAAGAGCAGCTGCAGCGCTGACAGGAGAAACAGGCCCGTCTGTTGTTGGAAGATTAGATTTTGCTCATGAAGGACCTTCACGCTACCTTTGGGAAGAGGTAAGGGAGGTGAAGGATAGGGTTGCTCAACATGACAACCGCCTGTTGGAAGCTGAAGCCCGAATCGAGGAACATGAAACCCGAATTAACCACGTGAGCAATCGGGTTGACAACGTGTTGGCTGACGTGAAGAAAACGCTGGTAGACCTTAAACTGGGGGATGGAATTAAAGTTCTCGTAGTAGCTACAACACCTTCGCTACGTGGGTTCAAAGTGCAGCCGTTCGACGGGACTTCTTCCTGATCAGCCTACAAAATCCAGTTCGAGGCTGTCATGTAGGCGAACGGCTGGAATAAAAGCCAGACCATGACTGCACTCACCCTAGGTCTGCGCGACCAAGCCTTAACTGTGTTGGAAGCTCTCGGTAAGAAAGTGACCTACGAGTAGCTCCTTGAGGCATTGGAGGCGAGATATGGCGACGCTCATCTAGAACACGTCTTTAGTGCGCAGCTTAGCGATCGCGTGCAACGCATTAACGAAAACCTGCGGCAGTGGGCTCTTTAAGGTGGAGATGCTGGTGCGAAAAGCATACCGGTCTGTACCTGCGCTCGTTGAAGGGAACCTGGTGCAGACATTCATAGACGGCATCCGCGACCTGGAAGTCAGAGCTGCTGTGAAGCTCGGGCACCACGTGACGCTCAAGGAAGCCTTGGCCCATGCACTGGAGGTTGAAGCCGTGCGGCAGTGCTTGAGTACGATTACGCAAGTAAGATGCTAACCATCGCAGGACGTCACCGTGGTCACCGATTTGGTCTAGTTTTTGATAAGGATTTCGTGAGATATTTTATCAAAAGCTTTTGAATAATCGGTGTACACGGTATCCACCTGTAGCCCTGCATCTATTGTTGTGTAAATATGTCATATCAAGATATTCACATAAACTACTCTCTGTAGATTTCCTAGTCATGAAACCGTGCTGCTTTTTTAACATGGGGAAATGTATATATTATATACATTTCCCATTATAGTGCACAAGGACAAGGACGGGTTATGTCGGACTCGCACCGACTAAAACCCCATGGTGTTCCACCTTCGGCACATATTAGTAGGGCCACGGGAACGCTTTCGCACACATCCGCGGCCCCACCAGCGCCAGGCGCCGCACGGCGGCGCCTTCTCGGAAGCGGACTACTCTGCCCCCTTCTCCTTCTCAGGTAAGGTGCACATGGCACATGGCGCGCATTCCTCCACAGCCTCCAACTACACCTTCGCAACGGATGCCCCCGTGTCCGATGCGTGAAGGCCATGGGGCTAGGAAAAACGAGCACTCAGAAGCACTAGCCTTCCTGACCCTAGCGGCGGATCTGGTCTAAGGCTCCGCCGCTTACCAAGATTCGGCTGCGGTGGGTAGGGAGAGCGGCGCCTCGCAATACCGACACTCGTCTCCCACCGCAGCTCCACCACCACCGTATCAACGGTGCGGCCCCGTTTGAATCGCGAAAGATAGGGCGAGTGGTGCATCGCCATACCAATACTCCTTTTCTTCCGCGACTCCACCTTGGCTGTAGTGGTAGGAGGAGAGTACACACCTCTCGCCGCAGCCCACCAGCACACATCCGAAGTGGGCTCGCCAAGCCCACTCGGAGTGGCTTCCTCGGGCCGGCCCTTTACCTCGGGCCAGCCATGTGAGTTCCTCTTTGTTCACCGCGGGTGACCAAGCCACGGCTACTAAGCCCCCGCCACGACAAGGCGGGAACCCGTTCGGAGGGGGAAATTATGCTGCTGGGTCAACAAGACGGGTCTAATGGTGGGGTATATATATAGCATCGTACACAATTTTCTCAAAAATCTTGGGGATTATATTAAGTTTGGATATCGGACGATAACTTTCTATATACTGTTTATTACCCGAATTAAACACAGGTGTCACAAAGGACTGTTTCCAGGCATGTATCGGTAGTCATCACTACCGTTTTTAATGAAAGTTTAAACAATCTAAAATGCGGCTCAGATAATTGCTTGTAGCAGTGCTTCAATAAAATTGGAGGAAGCCCGTCGGGACCAGCGCTTTTATTAATATTAATGTTTTTGAGGTATGATTCAATTATGGCTTTATCTATAAAAAAATGTGGTTGAGATTAATCACGTTATTTCCTTGGTTGACATCTATATAATAGGTCGGATTGACTATGGGATTCAAATACCGAGTTAAAATACTGATTAAATAAATCACATATATCCTCACCGCTAGATGACCTAACATCTCCGATAAACATTGAGTCAGGCAAATCGTTCATATTTTTCCTTTTTGATTTAATGTATGCCCAAAAGTGTTTACTATTGTGAGAGATCTTAGATTTAGCATCAGATATAAAATTATTAAAACACTTCTCCTGCAACACCTTTTGCCTTTCTCTGAGTAGTCTCAATGTATTATAATTAGTTACACGGCTATATATTTTCCACTTTCGATGATATTTTAATTTTTCATTAATTGTTTTTATTAGTGCTCCATTAAAACATATGGGGTATTTATTTTTAGTATGAATGACTTTGATTGGAATAAACTTAATTATAATATCATTAATTATATTATAAAAAGTTTTCATATTATCGTTAATGTCATTCGATGTGAAACATTCATCTCAATCTATGTTAGAGACAGCGTGATTTATATCATCATAATTGACTGACTTAACGGACTTGGTGTTTGGCTGAGTGACCTGTGCTTACAAATCGAGACTCCACAACAAAAAGCTGGGTGATGTTTATCCTCACATGGTGTATTGGTGATGTAATACGTACAAGAGGCTCAGAAGCTGATACTCTAAAATCCACGTTTGCAATAACTCAATCAAGCAATCGGTTATTACCATTGTAAATTAAATCAAATTGTTTAAAGTCATTAATGGATATAAATAATTTACGTAGTCGATATTAAAATTACCAGAAAGGATGGAAAATGAAACATTTTTGACGGGCAACCACTCAGCACAAGGAATATTAAAGTCACCAAAAATAATATAATATTCGCTCTGATATTCGAGAGCCTTGTTTTTGTGAGCATTACAATGCGGAAAATAGCACGAAAACAAGTTATAAATGTTTTTTGAGGTTACATTAAGCGATAAGGAGACAGATACAATTTCGGCTGCCAAATTTACAACAGGAACAATTATACAATTACATACATAAAATTTTCGATGTACAGCTATTTTCTATCGCATCTGTAAACACTATATCGAGAGTCAAACAATTCCGAATCAAAAACACTCTGTAGTAGCCATGTTTTGGTAATATATATTAGGTCATATTCATTTAAAACTATATTCTTATAGAACATGCTAGTTTTTGTACGCAACCCTCTGACGTTTTGGTAATAAATAATAAAAAAAATTGGTCGCAATTTATTATCTATCTTAAATCACTATAATATAATAACTCAGATACATAACTCCAATAATAAATAATACAATAATACCGTATACTGTCATTATGTGACTTTAAATTGTTATGTAAGCCATACACGCTACGGTCTACCGGAGGTTACCTGTGCACGTATGCCTGCGCAGGTCAATCGAACTTTGGTAGCGTCTATGGGGACGTTCCGGTGTACCGCACACGCACAGGTACAACGTACGGTGTCACTAGAAAGAATTGATTTTCGATTTTGCTCCGGTCGCCTGCGCAGTTAAAAAAAACTGCACAGGTCTATTCCATACCCATACACGCTCCGGTCTACCTGCGCAGGTATACCTGCACAGGTAGACCTCTCCGGTGCACCGTAGCGTGTATGGCCGGCATTAGGGTTACAAAAGGAATCAAAAGCGATACCACTACTGTAAAGAACAACAAAGCCTGCCTGCGCATTGAACGAACGAAAATAAAGTGTCAATGAACGTTCACTCCAACCGAAAAAAGGGTAAGAATAATATGCATAACTTTGTATTTTTTTTATTCTGTGAATAAAAATAAATAATAGTTCCTATTTTATTTTGAATAAATCATTCGTGGAGTTAATATGTAGCACAGGACTATTTTCACTTTGACGCACCATAATAGTACAGTTTTTTACCCGCACGAATTTGTAATTGCAGTGTTTAGCTTTAGCCTTTTGAAGCAGTAGTTTATTAGATGTAGTTAAATGATCTTTTGTAGTTGTGGTGCTGTGTAGTGGCGGTTGAGAATATCCACTACCCCATATCTTCTCGTGGATGTCGTAAGAGGCGACAGAGGGAGACAGGCAGGAGATGGGCAGCAGCATCTTCCTGATAACAGCAATGATGTAATAAAAAACTGCGGTTGCCATCCCGCTCGCCAAGCGTGGCAACTATGGCAAATATCCCCCCATAAGTAACGACGCAAACAAACGGCCCCCAGTCCCAGGCGTCCCCGCTATTCCTGGATACGTTGGCGACCATGGTAACGGCGGGGCAGGTGGTGCTAAGAATCTGCGGTGGAGGTTCGGTTGCCACCTACGACGACTCGCACCGGCAACATATAACGCACGCATCCTGGGGACTGACAAGAAGATACTGGAGTTGGAAGAAGAGGTAGACAAGTTGCGCTGGCATATTATTGGGTTATCCGAGGTCCAAAGAGAGGGGGAGGACACGGTAATCCTCGAGTTCGGCAACTTGTTCTATCACCGGGAGGGCGACCATCTGTCCCAAGGAGGTGTCGGATTTATCGTCCACAAGTCTCTCGTCAACAACGTTGTAAAGATTGGGAGTGTGTCGACGAGGGTCGCGTACCTGATACTCAGAATCACCAAACGGTATTCGCTGAAGGTCATACAGGTCTACGCACCAACGTCGGCACATCCCGATGAGGAGGTGGAGGAAATGTATGAGGATATTTCCAGAGCCATACATTTCTCCAAAACCCACTACACGTTGTTGATGGGAGATTTCAACGCAAAACTAGGCACAAGAGAAAGCGGTGAGCTGAAGGTAGGGAAATTTGGAGTAGGGCAAGGGAAACGTAGGGGCCAGCAGCTGGCCGACTTTATGGAGAAAGAGGGACTCTTTATGATGAACTCTTTCTTCCAGAAGCGACCCCACAGGAAATGGACGTGGTCGAGCCCCGACGGTTCGAAAAAAAATGAGATTGACTTCATTATGACGACCAGACGCCAACTGTTCAGTGATGTCTCAGTGATCGCAAGGGTGAAAACTGGCAGCGATCACCGAATGGTTAGAGGCACACTGAACCTAAACGTTAAGTTGGAGAGGTCTCGTCTAATGAAGTCAATGCTCCGTCCCCCTTGTGCTATAATCCAGAATCCCGAAACCTTTCAGCTCGAGTTACGTAACCGCTTTCAGTGCCTAGAAGATTGCAATGCAGTGGACGCTATGAATGACAAGCTCGTGGAAACTGTCCATGCGGTCGGAGCTAAGTTCTGCAAGAGCGGCCGCAGAAGAACACAAAAGCTCTCCGATCACACTCTTAATCTCATGGCTGTTAGACGGGAGATGAGGCTGCAATCGTCAACAGATTTGACAGCATACAGGCGACTGAACAGACAGATCTCCAAATGCATGCGGCGAGACTTACGCAACTTTAATACTGCTCGTATTAAAGAAGCGATTGAGCGGAACCAGGGCCCCAAAGTCTTTGCCAGAGATATGTCTACCAGTAAGAGCCAACTGTCAAAGCTGAAGACTGAGTGTGGCAGCATCGTTTCCGGGTCACCTGAGATTCTGAGTGAGATTGAGAGGTTCTATGGGCAGCTGTACACATCATCGTTGGAGCCACACGCAAGTGTGAGTAACGATCCAAGAGCGAGACTTATCCGACACTATTCCGATGATATCCCGGACGTTAGTCTAAGCGAGATTAGAATGGCTCTCCAGCACCTTAAAAACGGCAAGTCCCCGGGCGAGGATGGAATTACAGCGGAGCTTCTGAAAGCGGGTGGAAAACCGGTACTTGAAGTCCTTCAGAGGCTCTTTAATTCCGTCCTCCATGGTGGCACTACTCCGGAGGCGTGGAGCAGAAGTGCGGTGGTCTTGTTCTTCAAGAAAGGTGACAACGCCCTCTTGAAGAACTACAGACCGATATCCCTTCTGAGCCGCGTCTACGTGCTGTTTTCGAGAGTCATTACGAATCGTCTCGCACGCAGACTCGATGACTTCCAGCCTCCCGAACAAGCCGGTTTCCGAAAAGGCTTTAGTACCATAGACCACATACATACCCTTCGGCAAATTGTACAGAAGTCCAAAAAGTACAATCTGCCACTTTGCCTGGCGTATGTGGACTATGAGAAAGCCTTTGATTCCGTCGAAATTTGGGCGGTGCTACAGTCTCTTCAGCGGTGCCAAGTTGACTATCGGTATATCGAAGTGCTGAAGTGTTTGTACAGTAGGGCTACGATGGCTATCCGAGTACAGAACCAGAGTACGAAACCTTCCAACTGCAGAGAGGTGTAAGACAGGGTGACGTTATTTCCCCGAAACTCTTCACCGCTGCATTGGAAGACGTTTTCAAGCTACTGGACTGGAAAGGATACGGTATTAACATGAATGGCGAGTACATCACTCACCTTCGATTTGCGGACGATATAGTCCTTATGGCAGAATCACTGAAGGACTTAAGCACTATGCTCAATGACCTCAATAGTGCCTCCCAACGGATAGGTCTTAAAATGAACATGGACATAACAAAGATCATGTTTAATGTCCATGTCACACCCATGCCGGTAGTTGTTGGGAGCACTAAGCTTGAAGTTGTTGACGAGTACGTTTACCTGGGACAAATAGTCCGGCTCGGTAAGTCCAACTTCGACCGAGAGGTCAATCGACGGATTCAATTCGGCTGGACAGCGTTCGGGAAATTACAACGCATCTTCTCGTCAGGTATACCTCAAAACCTGAAAACTAAGTTATACAACCAGTGCGTGTTGCAAGTGGTGACATATGGAACTGAGACATGGTCCTTCACTGCTGCCCGTATGAGGACGCTCAAAGTCGCTCAGCGAGCTATGGAGAGGGCTATGCTTGGAGTTTCTCTGCGTGATAAACTTAGAAATGAGGATATCCGCAGTAGAACCAGAGTGACCGACATAGCCCAACGGATTAGTAAGCTGAAGTGGCGATGGGCCGGCCATATAGCTCGAAGAACCGACAACCGTTGGGGTAAAAAGTTCTCGAGTGGCAGCCTCGTACCGGTAGACGAAGTGTAGGGCGACCCCCCACTAGATGGAGTGGTAAGACCTGGTAAGACATGCAGGAAGTCGATGGATGCAGGTGGCTCAGGACCGTGCTTTGTCGCATACCTTGAGGGAGGCCTATGTTCAGCTGTGGACTTGTGAAGGGCTGTAATGATGATGATGATGAAATGATCGTTGAAGAAGCCATAAGAGTTGTTGCCTGAAAACCCGATGTCACTAGCTTTCAAGTTTTTCAGCTGACGTACCCTGCACATAAACTCATCCTTATAGTAAAAAGACATGAAACGCACAATTATACGTTTGGGCTTTTTATTATCCTTTGATAAGGATGCAACACGGGTTACGAAATCCATATCATGAGGGGCGTTAAATGGTATATCAGCATGATTGTAAACAAGTTTTAATTTTTCTTTTCAGGGACTCCACAAATTTTAATATTTGAACGTTTGGCCCACAGATCTCTTGTATTATTCTCAATCTCTAGTTAAATTAAGTCTTCAATTGGGCCATACCAGCCGATATAACATCTATGGATTTTAAAGATTTTTCTTGGTTGACCAACTGTGTCCTAATTTCTTCATATTTGTTATTTATAAACAAGACTGACTTCTTGACTTCCTCCATTTCACCTTCTATTTTCTTAAATTTCGTATTTAATAAGTTCTTGAAGCTGGCTTCCAAAGTTCCAAACCTTTCTGTACTTATATAATATCCCGTCTAATTTCCTGCCTAATTATCTCACGCAATTCAAGCGAAGAAACTGTGGTTTGACCAACTGTATCACTGGATGGAAACTTTGATGAAGTATATATAATTTAAATATAATTTAAAATATATTGTGAAAAGGTCGCTTAGAAATCTACTTAAATTCAGCCGGTATATTATCGCCAAATTGTCTTTAGACTTAGTATGGTTTTCACAAGGAATAATAACTGTGTTTGTTTAATTGACACTGGGTTTGTATAGTAGCTTTTTTTATATGATAAGGGTGCCGAACGAGCACACAGTCCACCTGATGTTTAGTGGATGCTGTGGCCCATAGACATCTATCCTCGATTAAGAATCAAAATGCTGATACGATAATGTTCACCGGTTCTGTACACTCACCATACAAAACACAGCAGCTGAAACGGATGGTCGCCTTCCTCTGCCGATTCTGGCCTTGACTTGGTTCGTAACAACCAAAAATGGGGAACGGCGTTCGCACCTCTTCCTTCGGCTGGTTTCTTCATCCGGCCGTGAAGTCCCTACCACAACGGCATACAACGACTACACAGCCCGAATCTGAAGTCTGAGGTAAGCTATACGGGGGAGGCGGCTTGAAATGCACGCTAATTGGCTAAAATCAAGGTTGCGACACTTGCTAACAAGCAAATAGTGATGGGAACTTTAACTAATAAATTTGGTACCAAGTTTACTTCATCCGTACCAGAATTATATTCTACTATAAATTAGTACAAAATAAAAAAAACAAAAGAAATTTTATTTAAGTAGGTATCGAATTTAGTAAAATACCTATAATTTTTGTTTTAAAGAATATTTTTTAATAAAACAAGCTTTCTTTACAATATTGAAATAATAATAGAATACTATTAAAAATAAAATAGCAACAGTTATTTAAATTGTCAAGTTCACTTCCGTTTCCTACTTGTCTTGACATGGCGTTTAGTAATGGGCGTTGAATCAACGAACGGTTTAAATAGACGGTCTACGTTCAATCGACGTTTCGACGGTCTACAGTTCATTCACTAACTAGTCGAATTCATAGACGGCTAAACTGAGAGTCCACAGCGTTCTCATTTACTAACAATGCGACGACGACGCCGTAAACATACCCGGTTAATGTAAGTACATGCGTTCGTTGAATTATATATATATATATATATATATATTGTACAAACCGATTTAAACCTTAAGTATATGACATAGGAGTTAATATTTCTTTTTTAATAGAATTGTTTGAGTGAAAAGGCAAGAGCATTCTGATATTGCGCGAAAGAGTATGTCGACGGTCTGGCGGACTATTGTTTACCTAAACTAGATAATATTACCGTGCCTAAACGTTGCCGTTGTTTAGAAATTTGAAATTAGTGTGTCGACTCGCGTCGCAAGGTCAAAGCCAAAGAAATTCTTCCAAGAAAAGACCAGAGGGGACCATTGGCGTGCCCCCTTGAATGGTGGAGAAAACACCAATACGTACGTCTACCCAAATTAAAAAAAAATATTTGTAATCCATTGTAACATTGTAGCAACATCTGTTCCTTGCGAACGGATGTTTTCTAAAGCAGGTCTTATAATTAATGAAAGGCGAACGAGACTAAGGACAAGCAAAGTTGAGCAAATTATGTCCTAAACGTAAATACACCTGAGGAGAGATTTTAGGGTTTTTAAGGGTTTTTTAATTCATTTATAAAATAATTTACATGATTCTTCTATACATACATTAATAAAAAACGAAAACAAAAAAAAAGCAAATAAAAATATTCATTAAACACCTATCCATAAAAATATGTAAATAAAAAATGTAAATAATTAAATATGTACATAAAATCAGTTGATCTTCTAAATACGCCTGAAATACGATAGTAGTAAAATCTTTTAAAAACGTATTGACTAGTCCTAAGCCTGGAAAAGTACGAAGGGAAGTTTAAATCGATTGATTGTAAAATTCGATAGTAGGTATTTATACACCAGTGAGAGTGCTTTGTGCTCAAATCAAATTTCTTTGAATTTTAACTAACTTTGCCGTTCATTCAACTGTCGAATAGTGGGCAAAACTATGTAAGACACCGTCGTTGCGTTGCGCCCGTAGACACCGCGCTTTAGTCGATTGAACGTCTGCCGTTATCGCGTTAACTAGTCGACGAATTCAACTAGTTGATCACCTAGTCGATGGACGGCAATAGACGGTCTAGTTTCGTTGACGAAAATTATGTCGACGACCCACCTCTAATGTTAGTGTTAGTTCTCTTATTAGTTTGTGACATGGCGTCTTAGCAGTAAAGAGAGCGGAGTGCCGTCTATTAAAAATTATATCAAATTTAATATGAATTTTTTTTAAAGAAGTTTTGAATAATTCATTATTAAATCAATTAATTCAAATATGGTGTACAACACTAGGAGCACTATGGATCCCTCGAGATTCGAGAAAGAAAGACACTTGCTGTTTAATAATAAACCTTACTAAATAGTATACAGCGTGTACAATCACTTTTCTTATAGTTAAATTAACAAATTATTTCTTATTGACTTAGCAACTTTACAATACCGAAACCATAGTGTGTCTTAAAATAATAGTGGCGCCATCTATTATCCACCAGACAAACAAGACAAACCCTTAATATTAGACATGCCGCCCACCAAGGACAACATGTCAAATTGTCCTTTAATACACCGCCCACCATGGATACATTTTTTACAGGCTATACAATTACAGAAACCTTGAAATTGAAACCACAAAAATAAAAGAACATTAAATAGATTTATAAGTAAAACATTTACACATAACAATATTATGATTTTTTTTTATTTAGTAGTTGGGAGAACGCATAACTTGGCAATTGGTCGCTTCAGCAAAGAATTTTTTGTACGTAAAGTGACAACTCTAGTGATATTATCCTTGCCTGGATGTTTCGCTACGATGACACCGAGAAGCCATTTACAAGGAGGTAAGCCATCTTCTTTAACAAGAACCACATCGTCTATTTTGGGCTCTGGCGTTTGGTCTTTCCATCGGTATCGCTGTTGTAATTGATTGATATAATCGTTCGACCATCGACGCCAAAAATTTTGTAGCATGCGTTGTGTAAGCTGCCATCACCTTAATGAAGAAATGCTCGAAGCCTCATAATTATAATCGGGAGCAGTAACCAACGATTCTCCTACTAGAAAATGTCCAGGGGTCAGAAATTCATCAGCTAAATTTCCTATCCTAGACAGTGGTCTAGAATTCAGACACGCCTCCACTTGTGTAAGCACAGTAGCCAGTTCCTCATATGTTAACGTGTGATCCCCAATTATTCTTTTTAAATGAAATTTCATCGACTTAATTGCAGCCTCCCACAAGCCTCCAAAGTGCGGAGTACGAGGGGGGATAAAATGCCAAGCTGTACCGACAGTGGCTAAACTCTCTGTTATCTCCTCTCTTAAATATGATTTTTCCGTTTTAAATAAATCCTGCAGTTCACGTGAAGCTCCTACGAAATTGGTACCATTGTCGCTCCACAAATCCGTACAATGACCTCGCCTGGCAATGAAACGACGAAAGGCGGCAAGGAATCCCTTTGAGGTTAAATCACTTACGGCCTCGATGTGTACAGCCTTGGTCGCCATGCAGACGAATAAGCAAATATATCCTTTATAGGATCGGAAACCACGACCTTTGGTGGTTTTGATGTTGATAGGTCCCGCATAATCAACTCCACATTTCTTAAATGGTCTTTCTGGTGTGACTCTAAAAGAAGGAAGTTGTCCCATCAGTGGATTTTGTGAAGCTGCAGCGCTTTTCACGCAAATTGTACATTTGCGAATATGTGCCTTAATCAAGGGTTTGACACCTAATACCCAATATTTAGAATTTAAGTAACTTAACATTAATTGTGTTCCACCGTGTAAAGTGTTTTTATGAGCCTCATCTATTAATAATCCTGTCAAAAACCCAATTTTTGGAATCAGCATTGGATGTTTTCTGTCTTCAGTGAAGTTGGAGTTGTTAAGTCTCCCACCAACTCTTAAAATTCCCCTGGCGTCCAGAAAAGGATTTAGGGTAAGTATTTTACTATTTCTTTTTATTTTTTCTTTCCTTTGTAATGCCTTAATTTCTTCGGTAAAGTTTGCTTTTTGACTTTCCTTTATACATGTTTCTCTAGCATGATTAATTTCATCTTTTGTTAAAATTTTACTAATGTGCCTTTCTTCCTTTGGTTTCAGCATGTTCAAAAATCGTCTGCAATAAGCGATCACCCGAAGCAACTTATTGAGTGAAGAATATCGATTCCAGAAATCTTCTTCGACTGTAACCATTAAAACCTTGATTTCCTCTAAGTTTGTTTCAAAATTTTTTAATTTATTTTGTGTTATTAATTTTTCTTTTAAGATTTCAGGACCATTTTGCCACAAGAACGACTGTAGTAATTCAGGTGGCCGAAGGCCTCGAGAAGCGCAGTCAGCTGGATTCTGCTTAGACTGTATGTGAGACCATTGGTAAGGTTCTAGGCATTCAAGAATTATTGACACTCTATTAGCCACAAATGTCTTCCAGTTATTTGGATGACTGTTGATCCAAGCTAGGACAACTGAGGAATCTGTCCACGCATACCAGTTTTCCTTTGTGATTCTCATCACGTCACCCACTTCTACCAATAATTTTGATAAGAGTACGGCTCCACATAACTCTAACCTTGGAATTGACACTTGTTTTATGGGTGCAACCTTAGTTTTAGCTGTTAACAGACTGACCTTTATGTTGCCATCAGAATCAATGACTCTCATATATACGACAGCTGCATAGGCTACCTTGGAAGCATCGCAGAAACCATGTAGCTCTACTCTAGTAGCATCTTCTTTATACCCCAACCAACGTGAAATAGTTACTTGTTCTAAAGATTTTAGCTCTTCCCGGTAAGTTATCCACTCTTTTAAAATATTGTTTGGAACCTCTTCGTCCCAATCAACTCATGATAACCACAACCTTTGTATAATAATTTTTGCTTGAATAATTGTTGGTGCGATCCATCCGAGAGGGTCGAATAATCTTGCAATATCGGCTATAATTTTTCTTTTTGTTACTGGTTCTCTTAACGTCGGAAGTGTTACAGTGTACTGAAATGAGTCAATACTTCGATTCCAGGTAAGACCTAATATTTTTAATACTACATCGGTTTTTAGCTTTAATCCCTTTCCTGCATCCTCTCCTTTAATTCTATCTCCTTCTGCCACTTTTTCTAGTAGTTCATCATTGTTGCTTGACCATTTCTGTAACTGAAATCCCCCTTTGCCCAACAATTCCCTAAGTTCTTTATAAACATATATACCTTCCTCTACATTTTGACAGCCCGATAATAAATCGTCCATGTAGAAATCTTGCAGAACTCGAGTAGTTGCCAATGGATATTCAGCCCCATCGTCAAGAGCTACTTGCTGCAAAACCTTCACTGCCAGGTAAGGAGCACATGCAGTACCGAAAATTACTCTTAGCATTCTGTAGTGTTTTATTTCTTCTGTACTATCTTCCCTCCAAAGTATTCGTTGATAATCAACATCTTCTGGGTGAACCTTAACCTGGCGATACATTTTGATAATGTCAGCCGATAGACATATTGGAAAAGCTCGCCACCTCATTATAATATGTCTTAAATCTGGTTGTAAGGTGGGGCCAACCATTAAGTTATCATTCAATGACTTATTATTTGAACCTTTACAAGATGCATCGTTAACGACTCTTACCTTTGTGGTTTCCTTGTCCTCCCTAACAACAGCATGGTGGGGAATATAAATGGCCCTTGTATTGCTGTTTGGTGACTTTACTAGTTCCATATGATTCAGAAAAAGGTAATCATTTATGACATCTCTGTATCTTAGTTTCATTTCGTTGTTATAATTGAATTTTCTTTCTAATGATTGTAATCGTTTTTCAGATATTCTCAACGAATCCCCTACTTCAGGAGTAGACGTGTTAAAAGGAAGTCGGACAATATATCTACCATCTTCAATCCCTTTGCACGGTTTCAGCAAACAACGCTTCACACCGCTTTTCCTCTTCTGTCAGAAGCCTTTGTCTGGGAAGAATTATTTCAGCTTCTAATTCCCAAATTTTTTTTAACATTTCGTTGTCTTCTACCTGACAATGCATAACGTGAACCTTTCGAGAAGAATTGTGTGAAATATTAACAACACCTGACAAAATCCATCCTAATGTCGTTGACTGCGCCACTGGTGTACCCAATGGACCTTTTTTCACGCCATCTTTGATGATTTGGCTATATACCTCAGCTCCTAATAATAAGTCTACTCGACTTGGGGTATAATATTCTGGGTCAGCTAATGTCATCTTAGAGAGTTCATCCCACTCCAAAGATTCTATATTAGTTGCTGGTAAAAGAATGGTGATGGATTTCAAGACATATGCCTTCACAATTATGACCACGTTTGGGTCAACACGAGATCTTATTTCTAGATTTACCATAGCCTTGGAGATTAAATTATTACCTCCACCTACTCCTGAAATTGTGCCTTTGATGGGAGTTTTTTTTAACCCTAACATTTGTACTGTGGATTCGGTAACAAATGATGATTGAGATCCTTGATCCAGAAGTGCTCGTATCGTAAGTAAGTTTCCCATTTTAGATGACACTTTGACTAAAGCTGTAGCTAGGAGTACTTGCTGACTTATCCTGTTTCTAGCTATACATGAAACAACAGAAGAGTTCCTTAAGTCTAAATTTTGTGTGTTTTCCTGATTATCCTGATTTTGTTCTAGTTGTGTTACTGGATGTAAAAGAGTATGGTGCTTTTTTTTGCAAACTTTACATTTAATTTGGTAGCGACATATTTTAGCCGAATGATTATTTCCAAGACAGCAAAAGCATACCTGGTTATTTTTTACAAAGTCACGGCGAGCGTTAACCGATTTTTTGCCGAACCTTTTACAATTACCAAGTTTGTGCTCCTCCGAACAGAATGGACAACTGATATTAGTTGTATGCATAGAATTCACCTTAACAGAATGACTAACTTTATGACTGGATTTTGAGTCGGAAGGCAAGAATTCTATAGCTCGATACCGATTGGTTAGAAACTCTTGAAACTGATCGTAGTTAGGTAGATCATCTCTTGAAACGTTATTGCTCACATAAAATTCCCACTGCCTTCTTGACTCAGGATCCAGCTTTAGTGAGATATATTATATATATATATATATATATATATATATATATATATATATATATATATATATATATATATATATATATATATATATATATATATATATATTATTATAAGGATATCCCATGTACTGGTTTTAATACCAAGATTCGCTAGTGAGGCTAAACAATCATTTGTTGTATCAATTATCTCCTTTAGACTATTAGCAGATTCACTTAAAATATTACGCTGACTTAACAGTCGCTTTATTATTTGATGACAAATAAATCGTTTGTTGTTGTACCTATCTTCTAATAAAGCCCAACTTCTTTCATAATTATCGCTTGTTATTGGAATATGCTTCAAAAGACGTTCCGCCTCGCCTGTTAGAAGCCCTTTTAGATATTGCAATTTTTGGACATTATCTAAATCACCATTTGAATGAATTAAAGATTTAAACAGATCTCTAAACGTAGTCCACTCAGAGTACTTGCCAGAAAATTGTGGAATATTGGACTTAGGTAATTTGACACTATTCTTAACCATATCGCTATTTAATTGATTAGCACCCAAAGCATGAACTGTAAATGCTGATAAGTTACTTCTAAGCATTGTTTTGTAATTTAAATAAACCTCTTCTGTGTTATCATAAACTTCATTTTTAAAATAGATCGATTTCGTTAATTCCTTTGCGGGTACAATTTTAATTAATTCTTTATGTCCCAATAAAAATTCATGCCAAAGTTGCTCTAACATTTCTAAGCGTGATTCTATATATTCCTTAGTGATACGTTCTTTTGGACTCTTTTTAAAGTTTACGTCTGCCTTTTTGATGCGAGAACTTAGATCCTCCTGACAAAATATTAAATTGTCCATTTCCGCTAATCTTTCCCTTTCAGTACTCATTTTGATTTATATTATGTACGAAATTACAACGTTAATACGACTTTTAATAACAATCGTGATAGTATCTTACGAAAGAATTATATAACAAATATTAATAACCTTAGCCTAGCCTAAGCCTAGCCTTAATAACTTGCAACTAATAACTATCCAATTCAACAAGTCACAATTATAATTTTACAAGTTTAAACTGTTCAATAAATTTTCTAAGTGTTTGCAATAAAATACTTGACAAAATTGGGCATAGGTTCCCCGTACCTTCGTTTTTGGGAAATTATAAACTAAGTTTAATGTTACAATTTACATGCAAATAAGACTAGTAGTTGATTTTAACACAAATATTCAAAGATAAAAAGTTCACGGAAATAAAGTTCAAATTGGCATTTAATTTTACTATTACCTTTTAAACAAAACAAGAGTATAGTTTATGTTGGTTAAGGTTAAGACACAAAGAGTACTCACAGTTTTGTATGATACAACCTTGCACAATCCACTGCACTTCCTGCGAATTTCACATCACATCCTCCGCTATTCAAACTCCGCGCGGTGCTTGATTCCGATGAAGTATACCTACCTCGCTTCGTCCTTCTTACGAAACGTTCCTGACAGCCTTCTCTGTCTTCGATCTTCCTTTTCACCTCCTTCCAGTGATGTCACAGCAGTCAACCTCGGTCAGCACGTCGACCTCTGCCGGACACACCGAGCAACGATCCACTGCCCCTACTGGTGTGAGAGGGTTTATAGTTCCCTCCAGAACTATCAAAAAACCGGTTTGAATCCGGATCGTAGGACCATGTACAACACTAGGAACACTAGGAGCACTATGGATCCCTCGAGATTCGAGAGAGAAAGACACTTACTGATTCACTACACTGTTTAATAATAAACCTTACTAAATAGTATACAGCGTGTACAATCACTTTTCTTATAGTTAAATTAACAAATTATTTCTTATTGACTTAGCAACTTTACAATACCGAAACCATAGTGTGTCTTAAAATAATAGTGGCGCCATCTATTATCCACCAGACAAACAAGACAAACCCTTAATATTAGACATATGGATTAACGTACATTCACTAAAAAATTGAGCTTATTGTATAAGTCTGTAAAACATTCACGATAACATGCATAATATTTACTTGTACCAAAACTATAGTTTAACTGGTACAGCACTAGTAACACGTGCCGGTAATTAAAGAAAAGTATAGCAACAATGAACTGCATCGAAAAGAAAGGGATGCATAGTCCGAAAATATCCGAAGATGTCCGAACAAATCAACGCAAGTTGCTTGAATCAAATATAGGTTGAGCTCTGATTTAATTTTAATTAATGAATTTTGAAATTAAAATTCACTTATCTATGAAGTGATGCCATTTTTTTCAAATTACACATTTGGCTACTATTTCCGCACTATTTTATTGTATAGGGAACCATGTCGCACGTCTGTTGTTTTTTTTATTTGCCAAAAATTCACGAGTCACAAGCAAGACGTCCACGGGTCAGGGACGTGGTCACTACTAAAGTAGATCGTGTGATCGTTTTCTTAAGTCAGACGTATTTGTCTAACGTGTTGACAGAAAGTCTTCGCCTTGCATGCGGCCTCTATTCGGGCTGTGTAGTCGTTGACGGCATATGAGACACGGGTCTTGCGTCTCCTCAAGGACAATCCTCCGCTTATCAAGGACAACCTTTAAAAGAGACATTCATTTTGATTGCATTATTGCAAATCAAATGATATTAATCTAAATAACGACGGCTCAACTATTTGTAGCGAAAGTGCAACCTTTATAATTAGTTTGTCTCTTCAAATAAGCAGTAACAATAAATACGAAGAAACGGATAAATCTTCTGTTTTAAATTATCCGTATCTAATATGTTGTTAATCGAAACAAAACTTGATATGATTACAGATCGATATCGATTTTTTTAAGAATCGAATTTATTCATATTTCATCGTAATGATTTTTTTTAGGTTGATGTGACTCGTAGACAGAGAATGCTACTGTCTACGGTGTGCCTATAAGCCTATAAGCATATTATAGTCCAATAAGCAGTGTGATCATATGTGGCAGGTTCCTGCTATTTTGGCAGGATTGGTCACTTATTTTAGTCTTTGGCATGATTTTTTGACGTTTTATAAAACCTGGCAGTATTTGGCAGTATTGGGGAAAACAAGTGGATTTCATTATGGGAACTAAAAATGCCTAAAATGGTAGGATACTTCGCCTGAATGTGGGGTATTTCTCTGTACTTCTCGTATAATATTTGCATCTCATTCAATAATCAACTATAAAAGTTTTATGTAAAGTTGATAATCTTAAAACAAGTATTCATAAACACGAGTTTATGTTTAATATTTCAATAGAAAAGACACTTAAAATATGTATTTATTGCAAAATTCGCAAAGTGGCTGCTATGATTACGAATGTCCCACGCTGCATGCGAAAGAATATTCTCTCAATAAATTTAAAGACAAAAACAAGAAACAGATTTATAAACAAACATATAATGTCTATCTTGCACAAGGCATTGGTGAGCATGGCGATTGCATTGCATTCAAATCAACGAAAGTTATTTTGTTACATAGTATGAATAAATCCATGTATAAAGATGATAAAAATGAATAATATAATGCTAACTGCAAATTTTAATTTAATAAAAATATAGCATTTAAATGTGTATTTTTTTCTTTTCTTAATTTAATACAATGGTAAATAAAGTTGGCAGTATTTAGGCATTTTTCGCAACAGACTTTGGCAGGTTTTGGCAGTTTTTTTTTTAACCAAAGTAAGGCAGGATCTCTATTTTAAAAATGTTCACACTGCCAATAAGTCTGAAAACTAGCAAAAGGATTAGGTATTATGGAGAAGTAACGTAGACAGAGAAACCTATAGACTAATGATTAGCGTGACCTCGAGTGAGAAAGGACGATAACATAGTTTTAGGTTATACAATAATCTTTATGGCTTTTAAACATATTTAGATACACTTACATTTCAATTGTTCTAAGAACTGAACTGCACAAGATTCACCAATATTAAGCTCACAAAACACTTTTTTCTCACTTAAACCAACCTGTAAACTCCTTAGATCGCTACGAACTGTCAAAGTTGTTTAGCAAAGTGTAGTTTGCTAAACATAAAACCGGCACGGAGAAAGGGACAAACAATCACACCGGTCTGTCTCATTTCTATGCAAGACGTATGCATAAATCCATCTTTTTCATGTGCGAATGCGAAGGAAGGCGTCAATTTGTCTATAGGTTTCTCTGTCTATGAGAAGTAAGGAGTACCAACTCCCATAGTAGAATAGTTGAAAAAGTGGCCTTCTGTAAGCAGTAAATAATAGTTCAAAACCTCTCCACAACAGCGCTGGAGTAGCTACTGGGATGAAATTAACTAGCAGTTGTGCGTACGTTGTTGTTGTGAAGCGTGCTGCTAAACGGCTCAGTTGTTCTAAAATCTAATCGACGGTTTGAAGTGTGCTGTTAAACGGCTCAGTTGTTCTAAAATCTAAAATAATTTTATTTAGTAAATATAACCTCGAAAAAGTCGTCTATCCCACTAATATTTTCGGCACTTTAACCCGTAGCTATAGTGGCGCAACCCTTATTTAACGGTTTTCTATGGACACTTTAATACACAGTTTGTACTCATTACTTCTACACTCCATAGTATTTACATATCTTTATCCAAATGGAATGTAGAGGTAACTATGAGAGTATGGAGTGTAGAGGTAAGGAGTACAGACTGTATTAAAAAGTGTCCCTAGAAAGGGTAAATTTTAAGGAACGCGCCGAAAAGTATTAGTGGGATAGACGACTTTTTCGAGGTTATATTTACTAAATAAAATTATTTTAGATTTTAGAGATACTGAGCTGTTTATCATCATCATCTTCATTTCATGTAGCTGTTTCCCGTAGCTACTCCAGCGCTGTTGTGGAGAGTTTTTGAACTGTTATTTATTGTTTACAGCATGGAGGTCAGAGAACAGGAGAAGGATCGCTACGTACTAAAGCATAGCCCGCCTGTCCTTGAAAATTTGTAGAATATATAGAGGCGCTGCCATCGTTGAGTAGTGGCTGCGAAGTTAGCTGTTTATGAGTACAAGTAGATGAAATTAGTTGAATAATGTACAAATTTTCTCCCCGGCACTGGTGAGAAAATTTTCATGCTCCGTAAATTTGTAATTTTTGACGAATTACGTGGATTTTTTTACGTGGATGTATAAGTGGTTTAGCGTCTGTTTGGAAAAAAGACTGAAAATGACTTTTATTGAGCGATCGCTACGGCGCGATTTTCTACGGCGATCTTTCTCCTGTTCTCTAACCTCCATGGCTTACAGATGGACACTTTTTCAATTATTCTCCTATGAGAGATTGTTCTCCTTACATTTACACTCCATATAGGGGAGTAAGGAGTACAGACTCCGTACAAAAAGTGTCCGTAACATGGAGTGTAGAGGAGGCATTGAGTTATACAACACTAGAGGAGCAAACCACATTACCGCGCGTCGAAAAAAGTGTAATCACTATCCAAACGCGACAACGTAGCTTTGAAACTAATAACAATTTTAAGTAAATATATATCTATCTCACTTACACAAGTTGCGAAAACAATATCGTCGCTAAGATTAAATAAAGATAGACACAGAAACTTGCAATGGCGGGTTGGTGTGGCTTACTATATGAAATTTTACCTAATTTTAAGCTGCAGTTAATTGTTTTTATATTAAAAAAGAAAAAAAGATACACAGCTTATCAGACGAATAGAAGTAAACATAATGACGAAATAAAACGTATTTTTATGGTACTAATAAATCAAACAATATAAAATAGGTAATAAAATATAATTAATATAAAATTTATATGAAATTATAAATAATATAAAATTATTAATATAAAATAGGTAATAAAATATATTTAATAGATAATTCGTGAATAAACTAAAATAAGAATAATTAATTATTTTGTATGAAAGTTAAAACGTAGTTTTTATGATAATATCCAAAATATTTAAAATCAGAGGCAACAAGTTAACTTACCCCATTAATTATATAGTCTCCTATTAATGTAGGATAATCACAAATGCGGAAAAGTGGCAACACTGAACCTAAATGGCAATATTCGAAAATTTTATTTAATTATTTGAGGTTTTTTTTTACATTTATATGAAAACAAGAACTAAAAATTATGTGTTGAAAGTGATTCCGCTTGATTTATTACGTTTTTGTGACCTTGAATAGCATTCTTTCACTACGCATTTATCCATTTTTGTCGCGGCTCAACTCTGTCGGCGTCACATTGAACAATGAACTCACGTTGGCTAGGCATATGGTGCCTAGCCAACGTGGTATGGTCATATGGTTGGTGGCCATATGTGCAGTGGTAATGCTTTGGCGCGGTTATTACTGATCTAGTGTTACATAAATCAATGTAAAGAGGACAATCTCCCATAGGAGAAAAGTTGAAAATGTGTCCACCCGTAAGCAGTAAATAACAGTTCGAAAAATCTCCACAACAGCGCTCGAATAGCTAGCTACAGGGTATTATAAATCGCCGTACTAGGCTGCACTAAAATTATCGGGAATGGAATATTTCCACTGTTCCTGTCATATTAAAATCTTTTTAATTGAAAACACCTTGGTTTTAAAAATCGAATACCATTTATTTATTTAAAAAAAGATTCTCGGTCTTGTCACAAGGTTTTGTCAAACTTGTTTAGTCGTTGACAAAAATGGAATTGACTCGAAAAAATTCAAGAGCTATGATTTATTATGACTTTCGAAGTGGTTTAACACAAAAACAGTGTGTTGACCGGATGATTTCTGCATTTGGTTATAAAGCCCCATCCAAAACCACAATTTATCGCTGGTTTGCTGAATTTCAACGTGGAAGTGTCAAGCTCAGTGATGATCCGCGTCAAGGTCGTCCAAAAACTGCAGTCACCCAAGAAAACGTTGATGCTGTGCGTAAGCTGGTTGAGGAAGCTCGCCATGTGATATACCGCGAAATTCAGGCAACTTTAGACATTGGCATGAGTCAAATACAAATAATCTTGCATGAAAAATTAGGTGTAAAAAAGTTGTTTTCTCGATTGATACCGCATTCGCTCTGTGAAAACCAAAAAGCAGCTCGCGTTACTTGGTGCGTCAGAACTCTCGAAAGATTCCACGTAGGATCCTCAAATGCTGTATATGACATCGTATCAGTTGATGAATCTTGGATATACGCGTACGAAGCTGAAACAAAAAACCAGTCACGAGTTAGGGTGTTCGAAAATGAGTTAAAGCCAACAAAAATTGTTCGTTCATGGAGTGTTGCAAAAAAAATGGTGGCCACGTTTGTCTTTAAAACCGGCCATGTTACGATTATTCCTCTTGAGAGACAAAGAACGGTTAATGCGGAATGGTATGCTAGCATTTGTTTGCCACAGGTAGTTTCTAAACTCCGTAAAGAGAACTGCAACCGCCGCATCATCCTCCATCACGACAATGCAAGTTCTCACACCGCACACAGAACAAAAGAGTTTTTAGAGCAAGAAAACATAGAATAATTAGACCATCCGCCGTACAGCCCCGACCTAAGCCCTAATGATTTCTATACTTTCCCTAAAATAAAGAATAAATTGCGTGGACAGAGATTTTCATCACCTGAAGAAGCTGTGGACGCCTACAAAACGGCCATTTTGGAGACCCCAACTTCCGAATGGAATGGTTGCTTCAATGATTGGTTCCATCGTATGGAAAAATGTGTCAAATTTCGCGGAGTATACTTCGAGAAGCAATAAATACATTTTTAAATAGTGATTCTGTGTCACTTCCTTGATTCCCGAAATTTTCAGTGCCACCCTCGTAAAATACGTTGAATGATTTTGAAAATAAAAATTTTGAAAGCAATAAAATAATTATTGTAAAAAGAATTATGGTGAAAGTCTGTGCAATAAAAAATTATAAAAAGTTCTTAACCCTTATTTATCTAAACCCTTAATTAGCGCTTTCCTACGGATACTTTTTTATACAGAGTGTATACTCCTTACCTTTACACTCCATAGTCCGTAGAAAAGCGCTAAATTAGGGTAGCGCCACTGTAGCTACAGTCTAAATTTTAAAGAACTTTTATTAAATATTAAAGTTTTTTTTTCATTGCACAGATTTTCAACATAATTATTTTTACAATAATTATTTTATTGCTTTCAAAATTTTTATTTTCAAAATCATTCAACGTATTTTACGGCGATTTACATACCCTGTAGCTAGCTACTCGAGCGCTGTTGTGGAGATTTTTTGAACTGTTATTTACTGCTTACGGGTGGATACATTTTCAACTTTTCTACTATGGGAGATTGTCCTCCTTACCTCTATAATCCATGTTTAGCCAGGGTATGTTTTGAAATACAACCCAGTACACTGGCCAATGCAAATGACGTCATAAATCGACGCCATATTGGTGATTCCTTGTATGGAATATGGTGGAATTACTAAGTCCATGACGTTATTTGCATTCGCCAGTATACTGGAAACATTTTGGAACATACCCCCAAAAATTTGGTTCAACTTCAATGTTTTTATAATTTTAAGTTTGACATCTTCCGATTTTTTTAGTTCTTTGTGTTTTTTTAGGTATTTTGTGTTAGAATAAAGTAAACGTAAAATTTTTATTGAAAATAGACTTGGATTGAATAATGCTGCTTATTTTAATTTTTAAACATCCAAGTGATGATTGCTGTTTACGAAGATTTTTATTACCAATTAGTGCAAATGAAAAAATATGTGCTTGATGACGAAAATGAATCATAGTTCTAATTTGTCTATTTAATTGTTTTTAAATTACAATTACGTTGTGCTGTTATTTATTATCTTTATACAAATGAAATGCAATATTCGAGAACTCGCTCTATTGAGCGACCAACCGTGTTCAATGGAAGGA